>OX101752.1:64763632-65149410 GCA_944452675.1 Tachina lurida | reverse complement strand
CAGACGGACAGACGGACAGACGGACAGACGGACAGACGGACAGACGGACAGACGGACATCGCTTATTCGTCTTCCCTATGCATAAGGATCCAGAATATATATATTTTATGGGTCGCTTATTGATATTATAGAAATTACAAACGGAATGACAAACCTATATATACCCTTTTACCATTTTTGTTGGTAAAGGGTATAACAAAATGGCGCAATCGTTCTTATACTCTGTTTTAAAGTTCACTAGCGCCACTGTAGGACCAGTCAACATTTTTTTATTTGATATGTACATTTTTTATTTTGATATGTGTTCTTTTCATCTTAATTTTTTAAAAGCAAAGTGTTGAAATCTTAAAAACGTCTATCAAAAGGTCTCTTCGCAGCTAAACAGCAGACACAAAACTAATTTTTCTTTTGTTATATAAAAAAAAACACTTTTTAATAAAAACAAACTGTCTTAAAATACAATGAAAAGCAAGATAATTCTTTTTAAAGATTTATGGGATACGAAATATGCTTGGCATTCTAAAATAAAACGAATTTTGTGCGAACATTAAATTTGTTCCATAATATATTCTTTGACAAAGAAGCTTTTTGTTTAAAACGACTCCTCTTCATAAATTAGTTGCTAATTTTTTTAACAAATTATTTACAAAAATAGAATATCGCAAGAACATATTAAGTCTCCGAAAAGTGGAATGATGAAACAGAGTGCAACAGTAAGAGTATTTAAACATTTTTTTTATCAAAGCTCCTTTAATATTTTGCTTTAAATTTTATCATTGAAAGGGATTTTGTACTGTGACATAATTCTGTCAAAAAACCGACTTCAATGAAAAGATCTGATCAAACTGGAAGTAAACTCTTTCAAACATATTTTTCTGAAAAAAAATAACCTATATTTTCTTGGGAGTTGCACCTGCATTATTTTCCTTCAGCGACAATCACTTTCTTATATTGACATAACTAGTTCTGTCAGAACACAATTTCGGTATTTATAATGTTTTGTTCTTTTAAGGTAATGTTTCCTAAAAATTAATTGGAATGTTGTCATAAACTACACACAGAAATATTTTAACTTATAATCTATGTAACCAAAGTTATATTAATATTTTTCGGCAATGATTTTGCGTCATATGTGTGTCATGTTAGTTCAACGTGATTTACAATAATCTTCAAAGAAAAGTTGTTTTTAAATAACTTGATTTCATGTTAACTTATCTTTCCCATACTGTTAAATCAAAATGAAGAACAGTGTTTAATCAAAGTTATTTCAAGTTGCAATAACGTGAATTCGATACTGAAATAACACAATTAACCATGTTGAATAAAAATTATTTCCAGTTGAAACAACATGAGTTTAATTTAATGTAGTTATTGTATTTTATTTATTATTTAACTTACGTGTGTATATTGGCACATACATCAGAACAATGTTTGTATGTATATAATTGGCTTCCCCGACCAAGATTTGAAATTGATACTCATAGCGTGGTAGTCAACGCGCTTACCGCTGCAGCCCCAGCAGCCTTAAGTATTCCTTAGATACACACTAAAACTCTTATTTATAAAAATTATTAAGGCTTTACAAAGGCTTAATAAGAAAAGTTTTGTATGAAAAATTATTTTAAAAACACATTACATATATGTAATAAATTGATAAATACATAATTGTTATTATAAGGATTCAAGGGGAACTTGTAGAAAAAATAAAATAAAATTAAAATCAGTCCAATTCTAAATATTCCCTGGGAATTTTTTCCCGAACAAAATAATAAGATATATACAATTTTCGAAGTCAACTGTTTCGCTTCCATTTGGATGGCCTTATCTGAAAATTTTTTTAAACTATTTTTCTGAACACGGAAATATGAAAAATAATCTCTGGGAATTGTTATTCAGAATCGAGCGGAATGTAAGTATCTATTGTGTTTTCCAAAAATTATTTCATTCATTTCTTACTAACGCTATCGTTTGTGGTAGAGCTGCTGCAAAATAAACTAATGTCGAGTATACACTATGGAATTTGTGACATCGCAGTAGTGGGTACTAGAGGCAACGTTTGTCATTTCCGATAATTTTCCATAATGTGAATGGCATTGCACACATTTTGAAAATAGCACCACAAAATGAAAACACAAAAAATGCCAGATGTGTGTGTACTCAGCATAAGACATACCAATTTTGTTTGTCAAAAAATTAATAAGCCATAATTGAGTGAAGTGTGTATGAATACTGCCGCATAACTCCTTTTAGTATTGATTTGCATAAATTAAGCATCAATTAACACACTTAGAGCTCAAGGTAAGCCCCTGCTTAAAAAAGCTCCAAGTATAGAAAACATCTAAGAAAAGAGTATAAAATTAATCTGGTTTGTAGATAATTAACATATTATTTATATACCCTGCAGGAGATCGAACTAGTGTCCAAATGGTATTTTACTAGTACAGCAGCCACCACCACTAGTTCCCAACCGTAAACTTTCCTATAAAATGTTAATGCAAAAATTAGCATTGAGTGTGTTTAAAAAATTACTAGTGCCATTGGTACTAGTTTAGGACTAGTTAATTACCAGTTCTTTTGCAAAGAAAAATTCTATAAAATTGGTGGTTTTATTCCTTTATTACCCAGTGACAACTGCTGGTTAAAATTCGCAATTATTTATCAAAATTCAAAAATACAAAAGGTTAATTGTAATTATTTGATTATAATTATTTATAGGTGAACCTAAAACTTTAATAATTGTATAATACCAATTTTCGTACATTGCAATTGCTGTGTTAGACAGTCAAAATTTATTTTGCAATGTGGTGCCTTGGAACTACTTCATATACTAATACTCATCAGAACTAGTAATTTTATACAACAACTTTAACCTTTTTCGCACTAGTTCTTGCTGTTCTAGTAATTCTACTAGTAGCTTTTAGACAATTGACACCTATTCTCCTGCAGGTTATGTATAATTTTATACATATGTAAACACAAATGTATTGTATAAATAGAAATATATACTGGTAAAACAATAAAACTAAAAATATGTAATACCGAACACTGAATTCATATATAAAAAATGATTTATTTCTAATTATTTATAGATTAGGCATATATAAAATTGTTGGGTAAAAGATTTAAGCACCGTTTTGTGATTGAGTTTCTGGTTTTAAAAATACAAACATACAAATGTTTAATTAAGGAATATTAATGTCATCCAAATAAGTTTTGGATCTCTTCTTCTCCTTGAAAACGAAATATGTACATACCCTGCAGACAACTTCGTGACAATTGATCCAAACGTACTCGTCCTATCAAAAGTACGGAGTAGTGTATGGTGAAAAAAGACATATCGTTTAAATGGTGACATATTGACCATTTTCGTGATGTATCTATCGTCTTGATCTTGAGCCAATTTAATTCGGACTCGGTCTAGTATTGTAGTAAGCGGACCTGAACATGTTCGATGTGGACGAATACAGGACCTATCATATAGTGTAAATATAATGTTAATTGTGACTCTGGAACCAGTCCCGTAACTATACTTAAATATTAACCTAAGCTTAACTAGTATTTATACTTTTAGAATATGAGTGGCCCTGTAGTCGAGTGGATAGTGTGCAAGTCTCTCATGCACGAGGTTGTCGGTTCGAATCTCGAAAAATTGTCCGATTAAAAATAAAATGTCATTGCACTTGTAACAATAAAAAAAAGTTTATAAGCGTTAATTGTTACAGTTAAATGTCGAAATTACATTAATAAATAATTTATATTTATATTATTATACATCGAATAGGGATAGTTCAGCGACAAGTCACAAGGTGCATACAAAGTATCAACTAACCCCATCCTAGGCCATCCCCATGTAAAAGTTACTGGTACGCTTCATAGGAAGTGTTAGAACTTGGACTGATCCCTATCACTTGGGGACCGGTCACGTGACTAGTCTTGTATCAGTTCCATTTCCTGCAAGGAAGTTACACCACTTTAGGACAAGTTTACTAGGAAATAAATCAAATACAGCACATAAGAAATATACGCTATTTCACTTCTTTTTTGGTTGTATATATTGTTATAAATGCTTCTATATTATTTTCTTAAAAAGGGGTGTTATAAGTTTGTGGTGTGTGGCTGTGTGTCTGTCCGTGTCCACGTAGAGCCCAAACGTCTAAACCGATTTTGTTTTAGTTTTTTTTGTTTGAAAGGTGACTTGATCGAGAAGGTTAAAGAAAATCGGTCCAGCCGTTTAGAAGATATTACATCTTTTTTTAAAAGATGGGGTTTTTAAAATTTTTAATTTTTGTTATTTCTGCTTAATTTATTGAAATTATTAACTTCTTTTTTGTTCTAATAAAATCAAATGAATTGTATTAGATAGAAAACTGAATTTTATATTGGCTTTTAAAAGAAAAATACACTGGGTCTGTTTTCTATCTCAAACCTCCAGTACTTAGGTATTATATATTTTATGTTTATTTTTATTAACTGAAATGCTATATTTATGCTCACTTACATATACATACATACATATGTATTTGTAAGCTTACTTTTTTGATGTCATATAACAAACTCTTAGGTGTTGCAAAAAACCTTTAGGGAATTTAAAAACTAAAAGTTAAAAAATTAAAGTTCCTATTTTAATATCCAATTTGAATTAAAATACGAATATTTATGTATTATTAAAACATATTTGCTTAATTCACAACAATTTGTATCGTGTATTTGTGTATTAAATACACTTTCTGTTTTTTAATTGTGAACACCCTGTATGTAGTGTATTAATGTATTTTGTATTTTTAGTGAAAAAAGAAGAACAAGCTACATATAAATTCTCTCTCTATAAATATTTTATAAATATATGCAATAAAAGTGTAATGGTGTATTTTATTTTTATATGAATATTTCCAACAACAAATTTTACACTATTGTATTTGAATATGATAATACAATAGATACAAGGATACAAGAGGTTTTTTTTGTGGTTAGTGTTGTTCAAATTTGTTGCTAATGCATAGCAAATTTAATGTTTATGATTGCTATGGAGCGGGATCCTGGTATATTTAAACAAATGAAAAAGTGCGGGAATAAACTCTATTTAAAAGGTGCACCTGTAATTGAATTTTATCCATATGTAGTTGACATTTAAAATTTATTAAATAATGGTAACTTTTTTTTCGAAATTGTCAATCACTATAGATAAACTCTGTTTATAACACTTTTTTGATAGACCAATAATTTTTTTTTTTTGAAAGAAGTAACACTCAGGCAATGGATGCCTACTACTATTACTAGGTGTTATCTTCTTTAGGAAAGGAATAGTGATAGAGAGGACAGGTGGTGAAAGAAGAGGTATAACTCTGCTTCTTTGCACGTTTTTAATAATGCAGTGTTGCAGCGCCTCCGCTGTTAAATGAGGCGTATTAAATTTTTTGAAGCTGTGCTTAGTAGCCATTCTATTTATTATTTTACTTCGGAAGTAGTGCGCTTTGATGTTACATTAGAATTAATTAGTATCTGCTGAAGTCGGTATGGTGACCATATATCACTTGAACTTTCCTACAACAACTGATACAAATGGACACTAACGAACATCAGAAAAATGTGTGGTGTTGTTATTTAATGACTGTTGGATACCGGGGTCGAACCCAGGACCTGTGATTTTGTAGTCAACGTGTTAACTACTTCAGAAAACGCCACCCTCAAATTTAGAATTCAATTAAAACAAACTTTTATTTTAGTTAATTTTAATTATTATTGTTCGAACTTCAAAGTCGCACTTTACTGAATTTATTTTATATAGTCAGCCTTCATTGCAAATGGAATATGTGAATTGTTTTTATTCATCTTATTTCAATTTGCTGAAAGCTTTTTTGTAATGAAAGCTCAATTTTACCAAATCTAAATTCCCAGCAGTCTTGCCATTGTCGTTTGTTCTTTACTAATTATGCACATGTTAGTTAATTTGCTTATTTTTTGTTCTACTTACGACAAACTTTTTTGGTTTGTTACTATTAAGTATATTTTATTAATTTTTGCCACTTGCCCATGACTATTAATATTAGTTAATTTTAATTATTATTTTTCGAACTTCATTTGTTTCCATATTTATGATTTGAAAAGGCTAAGGTTCGTAAAGCTTTGTAAGCCAAATTATATGTGATAATTAAAATATTAATCAAAAATATTATTTTTTCTAAACATTAACACCCTTATTTATAAAAATTATTAAGGCTTTATATAGGCTTTTTAAGAAAAATATTTTATGAAAATTTGTTTTAAAAAGCCTTTATAAGATTTTATAAATAAGGCTGTCAGTTTCTTCCTTGTATTTCTTAAGCATTTAAAATGGTTTAAAAAATTAATGTGTAAAAATTTCCATCGGTACTTAAATCAAGTACAGTGGGCTTAATTCAAGCGAGGTTTTTCAAGTGCTAAATACTTAATTTTATTTACAAAATCAAGCTTAACGCATTATTCAAATTAAGAACAAACCCTGCAAAAATACCACAAATTAATAAATAATGAACCAATTGGATTAAAATCGTGAACAAATTATGCAAAAATACCATAAGTTACAAAATTAAGAATGATATGTTATCAAATCAAGAATGTACCTGATGGATCTGCCTTGATCGATGGCACTGAAATTAAAATAAAATAAAACTTGACATCACTGAGTATCAAAATGAGCTGAAAGCGTTTTTTTTATAGACAAATAGGACGCGACAAGGAGTAAAATGCGTGCTATGGCCTTTAAGCCTTAAAATAATGCGCTGACAATGCTTAATATTCTTATGAAATAAGCGACGTTAAATGTAGTAATAATAACCTTTTGCCGACTTAAATGGTAATATTTTATGTGCATACACACATGCATACATATTTATATTATAGAAATACATGCAATGTAAGTATAAGTTTTTTTTAGCTATTACCAAGTTATTTGGGACTTTTGCACACCCAGTTTTCGTTTCGAAACACTCCAATGAAATCTATGGAGTGATCGATCATATGATGGCCTAGCATTACCAGTTAATATCAAAATGAATTCAAATAAAATAATGAATGGAATTAATGTTTTGAACCGGAGTTCCATTCATAAAATTATACCCTCGTAGCAGAAAAAAATCTTTTCTTTGTTCTTCTAAACAATCTAACAATTTTGTATCGATTTGTTAATAACACCGTACAACACAGAAAAAATAACAAGATTATAATGACTAATTCTGATAGGCGAGGCCAAAACAAAATTTGCGTGTTTCAGGCTTTTAAAAGTTCACGTTCCGGTCTCGCTTAAAGGTGTGTTGAAGCTAGCTCCCTCTTTTTCATCGGGAATCATTATCGGTAGCCTTTTAACCCTTAAAGTTGAGATACGTGTTTTAATCAGAAACGTATTTCATGTAAAATTTTGCATGCATGTATGTACTTATATATGTATGTATATGTAAATGGAATACTTTAATCCTGGAACTCTTGCATGTACATATATTTTATGTCCTTTTTGTAAAAAGAGGTCGCAAATATTAAAGTTGGAAGTTTTCTAAAAAAAATTCTTACAATAAAATTCTACTATAAAGGCCGAATCGCATAGAGTCCTTGTTCGTTATACGTCGCATATTTCAACGGATATTAACGCAACGACGGATGAAGTTGACACAATGAATACTTTGTGAATGGAAACATTTGAGCAGCTTCAGTAGGTTTTTTTCTCAGTTTCATTAATTAAAGTTAAGCCTTTTTATTTATTTCGTTTATCATATTTTATTCTTGCTCCCACAAAACAATAAACCTAAATCATTGCATACCAAAAAAAAAACAACTAATAGCAGTCAAAGTAATCAACATACGCTAAAAGTTAAAAGTTGCCCAACGTTTGTACTTTCATAGGACAGCCTGTATGTCAACTTAGCTGCCAGTTGAAAAAGGCGCAGCTTAACGTTTGACGGATTCTATGTGACTCGGCCTTAAATCTCTAAATACATCAAAACTGAAAATCACAGAGGATACTAGAGTTGAAGAAAGTGACTTATGGAAAAGTTAGAATCATTTGTGATACAGATTTTGCGAGAAAAGGACAACTGTAATATATTTGTTATTAAGTTGTTAATAAAATGATCAAACCAACCAATAGAAAATTTATATATTGTGAAATGAGCAAGTGAACAAATTGGCGAAATAAAATGAAATAATATGTCGTGTTTAACTTAAAAACAGAATGTTAAAAAAATTATTGTTATTGAAAAAGTGATTAAAATTTGTTTTCAAATGATTCCTGATTTAACGCAAAAACGCTTTAATACCGAGAGACTTATACATGAAGGGCCAAAAGTTACCATGGGGCTTAAAAGTTTAATAACTTTTTCGTTTCTATATGTTTTTTTTCAGATTATATAAATAACACTTGGAGAATAAATAATGGAGAGATTCACAACTGAACAAAAAACCAAAATAATAGAATCAACAGAATCAACTTCATTGAAAATTTGATTATGAGTGATGAAGCTCAGTTTCATTTGAATGGATTTATTAATAAGCAGAACTGTAGGTTCTGGGGTTCTGAAAGCCCAAGAGCCATTCATCAACGCCAATTGCACCCCATTAGGTGTACAATATGGTGTGGGATCACATCTGAAAATATCATTAAGCCTTACTTCTTCGAGAATGAAGATGGAAGTGCTTTAACCGTAATTGGAGAGCGGTATCGGTTTATGATAGAAAATTTTTTACATCCTGCTCTTGAAAACAGACCTGGTATGTGGTTTTAGCAGGGCGGATTCACTGCCCACACTGCCCGAGACACAATGGCACTTTTAAATCAAATTTTTGGAGAGCGAATAATTTCCAGAAATTAGGAAATTATTTGGCCAGCGCGATCGCCAGATTTGACAGCACCAGGCTATTTTCTTTGGGGTTATTTGAAGGAGCGAGTGTATGTGAACAAGCCAGAGACAATCCTTGAACTCAAGGCAAATATTGTTGCAGAAATTCGAACGCTACAACCACAAATTTTGAAAGATGTTATGGAAAATGCTCTAAAACGAGCCCATCAGTGCGAATCTGAAAACGGTTGTCATTTAAGAGACCTTATTTTTCATACTTAGTGTAAAAAAATTTCCATTTTCTATATTATGTAATCTAAAAAAAATAAAACAAAAAAGAATAAACGAAAAAGTTAATAAACTGTTAAACCCCATAGTAACTTTTGGCCCACTTTCGGCATATTTTGATTAAAATCATTATAAAAATCTATACCGTTTACACCAGCTGTTTTTTGACATTTATCAAGATATTTTTTATCCAAAACAAAACCCATCAACTGATTTGTTTCCAAAACTACAACCAAAGAACTGCATTGTAGCTAATTCACTCACCTTTTGCTCTACAGGGTAGTAAAGAATAAATAAATCCATTAGATTTTTATTAGATTTCCTACAAAACTACTGAAAAGTTAGATTTCGTTTTGTATGGGAAATCTGGAAAAAAGCAGCTTGATTTAGCTGGAAATCACGAAAGTACCAGGTTTCGAGGCAGTGTAAGTGCACTATAAACAAGTAAGAGTGCTATATTCGGCTGTGCCGAATCTTGTATATCCTTTACCAACGTACGTACATATATATAGTATACATACACATCCATACATATTTGTTTCATGAAAAATTTATAATTTTTTTCTCTAAAGCAATTAATAGTGAGTGACCTTTCAGTATTTTTCGATTAAAGAATTTGATTCAATTATTTTATTTTCGATATTAGCAATAGTTTAAGATATATTTTACATTCACTCTTATTTCAGTCAACATCGACGTCACGTCAATACTTTACCAAAATATTGGGGATTGTTTACTCGCTCTCGAGATGTTCAAAAACCGTGCTGCTATTTAATAACTCTAAAATATTCTTAGTATTGCACCTCCATACCAAGTAAAGTAACTTGTTTTATATTTTCCCGTATTTAATAATCATTGATGTTTTGATTTAAAGTTCCCATTGTAAATGGTATACATCGTGGTATTATGTAAACGTTTTATTCCTACAGGATTTTTTTGAAATTTGTTCAGCAGAAAGGAAAGTTATCAGAAAAATGAAACGGAACATGTCCTTTAATTTATCTTTAGCGATAAATTTTAGTTTTATCTCCATTTACTAAAAATTAATAGTTATTATGCTGAGAGCACAATAAGCACAAATCTTCGTTTATACTTCAATTAGATTAGATATCCATAAAAAATTAAACATGTATAAAAAATCTTGAGTAATGATTTTCCTAAAACATGAAATCTGTTTAACGGAGAAAAAAATATTTTTGGTTATTTTTTTTGCCGAAACTTTTTTCAATCTCCAACTCTGGAACCATATTTCTGAGTTTCTTAATACTAATTTATGTCTTTATAAAATATAGAATATATTTAATTACAAAATAAATAATTAGTTTTATATACCAGAAAAAAATTAAGTTTTCCAGCTCTGGAGCTATGTATTTTATTTTTCTAATTTCTATGCCAAATTATTTCATTCTAAATCGCAAAGTATATAAAACTTGTAAACAAAAAGAAAAAACTAACTTGACCTAGTTACTTTTGTAAAAAAACAATAAATTTACCAACCCTGGAATCAACCTTTTAGATTTTTCTAATTTAAAAAATTAATAAAGTGCGTTAAATGAACAAAGAAATAAAAAAAATTAATTTTATACTCTAATATTTAAAAAAAAAAATCAAAGGTTCCATCTTTGGAGCTGTAATTTTCAGTTTTCAAATTTTATACGCCAAAGTTTTCTTTCAGAAGCATAAAATATATTCAATTTATAAAGGAAAAGAAAAAAATTTTTAGAACTATTTAATTTCACATAACACAAAAAGTGTAAGTTTTCCAACCCTGGAATCATAATTTAGGATTTTTCTAATTCCTTATACCAATCTAGTTCTTTAAAAAATACATAAAATATGTTAAGTGAACGAAGCAAAAACGAAATAAGAAAAAACTTAGTTTCGTTTAATTCCTTTAATATTAAAAAATTCAGTAAAGTGCGACTTTGACTCGCGCACGAACGGGTACCGTACATTCGATTCTGAGCATTTTTTAATGTGGCTTTTTTTGATTTTTTGAAGTTTTTTTCAGTTTAAGCAATTTTTTCAGTTTTGTCGCTTTTTTATCATTTTGGCGATTTTTTCTTTTGGAAATTTTTTCATTTTGGCGACTTTTTTTCATTTTGGCGATTTTTTCCTGTTTTTGGGGTTTTTTTCATTTTGGCGATTTTTTTTTCTGTTTTTTGGGGTTTTTTTCGTTTTGGCGTTTTTTTCATTTTGGCGATTTTTTTTCATTTTGTGACTTTTTTCTGTTTTTTGGGGCTTATTTTTATATTGGAGATTTTTTTCATTTTGGCGTTTTTTTCATATTAGCAATTTTTCGGGTTATTCGCGATTTATTTTAGTCTTAGACATTTTTTTTTGTAATTTGGTGCTTTTTTTCGTTTTGGCGATTTTTTGTTTGTTTTTGGCGATTTTTTTCGGTTTGGCGATTTTATAATTGTTTGATTTTTTAGTTTTACAGTTTTTGAAAATTTCCAAGATACAGCAAGTTGTCAAAATTGCATTGTCAAAAGTGCATTAACTGATGGAACAACCTTTAATTAAAATTTTTTGAAATTTTAGTGTTAATTTTTTTAGTCTGTATAAAAATACACTAAACTTACAAATTTCAAGTGTATATACATACATACATACAATTATATGTATATTACATGGGATTTTAAAATTTTTCCTTGCTCGTTTTGGAACACCCGTTAATTTCCAATTCTCATGTATTTGTTGTTGTAGCGGCCAAAGGTCTACACACTGTGTCCAAATTTCAGGTCTGTAGCTCTTACGGTTCTCGAGAAAATACTAATTTAGTTTTAGACATAGTTAATTTCACATAACAGAAAAAGTTAAAGTTTTCCAACCCTGGAAACGTCTTTTTAATTTTTTTATATTTTTTTAATTTGAAATTCCAATTTTAGTCGTATTGAAGTGTAAAATAAGTTCATTTATTAAAAAAAAAATAAAAATTTGTTTTCGGTAGTTACTTTTATATGGCAAAATAAAGTTTAAGTTTTCCAGCTCTGCAATCGTCTGCTCGATTTTGCTGAATTTCAATACCAATCTATTTTGGAAAATTTCTGACACACCAGTCTAAGAACGAAGTCTCTAGCTTTTCTGGGAGCTTCGGAAAACCGATTTCACGTACAGACGGACAGACGGACATCGCTTATTGATATTATAGAAATTACAAACGGAATGACAAACCTATATATACCCTTTTACCATTTTTGTTGGTAAAGGGTATAAAAAAGCTCAATTTTGTTGTGCAGTGTAATAAATAAGAAATTAATTTTAGTCTAAAATTTAAAGTATTAAACGAACAAAACATGTTACGCCTATTTGTATAAATTTTCACATCAAAGGTCATAATGCCGCTCATTTTGCTTTTGAGGTATTTTTGCCCTTTTTTGTTGTAATTTTTGGTTAAGTCTTCGTGTATCTTTCAGATTCAATACTGTTCGTTATTGAATGTTGCATTTAACATGGCCTATTAATTTGAAAAGGCGGTCTTTAATATTAATTTCTTTGACACCTAATCAATGATTTTTTTTATTGCTTTTGTTTGTTTTTGGTTTATTGCTTTTTCAGCATCTGACAGGTTCGTTAAAGTATCGTTTGGGCACTTGTGTGTATCTGGAGGATTTCGTGTTAACAAAATTTACTTAGGTTTTTTTTTTTATTCCGCACTCTATAATTTAGTTATAAATAATAAAAATAAAATCATTAGGAAATTTGATATTTTTTGTGTGAGATTTAGCAGAAAAAATAATAACTTGTCAAGTTGTGTATTGAATTTCTTAAGGCAACATAGTAAAAATGTTAAAATGTTTAGTGGAATTTCTTAGGAACACTAAAGAAATCCGAAACATTTTAAATAATTTTTGTGTATTTCTGAAAATGTGTGGGTGTTCAAATATGTTCCTTTTTGCAATTTTCTGATTAGCTTAAATTTTTTGATGCTATTTTGATAAAAGAGTTCTTAAGAATTTAAATTTTTTCAGGCTGCAGTCTATACTTATTTCTTAAGAAACTCGCCGCAGATATAATTATAATGAATTGTGCTGTTAGACGTAACCTCTAAGCTTAATACAGAATATTAATATATTCAACATGTACCAGCTTTATAATTATCAAAATTACCATATATTTTGGAAAAAATAAGGCAAAGTAGTGATTAATGCCCTAATTCTGTTCGACGAATGTATCGTCTTGTCTATGGACGAAAAAAAGCAGCAGTTTTGATTCTTTAAAACGATTATTATTTATTGTCTATGCTAGAAGGTTCGTGTATTTGCTTTATGATTTTGTTCTAAACATTATATCCAACACATATTTTTTCATATATTTTTCAAACTATTGTATAATAATTAAATTTAAATTTTATGTTTTAAAAACATGGCAATAATATTTATATTTTTCATTGTCAAAGACAACAACCATTTTTGAAGAAAATGATTCAGAGAATTCAAAAACAAGCACTCAAAAATATTTTCAAACAAAAACGTCCTAAATCTTCTTACTAAAAATTGTTTAGAAAGAGTCTTGCTTATTTTCAAACTATTACTTGGAAAAGTTTTTGTTTTATGATTTTTCAAAACCTTGTGGAAAATTGTTTATAAAAGTAGTAAAATCCTCAGGGCCGATTCTTAAGAGCTATTTAAATATGAAATAAGTAAATAAACCCCATTTTTTGACTTGGTAATCAAATTGTAATTATCTTTTTGTTCTAATTAGTAAATACGAAATTGTGTTTTTGAGTGCATATTTAAATAATAATTAAATACCCAACCTTGTGTAATTAATGACTACTTAAGTTTTATGAGGGTACCATATGTTTTTATGCATGTGTGTGTTTATTGAAAACATCCACATGAACATCATGTGGTCGGGTTGAAAACATCATGTGGCCGTATTAAGAAGAATTTCGTTTAAATTTCATAGATATATAACATATACAATAAAAACTTTCATATCATGGAATAAAGTAATAGAAAAATGCATTATGATGTTCGTTTGGTTTCATAAAATGAGTTTTTATGCAATTTTAATTTTCTACATGTTTATAACCCAACCTTCTTGTTTATGTTAAACAGCTGTTCTTTGCAAACTTTGCAGCGCTCCCGTACTTTCAACATAATTTAATAAGAACTTTAATTAACTACTGAAAAAACGAAATCGTATTTAAATAAAACTTAATTTTAAATAAAAATTTGCTAATTACGTACTTAAATATTAAGTTAAAAATAGGGGTAAATATGTGTGCTAATAGAAAAAATATTTTTTTAAATTTCTAAATAGGTAACACATGTTCACATAAGTAGTTGTATGTCATGAATTAAATAAATATTAGTTAAAATATATCCTGATGCGTTTTTGTTTCATAAAATATGTTCTTAAGCTATGTATTTCAGTTTTATACACGTAATCGTATATAGATGCATTATTTTTAATTATGTTAAACAGCTGTTTTCCAGAAAGTTTGCCACAATATTTGGTGACTTAAATGCAAGTGATGTGTTTCAAACTTGGAAGGCAAAATTTTATGATAAACATTCTTACGAAATACTTTAACCTTCTAACTTTCTCGCTTTCAACATTGGAGGCAAAATATACTATTAAACGGGTATATAATGGGTTAATGTAGTATATCAATATGTAATTCTAATATAATTTTCTGAATAGAATAAGACCTTAAATTTAAAACTTGAAATGCATTTAAGAATTAATCTCTGTCGTTCAGCAGCGGAGAACATCTCTCGCGTCATCGTAATTATTTCGTAAGTGCGGTCAGGCTTGTGTGCGTTGTTTGCCCTTCGAGAGTTTTTTGTCTCGCTCGCACTGGTAGACTGATCTGCCACGGATAACCGTATAATCTTGGGGTTTTTTTGTGGAATTTCTTTAACAATCTACGTTGCTACTTCCCATGTGAAGGTATCGGTCGTGTACAGTCAGTCAGTAAACTTTTTCAAAATACTGTTAAAAACATCTTGGGCATATGGTCTTAGTTACTCCGCCCATATTTGTGCAACACCATATTATGCAAATTTACTGTGTATATACATATGTTAAAATAAATAAAAAAAATAGATAAAGAATTAATTTATTAACATATAGAGTGCGCCTGTGGCTGAGTGGTAGCGATGATAGCCTCAGTCCAGAGGTCGTGGGTGCGATTCCCGCCATTGACCCTGTATGTTTTCCGTAAACAAGCTAAGCGCTTCTCGGGTTGTGTTTGTTTTAAAAAAAAATTATTTATTGATCTTACCATTAAAACAAATTTTGGATTAAAATTAAATTTTTTGTCACATTTTGTCAAACTTAAAAAACTACCCTCTAATTTATTTTGGAAATTAAAAACAAGAGTTCTTGCATAAAACAATTTAAGAAAATTTAAAGGAATGTGTCAAATTTATTTTTCTTAAATTTCAGCCTGTCTTACTCGAAATGCAATCGTCTTACGACTGATTTGAATTTTAAAACATTTGGAGAAATTCAATACTTCCAGCTAATGAAAACATTATATAGAAAAGAAGTGCGTTTTTAACATTACAAGTCAGTCAAAAAGTTTTGAGAAATTTTGACCCATCACGCCAGGGTAAGAACAAACATCAAGAAATAACAACTATAACATCTGAACTAAAATCGCTTAAAACCTGATAGTAACTTATATAAAAATAAATATATTATTATAAATCGTAGAAAGGTCCTAACTTGTTATTTTTTTGAAATCGAGTTTTTTGTATATTTCGATAGAAGACCATCTAATGTATTGAAGTTAGAGGATTTCTATATTAAGGTAGCAAAATATATTACTCGTTTACTTCAATAGTGTCACAATATATGTTTTGTAGGCACCCCTCCCGATGTATAGATTCACTAAGAAGGGTTATTCGGATATTCAAATGGTTTAAGGCAATCTTATACTCGGATCTAAGATAGCTGTAAAATTGAAGAATATAATTTAATAATTAACAATCGGACAGGTCTTTGGTACTTGTTACAAACTTTTAAATTGGGTGGAAATAACATTTTTGATACTTATGTGGTAACTCATTTATCATCCAAAGTCCCTTTTGTAAACTCGAATATAAGTACTTTTTGAATATACACAGTACTTTTTTCATAAAGTACTTTTTAGGATTTCGTACATCAAAGGTGAAAAGAAACCCTATTGTTTTCGCTACGCTATCCGTCTGTCCGTCACAGGGTATTTTCTCGAGAACCGTAAGAGAAATTTGGACAGAGTGTGTAGACCCTTGGCCGCTACAACAACAAATACATGAGAGTTGGAAATTAAAGGGTGTGCCAAAACGAGCAACGAAAAATGTTAAAATCGCATGTAATATACATACAATTGTATGTATGTATATGCACTTGAAATTTGTAAAGTTAGTGTATTTTTATACAGACTACAACAATTAACACTAAAATTATAAAAATTTTATTTAAAGGGTGTACCATCAGTTAATGTAATTTGGACTATGTAATTTTGATAACTTGCTGTATCTTGGAAACCGTAAGAGCAAACTTCTTGAACTTTTCAAAAACGGTAAAAGAAAAAAATCTCAAAATTTTAAAATCGCCAAACCGAAAAAAAATCGCCAAAATAAAAAAAAATCGCCAAAACGAAAAAAAGCACCAAATTAAAAAAATTTCTAAATCGAAAATAAATCGCGAAAAACCGGACAAATCGCCAAAATGAAAAAATCGCCAAAATGAAAAAAAATCGCCAAAATGAAAAAATCGCCAATATGAAAAAAATCACCAAAATGAAAAAAAATTGCCAAAATGAAAAAAAAAAATCGCCAAAATGAAAAAAATTGCCAAAATGAAAAAAAATCGCCAAAATTAGAAAAAATTGCCAAAATTTAAAAAATCGCCAAAACGAGAAAAAAGCGAAATATAATCAAAAAAAATTATTTCAGCTGAAAAAACGTAAAAAACATTGTATTAAAAAAATGCTCAAAGCCCAACGTACGGAACCCTTCGTGCGCGAGTCAAAGTCGCACTTTACTGAATTTATTTATAAAGTATTTTTTTCATAAAGTGCTTTTTTAAGTAATCTATCATAAAGTACTTTATTTATTAAGTACTCTATTCAAAAGCACCTTTTCCCAAAACTAATTTTTCTTGTGTCTTAAAATTTATAAAAATTGTAGTTTTTGATTAAGGGAATTTTTTCGTATTTAACCATTTAACATATTTTCTAAAAATGGGAGGTGCAGTTTTTAACCTTTCAGTATGCTACTTTTCAAAAAGTACCAAATCGACTTTGAGGACTTCTTAAGATAGAAGAAAAAGCTTTATTAGTTTTTTGTTGTTACAAAAAACTAATAACAAAAAACTAATGACAAAAAAGTACCAAATAATTTTTTTACAACTTTTCGCCCCCTAAATGTACAAATTTAAAAATTTACCAAATGATCAAAATCACTTGAACTCATTCATGTCAAGTTTTTATATATGTATGTAGGTGGAGCTTCTGACTGTAGCTCTATTAATAATTTTGTGGAATATTCTTCCTCTTTCCAATTGTTTGCAAATTTTGTATTTATAATTATTTTTGTCCATATATCTCAGCTCATAGATGAATATCAGGGTGTTTGTTTTGCTTATGGTCCTTCGCATCTCATTGTAATTATCACAACTCATGGGTCGGATAGCACTTACGATATGCTGCCTAATCTACTAAAAGATACTTGTAATACAAATTGTTTTCCTCAAAAGTTGTAATATGTATATGACCTTAGATATACAAACTTATGTGTAGCTTAATTAGCCAGCGAAACTTAATGTATCTCGCTCTAAGTTTCTTATAAAATTAACACTTCTTTATTTTCATTTATATAAATATTTTTATTAATCTTAGGCAATATCTTGACATCCTTAACAAATTTATGCTCATAGTCATAAATTGTTACACTTACGCCTTTGCATATCTGCCTGTATTATGGCAAAATGTTTTTATTAACTGAATTATTAATCTGAAACAAACATAAATTGTATTTGGCTTAAACTGCAAAATGCAATTTATAATCTTAACAAATCAAAATAAAATGCACTAAAAACATGTATTTATCTATGTATGTACTCGAATATAAGATTTAAATAAAAATGCAAATTATAATTATTTATGTCAGAAAATAAATGTTTCTCATTAATTATTTAAGTCAAATGTTAGTTAAATAATAATAAAAATAAACTTTAACTAGAATAGTGCTGTAGTACGAATGTATTAAATGGTAACTAATAAAACGGGTTAATTACAGTCAACATTAATAATAACTCTACGGCATGAAACATCAAAATGCTTAAATTTTTTAATTGAAATAAAAAAAAATAATTGTACATTGCAAAAATTGGCATTTAAAAATTAAAAGTCAAAATGCATTTATTTCTTTTTTCAATTGAAATATCTTAGCAAACTTGATTTTCAATTTAAAAATACCAGGTTCTTTGCATGAAATTTAGTCTTTTGAAAATAGCAAAATCATTATGCGTCTACATATTCTTTAAAATGCCTAGAGTTTAAGTTAAGTTTGAAAGTTTGCTGAGAATAGACGGTCACTTTTCAGTTAAATTGGTTCAAAATAACATGTCCCTTTGTGTTAGCTGAGAGTATGAAGTGGATAATGCAAGCACAGATTGTGAAGTGACAAAATTAACTTGTTCGTATTTAAATCTCTGCTTATGTGTATTTTGTTTGAATACCATCCTTGTATCACTTCAGGTTCGACTCGGCAGGCGCACAATTTTATTTATCAATTTTATATATCAGTTACATTTGCTTTGGCAAACACTTGACTAATCATTAGTGTTTTTCATACGGGAATTCCCGGGAAAAATTTCCCTTGATCCCGCATATTTTCCGGGAAAGAAATCCCGGGAAATTTGTGCGGGAATTCCCGGGATTTTTTGATTTTGTTATGGCAATTTAATTTGTATGTACACATTCCTTGATGAGTGTCGTTATTTACTTTATGAATGCGATGGTGCAATAATAAGGTGATGGCAATATCGCAATAGCTAAAGCCTTACAACAACTAAGGCCGAGTTTACATCTGGCACACATGCGATCTGAGACTTAGATGCCTTTATTTGGAAAAATCAGAACGCGACGTTCAAAATTTAATTCTACAACAACTCATAAAAGTAAAACCAGAAATGAGCAAGGAAATAAAAGAAAATTACAAATAATTACAGATTCTCTTTGCTAAATAGTACGGTTAACAGCATTAACAGCTTATTCTGTACTAAAGTCCTATTTCCAAAGAAATATGTCCTTATGCAAAAACGATTGTTAAAGTTAAAGCATGCGTTAAGACCGGTTTTGCCATGCAAAATTCGTTTGTTAAACTAATTGTAAGTTTAACAAGGATTTTTTCATAAAGGGGATATTTTGTAATATTTTTTTTAATAATACTCGTATAATTACTTTTTTATAATATTGGTATCTATGTATTGCTATATTTTTTGACTAACGTGTGTATAAAGCGTTATTATTTAATCGATCTCATGAATTATAATATGTTTTTTTTTTTAAATAAATTAAATTTAAAAATATTTTGTATTGTTTTGTACTGGGCAGGAATTCTCAGGATTTCCCGGGAAACCGAAAAAT
Source organism: Tachina lurida (assembly GCA_944452675.1). Lineage (NCBI taxonomy): Eukaryota > Metazoa > Arthropoda > Insecta > Diptera > Tachinidae > Tachina > Tachina lurida. The sequence goes on along the minus strand of OX101752.1, from coordinate 65,129,724 downwards.
CTTTCCCGCTTTCCCGGGAAAAGAAAAACTCTACTACTCATTCAAACGTTGTAGTTGTTGATTAGGAAACGTCTCCTCCTCTTTGAAAGAATTCAAATGGCCATCAACTCAAACATGGCAAATCTAATCCATTTGTGGCAATTTTGTATTTTCAACAGTTGTTAGCAATAAAATAATGAATTAGAGACTGAATGAAATACAATACAATTAAGAAGAATAGAAATAAAAATTTAAATATACTTTTAATAAAAATTCTACAAAAAACCCAAGACAAAATCGTCATGTACGTAGTATGTAGACGCCAATTTGCTACGAGTACATTTCTAGTTTGTCGCATCTAACAAAAATAGATTTTTGCTCTTAAATAATTATTTTTAATGTTTCAAGTGCTCTTCGATTTAATTGTATTTAATTATTTGGGCGATAAGCTAAGCAAAATAAATAAATAAAATGAAAAAAAGCAGAGCAAATAAATTTTGCTAAAATTTTATTTTCATATTAAATTATTTTATATTTTCGCTTGTGTTTTTGTAATCTCAAGCAAATGTACTGACGACATTTAACAGATTCTCATACCGGCTTTCAAATTCTGTTCTATTTTTTGTTTAGAAAATCGCCCTTAACCATTTCAGGGGTTTTGTTTTTTTATTATTATTATATTGAATACAATTAAAATGATTTGTTCCATCAATAAAGATTTTTTGCTTTGATAGGAAGATACGAGTACATAAAATTTTTAAAACTCTTAAAGAGTAGAAGAAATTAATATTTTTTACCAAAATTATTTCTGTGTGTTTGATACGAACCAGGGACGCCCTAATTTCGGTGAAAATAATGCATTTGGATGTGATGTACATATATATTTGTGGCCAAAAAAAATTTTTTTGACTTTAGTACTTTTATCGCAATTTTTTAGTAAAATATTAATTATTATCATTATCATTATTGATCATTTTATTATCGTTATTGATCATTTTATTATTGATGATATCGCACACTAAATCATAAAGAGTCACAACTCAAAATGATCAAAGAGATTTTGCATTTTTATAAACCAGATAATTTCTTTTCCAATACAGTCTTCTTGTAGAATGTAAAGTACCATTATGCTTGTTTTTATGTTAGATACTTTCGTCAATTCTACAGTATCAATTTTTTGAGTTGTGACTGTTTATGATTTAGTGTGCGATATGTAAAGCAAAACATTTGCTCTGAACATATCCGTAAATACAGTCAAATCCCGATAATTCGTAATCGCAACTGACCGACCATTTCATACGAATTTTAAAGGTTTTCGATTTAGCGGGGTTTCGATTTAACGGGGTTAAAATAAAATAAATACGAATTAACGGGGTTTTTCAATTTATTTACTAAAACACATTTTTCTTTATTATTCATGTAACAAACTGATCTTAAGAAAATAAACACACACACACAAGCAAAAGCAAAAACCCACGCAAACAAAAAAATAGCGGTAAACAAAAAAAAAATGATTCTTTCCATGTTTCTGTTCTTTTTATTACGAGTTATAAGTGGTAGTTAAGCCCCCCGTTCAGACTATTATACCTACAAGTATTAATACTTTCATGACATTTTACGATACAGAAATCTAAATACATTCGTTGCGACTGTCAAAAAATCTAACGTAAAATTACATATTGTGTTCAGACCATCACACTTCAAATAAAATATGTAATACAAGCAGAAAACAAAACAGCTGTTCAATGAAAATGTCTGTGATATTCATAGACTAGAGACGGCAAAGCGATTTCATGTAGGCTCGGACGTGCCAGCATTTAAAAATATTCTATGTAAATAACAGAAAAAAATTTAAGAAAAGATATTACAAAAACGTTACAAAATTACGTCAACGAAATATACTTCAACACGATTAACTTATTCAAAATTTTGAGCCGATATATGTACATATGACAAAACATTACATCAATGACGATACGCTACCGGCGGCTAAACAGCCGGCTTCGAAATTTGGTTTGTGTGAAAATGCAACCCTGATCTAATGAAAAGTATTATCGTTTAGAAAATTTTCTAAGAACGAAAAAGCCTTATGGGATGTCAAAATTTTTATCGTATTATTTGAATTTTGACAAGTATAAATACAAAGTATAATAGTCTGAACGCGGCTTTAGCAAAAAATTACGATTTATAACAGGTAAAGAAGATTTTATTTGAAAAAAAATACGAACTAGCGAGGGGACAAAAATGTATGGAAATTTTACGAATTAACGAGATTTTTTCAAGGGACCTACAGTACAGTGGCCCACGCTTTTATGGAAAAGTAAAAGTACGGTCCAATACTTTCTCCACAAGCTTGATTTTGTTTCTTTTACTAAAATATATGGCTCAGAGGGACAATATTTAGAGGTCGCGATGAATGGCAACTTTTATGTTTCACATATTTTATTACATGCATTTACTACTGGCTTATCATTATTGTACTTGTTTATGTATTGTTTGGATAAATACGGATTGGTCAATAAAAAACCATATATGTCCGATAAGGTAACGCCTTAAAGATACTGGACGGACAAGTATTTAACTATAGAAATCCACTTGAGTCCTATGTTACCAAAAGGTCAACAATGTGTTTTAATTTACTATGCGATGATGGACAAGAAAAGGCACAGTTATTTTTTTCAAAGGATCCTACAGAGTGGAAAGACTACGCCATTTTTATTTCGATGAAAGTAAATGCTAGACTTTTAAAAGTTGTAAATCACTGTGCAGAACGAGGTGACCCAATTTAACAGCTTAATTACGAAAAATGAGAAGCAAAAGCAATATTTGCTTAGATTACTTGATCACCATTAGAGATGCTAAACGGGAAATCCCGAGCCCGGAAATCCCGGGCTTTTCGGGACTATGCAAATCCCGGAGCCCGGGATTTTTTAATTTTAAAGCCCGGGATTTTCGGGATTATCTGAATCCCGATTTTTAGCATAAATAATGTTTTTGGCGGTCATCTTCTATATTAAAAATTATTAGAAACTCCTTGTTAAAATAAAAAATTTGCTTTGAATAAATATTTTCGTAGATAATATTAAATGGTATATATCTGTGGCAATAAATAATAACGGATTAAGTTGACATAAGTGCTTTTTCATTTTATTACATATTCTTATTCTCTTCTTCAAGATCTATCACTCAGCTAAATTCAATTTTAAAATGTCATTAATATTAAAACTATACGCATTTATATTTTAGCTTAAGTCTTCATGGAAAATGAAGAATAATAAAGAAATAAAGCGACTTACTATCAAAACAAATTATTTTGCATTTCAATATAATAGCTTAAGTGCACTTTAGTTTTTATTTTTCTGCCAATGGATTTTTTCATAACATCTTAACTAAAAAGCAACGAATATAAATAAACTAATAAAACGTTTTCTTTTTTTATAAAATTAACAGTTTTGTTCCAAGTAAATGTTCATCTTTTTCGGTGGATAAAAATTTTATATAAAAACTAAACACAATTTAGACAATACCCTTAATATCTCGAAACAAGACATTTCGACTTAAGCTATTATTATTTATTGCCACAGATATATGGCGTTTTCTTTTCTAGGAAAAATGTTTACATACATCGCACTTTTCAATTAAAATTTGCAATTAAATGTCTGAGTTATATAAGTAACCTTAAAATATGCAAAAAAAAAATAATTGTTAAATTAAAATATTATAATTACTATAAAGACGCACATATTTGGGCATAATTTTTTCGGGATTTTCTAAGTCCCGAAAATCCCGGGATCCCGGTTCGGGATTTCGAGACTCCATCACTAAATCCCGAAGCCCGGGATTTCAAAAAACCTGTCCCGATTAGCATCTCTAATCACCATAGAAAAAAATTTTCCGGGGTTTGTAAAGCTAATATTGCAAAAATGAGTATCGATAATTTAAAAAAATAATAAAATATATGATAATTTGTACTTAATATACAGTTTTATTAATTCTTTATTTATTTGTTTTATTAACTATTTTTATTTTTAAATAAACAATGAATATCACCATAAAAAATCATTGTTTGTTATATTTCTATCTAACCCCGAAAAATCATTAAACTATCGCAACTTCTAAATATTGATCGATTGTGTTCAAATTTGGACTGAAAAATTTTAAGCACTATTCGAATAGGACCAGAGTTGTGGAGTGCGAATATTCGATGATTTTGTATTTTGGGCCACTCTAGCCGACAGTTTATTACGAATTATCGGGAATTACGATTTATCGGGGTACGAATTATTGGGATTTGACTGTATTTTAAAACAAAGGAGTCACTATTTCTTTACCCTCCTAAAAGTATGCACTACATATTTTTTTAATGTTTCTTTTAATAAATAATCAAGTGAAAGTATTGGCTAATTGTGAATTAATTGAAATTGTGAGCTACCCAACAAACACATAGCTAAGCGTTTTAAATATAATAGGTGTTTTTTTTTACCTTTTTAGTAAAATACAGGCAAATTCCGGTATTACGAACGATATAATGTTAGGCCCATCCGTTATTCCGAAAAATTCGTTATAACGCAAAGTTTTTTTGAAGTGTTATTTGAACTTTTATTACTGCAGACATGATACAATACTCGTACAATAAAAAGAATGAGGGCAAATTTTTTTTTGAAATAAGCTACCAAATACAAACTAACGGTATCACAATTTGTTTTGCAAAAATGCTGCTGTAGATTTTGTTTAATATTTTTTTTTGCCGTTCGTTATACAGAGCACACCTTTATCAAAACATTCGCTAAAGTAGAACTAAATGTTAGAAATATTATGATAGCAATTTTTTGTTTTTTATTTTAAGATTTTTTTTTATCATTCGTTATCACCAGTCTAAAATTAGGATATTATTCGCTATATAAGGTTGTTAATGTAAAATATTTGGGCGTTCGTTATATCGGATTTTCGTGAAAGCGAGGTTCGTTATACCGAGATTTGCCTGCACAGGCAATTAGTAATTACTTCGAAAATTTTAAAATTTACTCTCAAAAAGAGCTGTTGCTCAAAGAAGTACGCGAACTGAAAAATATTAAAATTAGTTAGATTATAGAAACAGCTGACTTCAATTCCACATAGTGTTGAAATAAATAAACTTTTGAAAAAATATTTTTATAACACGAGCAACGTAAGAATAAATTTTCTAATTTATTTAGTGTAATATTTGGAATTAACTTAATTTTTTTTTTGTTGGTTAAATTAATTAAAATTACATCACTAATTGTTAATCTCACTGATTACCTCAAAGGTTAGTGCAATACTAAATAACCAGTTTTTTTTACTTTTCGAATCATATGTTTTTATCTTACTAAACCATACTGCGAAAAATTTTTGCAGTAAAAATTTGCAAAATACTCAGTCAAGAACTATCACTTTACTCTCTCAAATTGTGTTCTCATTTACTGTATTTTGGGTAAACGAACAGGATTTAGCAAAATGCAGCGAAGTTCAATAAATATTTGTAACAAATTTTGCCTACGCGAGTTAATGATCCATTACACTGTGTGACAAATTTTAATGAAATCGGAATACCTGGCACGTTTTACTATTTTTCTGGTAGGTATTGTCGAGCACAACAATAATCTGCATAACACCTCCAAAATCTTGAGTTACGGGTAAAAACCGGGGTTTCGTACCCGTATGTACTAGTCAACCTGTAACTAACTTAAATATCAACCGATTTTAAATATAAATGGATTTAGAAAGAACAGACTAAAAGGCAAATTTTGTAAATAGAAACGTTTTTTTTCGTTTTGAAATTTGTATGGAAAATATATTTTTTGAAACGAATTTTCTTTATACATATTTCATACAAATTTGAAACGTTTAGAAACGATATATGTCTACATTTTCTCACTTCTACCTTGGACTCGTTCTTAGGCAGAATTTTTGTACTGGAACCATACTGTTTATGACTTTATTTATATAACATAATTGGTTAAGAGTATTTCACAGGTTGATTTTAAAAAATTGCCTGGAAATTTACTGAGTTATTAATCTTTTTATTAGGAGACTTTTTGTTAAAAAAAATACCTGTATGATGTATTTTGCGTTATTTTTATACGCTTTCGGTGTATTTAAGCTTCAAGGATGATGAAAGTACAATTTTATAGACATATATCAACAAAGAGTACAAAATTTGTACAACAGTGGTCGCCAAATTTTTTTCTTGAGAACCACATTTTTCGCATATACAAACCTTTATAATCGCCAAAACTATTATTAATTATAGCATTTTTAGATAGATTAAGCTCTCTTTGCAAATTTTTGATACCACTCTAACTTAAATTTAGTATAAGAGTGATTTACAACTTGCGGCCCTCAAGCTGTACAAATCGTATTAATTATTATAGATATAGGGCACTAACTAGATGGAAATAAATTTTAATTTGGTGAAATTTAGCGGTATATGTCGCTTGTATATGTGAAAAACGTGGTTCTGAAGGAAAAAAGTTTGGCGACCAATTTGTACAAAAATACTGCCTAAGAACGAGTCCAAAACAGAAAATATCGAAAAAATCCGACAAAATTATATTTGGTGACAAAAAGCAGACATATGTATATCTGAAAGTTACTGAAACAAAATATACATGGGTCAAAAGGCCTTAGTCTTTTCTCGGTTGATATTTAAGTTAGTTAGAGGTTGATAAGTGCATATGGGTACGAAAAACCTGGTTTTTACCCGTAACTCAAGATTCTGGAGGTGTTTGGAAATTTTCAAATACATATTGTTGTTATACTCCACAATACCTACCAGAATAACAGTAACAATTCGCAGGTATTTTTTTTTGTTACACTGTGTTATTTATTAACATAAGTGGTATGCAGCGTTGCCATTTTCGTTTCTTTTAACTAAAATTGGTTACTCTTTTTTCCAATGTGTACTTGTGTACTTTTCTTCCATTTTGGTTACTTATTTTAATATAGAAATAACCATTTTTATATTGTATATTAATTTTCATATAACGATAGTTAGCGTAATAAACCATCACAGGGTTAAATGAACTTTCGTTACAAAAAAACAAACATGGATGTGGTGTCCAAATTTAACAGATGGTAAAGAAGAAGAAATTGTATCCCAATATAAATTGGTCAGATATTCTAAATTGAGTATAAAAAGCGTTTATATGGATATACATAGTTGAATTTTGGGACAAAGTTTCTAAACATTACAATGGTCAAAGAAAAATATTTTTATTAAATTTGTTTTTAGTTTAATGTCGTTGCCACACAGCTCAGCTGCTACTGAAAGGATATTTTAGCAGCTAAGTTTAGTCAAAACTAAATGCAGGAATATGCTTCAGTTTAAGACCAACTTTAGAATGCGTATGTATATTTTAATACATATATGTTTGGATAACGAATATAATTAAATTAAATTTTTAACCCCGATCAAAAAAAGTGGTGTTATAAGTTTGTAGTATGTGTCTGTGTATCTGTGTGTCGTTTGGGCTGTACGTGGACACGGCCGAAACCGATTTTGATTTTCTGTTTGAAAGGTGACTTGATCGAGATGGTTCTTAACCATGTGTGAAGAAAATCGGTTCAGCCGTTTAGAAGATGTAACATCTTTTCTTTTTTTGAAATTTTTAATTTTTGTTATATTTGTATTACTTAGAAATTTTTTCCTTTATTGTTGCTAATAATGTTATTACATGAATTATTTTTTTATAAACATTAATTTTTTTTACTTCAATAATAATAATTATTATTATTATAATAATAACACCTAAATTATAAAACTGTAGTAAAAATTTAAGTGTAATGGTTATTTTATATTATGTGAATTTATAACAATTATGTCTGTGGCAATATCTAATACAGTAAACCTCGGTTAATTACCTCATGAAAAATTCCCTGATTTTTGGGGTAATTAATTAAGCGATTATTCCATGTTGCCTCAGATATATATTTCTCAACTGAAGTATAAATAAAACAGTAGATATACATATATAATACATAAAAATATTTCACAATTTGTTTTCAAAAATATTTTGATTGTTGCAACGCTGGTGGTAGGTAGAATTGTTTTTTTTATTTTGGTATCTTGGAAATAAACGTTTAATAGAATTTTCTTAGGAAACAGTCAATTGAAAAAAGCTTTTTGAAACTTTAGTTTGGTATAGACCTCTAATAATTCTTTTATTTTTCCCAAATAAATGTTGTTATTTTTTATTTAAAGTGTTTTCTCTTTCCTTACCACTAAACTTATGCATATCGCTATGAAAATCATTATAATGTATTTTAATGATATATTTTCATTTTTCCTTAATGATTTGATTACATAGAAGGTATTGTATGTTACCAAATGCATTATTTATAATAAAATATTTTTCGCAACTCATCAATTTCAAACAAAATAGTGCTGCAGTGTAATGTGTTAATTCTTTTCATACTTTTTATGAAGCATAGAAGAAAATATGGAGAAAGTTTGGTGAAAAGGAACTTCAACTTGAAGTACTTTTTATGATATTTTAAAAAATCTTATATATATGTAGCTAAGAAATGTTTTAATCATTTTAGCATCTCGAAAAACTTCATAAGTGGTTGTTTATGTTAATGGGCGCATTCATAAGACTTAGCTGTTGAGCTCAACAGTTGTGAAATTGTTGGCAACTGTTGCTCCTAATTTACACTATGCAAGTCTTATTGCTAAGCTGATCACTTTTTTAGGAGAGAGAGAGACGAGGGGAAAGAAACGTTACTATTTCCCTCGTCTCCCTCTCCCACAAACTAATCAGCTTAGCAATAAGACTTGCATAGTGCAAATTAGGACTTGGCACCAATAGTTACGTTACGGCTTGATGAATATGATTAAATTTTATATTCTTATTTCGTTATTTTATCGCATTTTTAATGTTAAATTTAACAAATATTTGCTCCTGCCACCTAAGCATATAGAAGGCATAACTCTATTCGATCAGCTGTTCAGGCTGAGAAGAACATGTTGACTATAGATAGCGAACAAATTTTATGATGGAAAATTACTCAACTGTTGAGTGGAGCGGAACTACTCAACTATGCGTTTCTAGGACAAATACTCAACGAAAGCGCAACAGCTACGTCTTATGAATGCACTCATGTTCTCAACACAATTGTGCCATGAAACCATGAATCAAGAAAACAAGACTTGTGACTTCTGCGTAGAATTTTGTTGTAAACAAAATTCACGGTCACGTGACTAGTCTTGTCATGTAACTAGCCTTGTCACGTGACTAGTCTTGTCACGTAACTATCTTGTGTCAGTTCGATTTCCTGCAGAGATCTATTAAGGGCCACTCATACTATAATACAAGTATTAATACTTTTGACGAAAATGCCTCCCTGATGTGATTTCTGTTTAAAAAATTTCAAAACACAATAACAACTCAACATGTCAGAGTTGGATTTTCTACAAAAGTATTAATATGTACTTGTATTATAGTCTGAAATGGCCTTTATTAATAACAAACGCTAAGTACCAGTCGATTCTACTCAGTAGAAAGGAAAATTGTATGCTGTACATAAGTATTTATATGCTTTAAACATGATTTTTCTTTTGTTAAATTTTTCATTAAATGCATATGCATATATATTTTTTTATTGTTGCGTAAAAGCTGCCATATGATTTTGCAATTCTATTATTATTTTCTTTCATTTAAAATTAGCGTAGAAGTAAACGACAACAATGTTCTTAAGTTTTTATTGCATTTTGCTTTAGAATTGTTTATGTTCTTTTAATATATAAATTTTTTTTATTTTTTATAACATTTTACTACTGAAAGACAACGCGATCATTGACCTTGATGTGAATTTTTATTGCCCAGATATTAGAAACATATGGGTCTTTTTTATTTTTGCTATTTTATTTTAAGTATTGCATATAATTTAAAGACATGTTTGCACTAAAATATTTCAATTAAAAAACGAAAGAAGAGAAAAAAAGTTAATATTTATTTTATAGCAAATGCTTTGGCTGGGGATCAATAATTTTGTGGCGACGTCACTATTGAAATGAAAGCATCAGTAAACAATTGCGATGGTGTGGCGCAGATGGTCTGAAGTCGGATATAGAAGTACAATAAAGCAGCAAAATTTATTATAAATAATATGAAGAAAGTGTTAACGAATGGAAGCAGTGTAGAAAGTTTTGAATAAAGAAGACAGTGCGTGACTTTATTAAATATGGAAATGTAATAAGGGGGTGATAGAAAGTGAATTTATATGCAACTAATTTCCTTAATCGTACGACAAACCTATAATTGGCGAAACTAAGTTATCACATTTTAAAATAAATCAAAAAAGTTTTACCTCTTTCAAATGCATACGGTGGGTTGCAGCAGAGAATAGAGAGATGTAGGAAGAGAGGTGTAGGAAGCACGGATGGAAATCATGGTACAATTGTACTTTTTCAAGGCGAATTCAGTATCAGGTGACCTTATCAGCCCAGCTGATTATCAGCTGTTGCTACCAAATTGAGCATTTTGAACCAAAACGTCAAAATTTGCTTAGAAATCTTCTGACAGATTGGTTTTGTAGCATAGCAAACTACGTGTTGTTTTTTGTGTTGTAAAATTGTTGTAGCGATAAGGTCACCTGATACTGAACTCGCCTTGCTTTTTATGGTACCTACATTTTTGAGCTCGTTGGTACCGTGGTACTACCGCGAGTTAATTGGTACAATTTAAAAATGCCGGTGTTTATCTATATGGTAATATTAATTTTGCCTATGTTGTCCTAAATTTTTTTGTGTGTGTCAGCTTCTCTGTTGTTTTCTTCTTGTTGCAATGCTGTTGTCAAGGCAAATTCATGTACCAGGTGGTGTCAACTCTGCAACAAAAAATCTATCTAGTACTTTAACTGTACCTGTTAACTTGACAGCACCTGAACTTGACAGTACATGAACTCACCTTGGCTGTGGTTATAGTTATTTATTTTTGTTAACTACATATCGCTCCTTTACTTCAATAGTGTGTTTTAGGTTTTATCGCGCGTTTTTTATTCGCATAACTTATATTTTATAGTGCATGAAAATAACAGGCCTGTTAATAAGCAAAATTTGTAAAATATCCGATCTCTAACAAGTCTAAGTTACGAATGTACCCTTATGAATGTAAAATTCAATATTTTTTATATAATTTTTTATACTCAATTTTTATACACATTTTTGTTCAGTTTCTGTTTTTATTGTTTACTTCTGAATTTTTACACATTTTTTACGCTTCCGTTCTTATTAATAAATATTTAAAAAAATGGTACCGTCATGGTCCAAAAAGTACATTTTGTGTTCACAGTTGGTACAAAATCCAAGAAGTCATTTTCCTTCCCTGTTAGGAAGAAAAAAATAAGAGAGCGAGCTTTTTTCAAATACGGAAGTAAACTCTTTGAGGTTCAAAGTCAAAAGAATTTATTCTGAACAGCAGAACGGCACTATTGGATGCTGGCTGGCACTGTGGCATTATCGCTCCTTTTCTGGCACTTTTTGTCCATTAACATGGAAACTTTTAGTATTACAGTCAAAAGCAATCTTCTTGCATTTTTACGTTTTTAAGTATTGCAAACTTAGTAGAATTTGGGGCTGACGACTGTTGGGTTATGATGGGGAAAAGTAACTGTGTCCAATGAATGTTTGCTGGGGCATAGGTGGCCAAAGTGGCACTAGAGTGCCGCACATCAATCGGCCTTATACAAATGAATGCACAAACACGAACACATTAATCTCGCTGCCCTAGATACATTGACGATTTCTTAAATTGAATAAATGAATTTATTTTTGCAACAGCTCATGTCGAAAAGATGATTTTATACATTTTCATATATATTTCAACTAAAAACTTCATTTCATTCTTACGTGTTCCCCAAAACGTTGGTTGTCTCACCAAACTGTTGTAGATATAGTCCTTGAACAGTGGAATGTAATGATAAAACTTAATTTATATGAAACAGTTTGATGAATGATATAGCTGCCTGTTCTTTAAATCGAGTCGATTTAAAAACGTTCGATTTAGACAAATTAAATCCACTAATAGCGAATTTTTTTTCAGACTTTTTTTGTAGTTTTCTATTTTTTAGAGCTTGAAATATCATATATCAAATTAATTTAGTATGTATGAATCATTGTTTATTTTTGAAAACGAGAAATTTACTAGGATTCGCTTTACAGAACATGGCCAATAATCAAGAATCGCAATCTGAAGATGTAAAAGTACACTTAAATTTAAAGAAGCTTTCTTTTTAATTCGTCATTTGTGTCGACATTTAACATTGATGATGACCATATTGATGAATTCTCACCATCTTCACACGGAAGAAATTTATTGCGGAGCTGAAGTTGAACTATTAATAACCAAAAACTCAGCTTCCCAACTTATAGTTATAAGATTCGAAAATAAAATAAAGTATTTTTACATTTATTTTATGACATTTTTGAAAACTAAGTATATCTTCAAGGACTATTATTTAAATTGGTTTCCAAAGCTTGCACCAGAACATGCTCTATGTAAGTGGAGACACGAATAATGTTGTTCCTTTTGTTACACAAATGTTTCCGAACGAAACAAAATACATTCAAAAAACATATAGTGAATACAGATCCATATCAGACTTAAAAAAAATCCAAGAATATAGACAAGGTTTATCACTATAAGGTCTACGAGAGTCGTCACACGATTAATTTTTTCTCGTTTGGATTCTTCGGGATAATGTAAAAAAAAATTTGTAATTTTGGTACATCATTATTTTTTGTTTTGTATTCTTTCTTATAATTCTACAAATTTTATATTTAATTGTATTTTTTAATTAATTTTTTTTTAATATTATTAATTTTTAAATGTAATTTGTCGCTGAGACTTAAAAACAATTAACAAACATTTAAAACCAAAAAAATTATACGGGCCTGTTCTGCAGATCACGACATGTCAAATCACGGTGATTTCAAAAAATTAATAAAAGCTAAATCATTGCATTTGTAAAATTAGGATTTGCGGTTCGCAAAAGTTACTGAATCCAGGCACTGATAACAAAAAGTTAATTTATCTCTTAAATCAGTGTAGAGTTTAGAGTTAGAGTTAACCCCCATATGCAAAACAAAATTTTGATTTAGTTTGATTTGGTGATTTGATCGAGAGTGTCCTTAGTTATGTTTGAAGAAAATCGGTCCAGCCGTTTAGAAGATATCACATCCTTTTTAGATATATTCTGTTGAATCTGTGTGTCCTTGACGACGTAGCTCCCAAGCGGCTTGACCGATTTTAATTTGTTCTTGCGGCAGGTAAATAATTTTTTACTTTTTGAAATGTATAAAACACCATTTAATAATTGCAAAACATTGTTTTTCGAAATCATAAATGATTAGAAAAGAGATCACAACCCATCAAATTATTAGTATCATTCAATTACGATGCACCAAATACAGCTAAGTATCAATTAAATAGATTAAAAATGTAATAATAAATATTCATTAAATCTAATAAATATTTATTAAAAAGTAATTCAAATGCAAATCAAGTATTGACACGAGTAATACACATACTTTCTTGATATAATCTAAATGAATTCTCTCCAACAAATAAAATATTTGTTGTAGAGAATTCTCAACTTAACTTAGCTTAACTTTCTATGAAAAAATCAATCGATATCAATATATTTTCTATAGACAATTTTCGATGCAGATTAATTTGCTGTAAAAATTTTTAATATTGATTTATTTTCTAAAGAAAATTTTCAATATCGTTTTATTTTTTTACAGGAAATTTTTGATATCGATTTATTTTCTATAGGAAATTTACAACATCGATTTGTTTCGTTTAGAAAATTTTTGATATCGATTTATTTTCTAGAAGAAATTTTCGACATCGATTTATTCTCCATAGTAAAGTTTCGATATCCATTTATTATCTATAGAACATTTTCCATATCGATTTATGTTCTATAGAAAATTTTTAATGTCGATTTATTTTCTTTAAAAATTTTTCCATATTCCATAATTATTTTTTATAAAAAACTAGCTGACCCCGGTCCGCGTTGCTGGCCCCTAAGCAAACATTAGTGTTGTATATGGCATTGGTGGTACAATATGAAAATTGGATTTTGCCCACAAATAAACTAAATATTGCGCCATCTGCCGGACGAACTTCAAACTACACATAAACACTCCTCACGCCCCATAGAGCATGTATATAAAGTTTTGTCAACATCGGTGCAGTAGTTCTTGAGTTACGGTGCAAAATCACAAAAAAAACTAAATATGGCGCCATCTGTCGGATGAACTTCAAACTACACAGAAACACTACTTACGCCCTATAAAGCATGTATATGAAGTTTGGTCAAAATCGGCTTAGTAGTTCTTGAGTTACGGTGCAAAAACACAAAACAACTAAAAATTGCGCCATCTGTCGGACGAATCACTATTTCTGAAAGGGGCGTAGCATTTACCGGGATAGAATATATATATAAACACGCACAGGTCTCTTACGAATATTTTGCGGGGTGGAAAGCGAAAATCTGTTAGGGCATTGAAGAGTTTACCCATGACAAATAAACGTGTTTTTGTATTATATATAATAAGATTTTCGATATCAATTTATTTTTTATTGGACATTTTTGATTCAGTTTTATTTTCTATATAGGAAATTTACGATATCGTTTTGTTTACTATAAGAAATTTTTGATATCGATTTATTTTTTATATAAAATTTTTGATATCGATCTATTTTCCATAGGGAACTTCGGTATCGATTTTTTCCACAAGAAATTACGATATCGATCTGTTTTCTCTAGAAAGTTTTCGATATAGTAGTACATACTTTCTACAGAACATTTGCATAATCGATTATTTTACATAAAATTTTAGATATCATTTGAATTTCTATAAAACATTTTCAATATCGACTTATTTTCTTTAGAAAATTATCGATGCCGATTTATTTTCTGTAGAAAATTTTCAATATCGATCTATATTTCTATAGATAATTTTTCATATCGACTTATTTTATAAAGAATATTTTCAATACCGATTTATTTATTATATCAAATTTTTGACATCGATTTATTTTCTATAGGAAATTTTTGATATCGACTTATTTCTGCAGAACATTTTCAATATAGATATTTTCTATAGATACTTTTTCATATCGATTTATTTTCTATAGAATATTTACAATATCGATTTATTTTCTGTAGAAAATTTTCGATATCGTTCGTTTTATTTTCTATAGAAAATTTTCGCTATCATTTTATTTTCTATAGAAAATTTTCGATACTGTTTTAATTTTTTTTTTAATTTACGTTACCGTTAAATTAAATTTGGAAAATTTTCGATTTCAATTAATTTTTTATAGAAAGTTTCTTATCGAAAATTTGATTTTCTATTGATTATTTTCCTTTTAAGTATTAACAAGTTGTTGCGTGCCACTTTAAAATCATCTATCAGGTGATATTTTGCCAGCTTAAATTCAACTTTTGAATCTCTTGACAATTAATTTAAATTCATTTTCAATCAATTTAAACGATTTTAATACACGCAAATTTATTAAATAAACATAAA
Source organism: Tachina lurida (assembly GCA_944452675.1). Taxonomy (NCBI): domain Eukaryota; kingdom Metazoa; phylum Arthropoda; class Insecta; order Diptera; family Tachinidae; genus Tachina; species Tachina lurida. The sequence continues at coordinate 65,114,183 of OX101752.1, read as the reverse complement.
TACTCTTCAGTTGTTGTTGTAATTAATGTTTGCTAAATAAGCAAAGCCAACAAACTAAATAGACAGACAGAGTGTCTAAACAAATCACCAGCAATTGTCACAAGATTGAGTAATAAGTGAGTGAATGTTTGACTGTTTGCCGGCCTAGTGGTTTGATTTGATATGATACAAAAAGTGTTCACACGATGAGTAAGGGGAGGGGAGTACACGAAGTTTGATATTTATGCGGAATGTACATACATACATATGTATGTATTTAGATATTCGAGGGTGCTAGGGAAAATCTAGGCACACTACCACTGCTGCTTAAGGCTGTGTTCACATTACACGTACTTGCCTTATGGAATGTCACTTTTTCACATTGTAAATCTGTACATATAATCTAAATACCTTTAAACAATAGCATGTGTTATTTCCGTCTGCACTAAAACAAGGAGAATTTTGATTTAGAGCGTGTTCTATTTTCAATTGACAAAGCATCTGACATCAGCTGGTTTGAGATAAAGCAAGTGTTTGTGGCGTTAAAAACCAAGTAATATTGTAAGTTAAATTAAATTAAAAATTAAAGAAATAATTGATAAGCATTTTTTTACTTTTATAGGTTATGTCAAATTTACATAACATACCAACGTGAGAACACAAAACTTATAAATCGTATGTAAAACGCAGGTTTTGACATACACACAAAAAAAGTTGTATTCCATAAGGCGAATACATATAATCTGAACACAGCCTTATACAAGAAGATTTCAGTAAACTAACTTACTTACGAACTTTTTGCACAACCCTCGCATAGTTTAGTTGTAAATTGAATAAAATCAATTCAAACCAAATCGGATAAAATCAAAATATATTTTGACATTTTTCCAATAAACAGCTCGACTGTGGAGAAAAATAAATAATAAAAATTTTTGCATGTTATATGTCGATCATTTGTTTGCCGTATTCCCGTCTCGCTCTTCATCACACTTTTATAAACAAATCGATTTGTGCTGAATGTAAATTCGATTGATTTTTTTTTTCTCAGAACAAAATTCGATTCTTTTGAATTTCTTTAATTAATGTATTTTAGTCTGTGATTTATTACTTGTGCTTGGGAAATATTAATTGAATTGAGATTTATGATTTTCAATGCAAATTTTGTGAAAGAAATGTGTTATTAATTTATGTAAGTTTTGCAATCTTCATACTTGTGTTGAATATTTATGACGTCTACTAATAAAATAAAGATGTTAATTTTTGCTGCTCATTCAATTCAATTTTATGTTGCAATAAAAGTTCCAACTCCATCAACACCAACAATTTCATAAGGCTGTGAGGAAGTCATTGAATTTTTGAAGAGGAAAGTGGGAAAACTTATTTAGATTGGCATAAGTTTGCATATACAAATAAGAATGAGCGAAAAATTATGAAGAAAAATAATGAGAAAACCAAGGCACAAAATTAGTTTTCTTACGGTCTAAGTGACGAAATTGAATTAGGTGTTAAGTTCTTTAAGATCATGTTCAATTTTACCACTTATGCTAAGTTCATGCCAATTTTTGCTTACACACAGGGCCGTTAAGTGTGCTAGTTTTGCGACCACTATAGCTCAATATATTAACATATTGGTTTTCAGTGACCACATTCAGGTGAGATGGAAAAATATTTTAGGTCTCAACCAAATATGAAAGTGATATGCCACCGACCAACTACCCAGCAAAAAATAAAAGCAGTACTTCCTTATGAACCACTTTTAAATTACTTCGAAACTATTTAATGCATATTTTTAGATGTTACAGAAGTCTTTTTCAACCACATATCAAATGGAAGTTTAAATTTCTATTTTATTTTCAACAAATTCATTACTTTTTAGCTCAAGCGAAATACCAGTCCTTTTCTTTTTGCACTTAAGGCTTTTCAAATCAAAAAATTGTTATACTTAAAAATAATGAAATAAAATAATAGATTGTCAAACTACGAGTATATACAATGGACCTGAGAGCAAAAATATTGGCCTCCCTGAGACAAAAAAATTCGCTACATCAAACTTTCGGCAAAAAAAAATTTTTTTGAAATGTCCTTGGAACAATACTTTATATCCGCTGGTGTACGGAGAACTTTTTTTTTGTGATACGGTCTAATATACATACAAGTAATTTTTCTCACTGAATAAAAAGCTCTTCTTTAACTATTTTTGTGAAGTGAATTATTTTCACACCCGAATTTCGGATTTTATAGCACCAAAACCATGATTTTTATTTAGTTAAAAAAATGTCAAAAGCAAACCACTTCCTTCCAATGACATGTCAATATAAAATTCATTGGTTTTTTACCTAAATTTTAAGTGGTTTGATTCACTGGATGTGGTACTTTTTCTACTCCTTTCTCCTCACTTTTTTCGCTGGGTATTCATATCAGAAATCGCAGCACTCTTTAAGTGGTAAAAAAAATAATTCTCAAGCAGAAAGAACTGACTGGTTAATGAATGCAAAGTTGTCAGTCAAATGGTTGTTCTCATGTTTATTCATTGCATTTACTATCATTTATTAAAAAAAAAATTTTTATTTGTTTAATTCAAGTGGAACCACGGGTTGTTGTTGCCAGTGTAAACATTTCACTTGCTCATGTTTGTCTGAAAGCTGAATGAACTTTGCTTAATAACAACGAAAACTTTATTGTAAAGGAAGGGTAACTCAAATTTAAATCAACAAGACTCTTTTCTTGTGTAGTTTATTGATTATTGATTTTGAATTATTTTGACCCCTTTTACTGTTTTTTAAATTTTTTGCTGCTAAGTAAATATTAAAAAAGTTATTTACTTATGTTATTTCCTTAAACGCATCTGAGCGCCAGTATTTGAACATGTCTTATCGATCGATGAGTTGCATCACTTCGTTTAGTTTTCCTGTTTATATTGGAATTAAATCATCATAATGGCTGGCAGATTTTGTCCCATGAAAGTGGAATTCAACATTAAATAAACAAATATTTAAATCTTTATCTATCACACATATTTATTTGTTTATAAGGAACAAATTGAAAATAAATATTTTATTGAAGAAAAGTTTTAGGAAATTCAATTTTACCAAATCCATACTTTTTGTGCGCCTACTTCTGTCATGTACTGTTTTAATTAATTACGAACGATTTATTTATTTTATTTCCTTTGCATTGTTGTTTTCTTATTTCAACCGAAGCATACTACGTTGTTTTTTCTTTTTGTAATTTAATGCGTTTATTGACGGAACAACATTGACATTTGATGGGAAATAAAAAAATTTAAAGCACAAAGTTCTTCACAAACAACTTTAGTTTAATTCCTGTCTTTTGTTCTGAAAATTTTATTTCATATTATTCTCCAAGCTCTGAGTATGTTTTAAGCGATGCTTCTAAAATACATATGTAAGTATTTTTGCAGATTAATGGCCTGTTTCACAATAACGAAAGAAAACTTTCGACTGAAAATTTATATTGAGAACAACAATAAAATGTGAAAATTTGTTTTTGTTTTCAATATAAATTGTAAGTCGAAAGTTTTCATTTCAGGCCATAATATTGTTTTAAAGAAATACCTGGAACAAAATTTACATCTCGAGGTAAGATTGTGTTAGACTTTAAGAAGCAAAATTTTTTTAAAAAACATATTTGTTTGCAAATGTAACTTTATAAAGCTCTATAGAAAATACATTTTCAAAAGAGTATCTGTTGAAAAAAAATATAATTTTAAATGATTTAGGTTAGGTTAGGTTACCATGAACAGAGGGTAATCAATATTGATCAAATTGCGGATTATAGTCATGCTATTCTGGCATATCATGGTCTTATTTCATAATTTCATATAAAGGTTAGGTTAGGTTCGGAAGGGTGGTGCTTTAACGCCCTCCACTAGGAGACCCAGTTGGGTCCATTGTTCCCCTTCTATTGCCATTACTAGTAATATTTACTCCTCCTATTTATAACCAGAAGTGACCCTATTATCCGTCATTAAGCCACCGAACCCCCATGATGAAGCCCCTGATGTCCACTAGTTTACACTTCCCGATATCAGCAATGCTTTCATGGAAACATCTGCTCTGCTATCTAAGCCTATGACGTTGCAGCTTCGGCCAGTGATAGATAATATGTTCAATGGTTTCTGGTTGCTCTTCATCCCCGCACATCCTACAAAAATCTGGAGTGCCAGTTTCTGAAATGCTGGTTCTTGCTCTGACCGAGCAGTGACCTGTCAACGCGCCTTTCATGATTCGCATCGCCTTCCTATCCATGTCCAGTAGCAGTTTGGATCTTCCAGAGTCAAGTTTTGGCCAAAAACCCTTCGAGACTCTACAATCCTCCCTACTTCGCCATTAACAGTTGGTCCTGCTTTCTACCCAATTACTGAGTGCTCTATAGTAATGACCTATCGGTAATTTCACCAATTTGTCCGTCATTCCCTCATCTAATGCCGAACCTATTTTAGCCAGCTCATCTGCAGTTTCATTTCCCTCAACACTACTGTGGCCAGGAACCCAACATAGTCTGACACTATATTTATCCATAAGCAAGTTGAGGGTTTTCCTACAGTCATTAACAAGTTTCGATTTGACATTGTGTTCCTTCAAATCTTTTAGCGCTACCGGGCTGTCGACATAGAAGGTTACCTTCTTTCCTTCAGCTACATTCCTGTCCACCAGCTCCGTGGCCCTGAGGATCGCCAAGATCTCAGCCTGGAAAACACTGCATTCGGCAGTCTGAAAGAACTACGAATGTTCGTTCCCAAGATATAGACACCAGCCCCTGTGCCTTCCCCCATTTTCGATCCGTAAGGACTGCAATATTCTCATATAGCCTATCAAATTTGACCCAATAGTCCCTATCCGGAATTACCATTAAGGGTGTTCTACTAAAATCGATTTCAGCGACCTTATAGTCCGTAAACCCAAGGGTTACGGATTCCTGATCACCAAAACCGATCTCATTTAAGACTGATGTGTGACCTGTTGTTCCTGCCCTCACCAAACCTGTTTTTACGCGTCTAAGGAGATTTCTAGTCGACGTTCCCACCACAAAGTCCTCTATAGGAAGTAGATGAAGACTGACGTCCAAGGCAGCCTGAGGTGTGCTTCTCTGAGAACCTGTGATGCCCATCGAGGCACATTTCTGAACCTTAGCTGGTAGTCTCCTGTGATTTCCCTTCCTCAATGCCTCCCACCATACCACACAACCATAGGAAACAACCGGCCTCTCAACCGATGTGTAACTCCAGTTTACTACCTCCGGTCGCAGAACCCAGTTCCTTCCAATGGACTTCCTGCATGCTTAGTAGGCATTGAGCCCTTTCTTTAGCCTTTCTTGAGTGTTCCTTTTCCAAGAAAGCTTGGTATCTAGGTATTTTGCTCCTTCTGCTAGTATCAGCTCCACTCCTCCCCTCCTGGGCAGTACAAATCTTTCTACTTTGTATCTGCTGGTAAAGAGGACTAGCTCGGTTTTCTCTGGGTTGACTCCCAGCCCTTTACTGCTGGCTCAAGAGGATAGATCGCCCAACGCCGACTGCATGACTTCACTGATAGGGGGAAGAAACTTTCCCGTTACCAGTATAACCGCGTCATCCGTATATGCAACTATCTTCCGTCCGCTCCTGTCAAAACGCCTAAGAATTGCGTTCATTGCCAACAACCACAATAGAGGTGACAAAACTCCTCCCTGTGGTGTACCTCTTGTCAAATCTCCTCAGGCTTTCCCTTCCCATACTCGAGTTGATGATTCTGCTATTAAGCATGATGACTATCCACTCCACTAGAAAGTTGTGAACCCTAAGAGTTTCCAGCGACTCCTTAATAGCCTCTATACTTATGTTGTTAAAGGCTCCCTCAATGTCTAATAGTACGACCACACGAGCAATTTGTTATGCCTTAATACAAGCAATAATAATTGCTTGTGTTCACCAATGTATCTAGAGGTGGCGAACACGTACATCCAAATATATTTGTTTTTTATGCATATACATACCAAACTTAGCAGTAATTGGAGGTTTGGCTAATTATAAATTAAGATTTTATTTGCTTTAAAATGCTTAAACTTTTATTTGTGTCTTTTTCGTTGAAAAAAATAATATTATTTGAATTTGACAGCATTTATTAAGACATTATTGCTTAGCAATGTATTTTAACATTTGTTGCTGAATATATATTTGACAAATTCCAAGGCTAGTAAGAATGCAGTCAGTATGTAATGCTTGTGCTGCAGTCCCCTCTCTATAACACTAACCACGTCATGAAGCGCACTCTCAACAGACCTGCCATTACGATAGGCATACTGAGCGCCACTAAAAACGCGGTTATCAATCGTGTTCCTTAGATGCAGATCAATCAGTCGTTTTAATGTTTTCAAAAGAAACGATGAAAGACTGGTTGGCCTGAAATCCTCCGGCTTTGAGTGGCTTGCCTTACCCTCTTTGAATATGAAGATAACCCTAACCTCTCTCCAACCTTTCGGTTTAAACCGCCTGGCTAACCATATCTTTTAAATATCTACCAGAGACATCTCGGCCCGGTGATTTATACGGTTCAAATGTATTTAGTGACCATGTCGCTTTTTTCAACGTCACTATGTCGTTCACTGCTCCATTGTTGCCTCCTCCCCTACTTCCCTACAGCCAGGAAAATGAGTGTCCATCAGAACAGAAAGTGTCCCAGAGCTGGATTCAGTCCATGAGCCGTCCAGTCTTTGCACATTCCCAGGAGCCCTGGGGTCATTTAACAATACTCGCCGAAACCTCGATAGCTCATTTACGGAATCAATCTCCTCACAGTATTTCCTCCATGAGGCTCTTTTCGGCCTTTTAAGATCACCCTTGTTCTTATTATACAATAATTTATGATTTTTTTTATTTTTAATAAAATTTTTATTCGTAATGAAATATAGAATAACTTTATTTAACAAAAAAAAAACCAAAATATGTGTGTTATCTAGTTACTTTTCTGTGGTAAAATCAAGTTAAAGCTTTCCAGCTCTGAAACCGTCTGCTCGATTTTGCTGATTTTCATTACCAATCTATTTTGGACTATGTCTCACACACCAGTCAAAGACCGAAGTCTCTAGCTTTTCACATACACCAGACGGACGGACGGACATCGCTCATTCATATTCCCTATTCATAAGGACCCAGAATATATGTATTTTATGGGTCGCATGTGAATATTACGGAAATTACACACGGAATGACAACCCTATATATACCATTTTCGATTTTTGGAAAAGGGTATACAAATAAAGGAATCGGTTGATCTTGCATTCCGTTCCTAAAACGTCAAGCTGGAAGCATCCGATACTCATTTTAATTCTATAGGAATCAGTGTATTCTAAAATCAATTTTACGAAGACTTTTGAAGTTATTATAAATTTTTTTTTTAATTTTGTTTCGTCAAGGAACAAACAAATCACTCGAGCTTAGTCAAGTTGGCAGTAATCGACAAGTATTTATGAGGTTAAGAGCTGATTACATTTTGAGCTCGATGGGCTTAGTAGTTTATTTTTTTTTTAATCAAGACTTACAAAATTCAATTTTTATTAAACTATGCTGTGAAAATATTCTTTTGGTTGCAGCTGAACTATGTGAGAAATGTAATAAATTTTAAACGAAGTAGGAAAGGTGTCAAAAGTATTGTACAGCAAACGCAATATAAATAACAAAGCTAAAAATCAAAAAAGTGATTTGCAACTTTATCAAGTTATATACAAAAATATTCATAATAAAAAAGTAACCGAAATGAAAACAAATTTGACCAATTTTGGTTATAATTAACCAAAAACGGCAGCTCCATTCACAACAAAATTGTTTCGTTGCAGGTTTTAGTACAAATATAATACTAAAGCTTCACGCAAATGCATTAAACACATTCACCACAGCAAGCTACCGACTACCAAATGTCGATGATAGCATCCACATGTTTATATGAGAATGATTCTTTTGAAGACAGCAAGGCAACGGGGCGACAGGTTGTTGTCTATGCTGATTTTGTAGTTGCACTCCAATTAAACTAATTTCTATTTCTTTGGCTACAATTAGCAAATGCAGTGTTGCGAGTATAATACAAAATGTTAAATGAATTATTTCAAATTATTTACCAGAAACAATATCCAAAAATTTATATAAAGAATAAATTGCTTCATTTTTGTACTTTTAAATAAAGTTATTTCCCTTACATTTTAAAAGAGTAATTAATTTTTATAAATGCAAAATATATGAAAGTGGCAATACTGAACTATGTATCTTGACTTGAATATCAGGTGCAGATGGTGCTGCTGCCGTCTTCAAAATAATTAAGTAGCTGGCTGCGAGGCGACAAATGCTGCTAGCGGCAGAATTTGAAGTCGTGTGTTCGTGTAGCCTGCTGTGGTGAATGTGTTTAATGCATAACAAATTTTTCGTCCGTAATTTCCGATAGGACACATTATTGCAACTGATACGTGAGAATCCGCTCCGAGCTGGAGGTTACACCAATGATTCTCTTAAACAAGAATGCCCGTATATTTTTCCGATGGTTAACATGCTCATGATGTAACATCCAGGGATTGAAATCACTTTGCTAAATATTGGTGGAAGAATTGTCGCCTCGTAGGCTTTGCCCACGCCTTAATTATGCCCAAATTCAGCGAAAACCCTAATTGACCCAGCTAGCATTTGGGTGATTATTTTTGGCGGAAATATCTTATATGATTCTCTACAGATCGCTTTTGATGATTAAAAAGTGATTTTTCACTTGTGCGATTGAAAGAGGATTCACTTATGATTCATCTATATGATCAAATAATGATCTCTTGAAAATAGAGGAACATCATGCAAACCGCAAAAAGGTAATTTAAATGATTTAATATGAAAATTGCTCAAAAATAATCAGCAAATCGTATCATAAGTGATTCTTTGGTATGATTCATCTGTAGGGTACCATTTTCTCACAACGGGAGTATCATTTATGATCGAAAAATGAGCTCATATGCGGTTATTTTTCCCGTCAAGCTGATTCGGAAACGATTGAATTATGATACAAAATGCTACCTGTGGAGGAGCTGAGTTTAATGATTGGAGAAATAGCATTGTTTTTCCTAGCAAGTGATAGAGATCTTGTTAATATTTCAAAATGATTACCAAATTATGCTTTTTTTAATTTATAATGCTTAAAAAGTCTGAATAGAAAAACCTAATAATATAAGGAATTTATTACTTTTTAACTGACTTCAAAAAAAGAATTAACCGACTTCAAAAAAAGAAGGAGGTTAACAATTCGTCTCTATTTTTTTTTTTTTTTAGGTGTGTAGGTCCATAACTCGGTGCATTTTAGACCGATTGTAAAAATTTTTTGCTGTCTGAGAGGGTATAGCTTCCCATTGGTCCCATTTGAAAAAAGTGGGCGGGGTCACGCCCACAATTTTTAAATTTGATTTAATGATCTTCTACTTATTTGATTGCTGCGAAACCTAGCAAACATCTTTGGTTCTTGTAATTAAAAAATTTTTAAGTTGAAAAAAAGGGCGGGGCTACGCCCATTAAAATGTATTATAACATTACACGTGGTTCTACTTAACCGATTTTTACGAAACTTAGCACACACCTTAAACTCTAAAAAAGACACAATTTTCTTTTAAAAAAATGGGCGGGGTTACGCCCATTAAAACTTTATATTATATTTCACAGGGTTCTATTTCACCGCTTTTTACGAAACTTGGCACATACCCTAAGCTTTAATCAAGGCACAAAATTGCGTTCAAAAAAGTGGGCGGGACACGCCTATTAAATTTTAGTATAATATTTCATGTGCTTATATTTCACCAATATTGACGAAACTTGGCACACCCTAAACTTTAATAAAGGCACAAAATTGCGTTCAAAAAAGTGGGCGGGGCACGCCTATTAAATTTTAGTATAATATTTCATGTGCTTGTATTTAACCAATATTGACGAAACTTGGCACACACCTTGAACTCTTAAAAATTCACAATCTTGTTTTAAAAAAAGGGGCGTAGCCACGCCCCATAAAATTTAATACTTAATTTCACGTGCTTTTACTTTATCGATCTGTACGAAACTTGGCACACACTTTAAACTCTTAAAAATACACAATCTTGTTTTAAAAAAGTAGGCGTAGCCACGCCCCATTAAATTTATTACTATATTTCACGTGTTTTTACTTAATCGATTTTTACAAAACTGGACCATATATCTAAATAAGCACTAAAAAGCTACAAATAAAACTTAAAAAAAAAATTAAACCGACTTCAAAAATAAGCACTAAAAAGCTACAAATAATATAGATCTAGTTAAATAAAATATTTTTATATATGTTACCTACAGTGCCGTTTGAAGTTGGTGCCAGTAATACTGGTACTAAACACATAGGAACATGACCGGTAAAAAACTGCAAGTAATTTTTATGTACATATGTATGTGCTTAGTTACCAATGTTGCTGGCACCAACTTCAAACGGCACTGTAGGTAACATATATCTATATTATTTGTAGCTTTTTAGTGCTTATTTTTGAAGTCGGTTTAATTTTTTTTTTAAGTTTTATTTTATTATTATTATATTGCAAAGTGATTTGTCAAATATTGCTGCTCATGTAGGGGAGCATTCATATAAAGATTCGAAATGTAAAAGGAATTTTAATAAAACTTCTGTATATGTACTTGAGTTTATTTTGTCGTGGCTTCTTCATTATATTCCTTGTTCCTTGAAATTCAAATTATCGAGAGTCAACTGTTCGTCTGTTCGCCTTCTAAAAATCATTCAAGTATTTTAAACTATAAAACTCGTTTTCTGCACGTGTTTAGCTTATTTCCTTCTCTTTCATGATTCTGGTTAAAAAGACATCATTAAGTTATTAATCAATTATCTTTTTGGATCTCTTTTGGTCTCTTGAAATTTTTGTTAATGACCCGAATTTCATTCCAATGTATATACATACAGACTGAGAAAAGGCCTTAAATGATAAATTTTTTGAAGATAAAAAAAAGCAAATTTTGAAAATAACAATGAGTAAATATTAAAAATAATAGTGTACTATCGGCATATTGAGATACACTTAAAAAAATTTAAATAAAATATGGGAAAAATCAGAAATGATAGCAAAAATTTGGTCAGTTGGAAAAAAATCTTTAAATAAATTCAGCGCTTTCTTCATCTATGTGCATTTTAAAATTTAAACCAATTGTGATGGCAAATGGTTGACACATCGTCGGTTGATAATTTAAATGTCGTATGTGGATTTTTTGCGGTTTTGAGTTAAGATCGATTCCTTAGGGTTTCCGACCTGATCTTTCATTTGGAGTAATCAGTTTTTCGATACCTCATACGGTTTTGGAGATATGGAGTGTTGAGTTTGTCGTATGTGGCACTTGCTGATACAATTTTCAAACTTAAAACTCAATTTACACGAAACTATCAAAATTCACATACGACAATTAAATTATCAATCGACGACATACGAGTATAGGTAATTCCAGAAAAAGGTCAACCAAAAAAACTTTTTTTTGCTCAACAATATTTTCTTTGATTTTAATAATAAAGCTAAAAGGTCTATACTTTATAAATGTAAAAGCATTTTTAATTTTTGAAATTATTTGACCGAAATATGCGACTTTAAAAAAATATTTTTTGCTGACCCTTTTTTTAAAGCTATTATTTAAAGTAGCAGGTGTTATTTTTTATTTTTTGTAATTTACAAATTTTCTACTAACAATAACCTTACACATTAGCACAAAAGAGGGAGAACGAAGTTCTAATGATGGAAGTTTTTCGAGTTTGCTTTCTGTATACACAAGTTTCTTTACTTCCATTGGAGCATAGGGCGCCAATAACAGCCGATCGCCATAGAACCCGATTTGGTGCGGTGCGGTTAATCTGAGTTCGTTCCAGGAAACACCAAGGGTGTTCATTTCGCTTTCAGTGGAGCGCTACCATGTTATACGTGGCCTTCCAGCTTGTCGGCCTGCCTGATGAAAGGGAATTTCTACTGACAGGGGTACTTGATTTGATTTCGACAATAGCTCGGCATTTGAAATTGTTTGTGGCCAGAATATACGAAGAATTCTTCTAAGGCAGCGGTTGACGAAGGTTTGCAGGCGGTGTGTAATGCTACTGGCGACTTTCCCTGTCGTGCATCCATATAAGAGCACCGATTTTATATTAGCATCAAAAATTCATAGTTTTGTTGCTCCGCCATACTGGTGCTAACATACCATACGCCGCTCTTGCCTTATTTATTCTGCCATCTACATCTAAGTCAGATCCTTCATCTGCATCAATCTCACAACCCAGGTAGCAAAAATGAGGATTATAGCTAGGATTATATATTTCTTCCCTTATAGTTAGTGATATTGGCGCATTCGTTCCTACACTGAGTGAGTGATTTTGTTTTGGCGTTGTTTATTTTTAAGCCCGTATGTTGGAGTTTGTTTTTGGAGGTCTACTGTGGTACGCTTAAAATCACAGAGTCTGTGCAGAAGTAAGCATATATCATCTGCATATGCCAGGTAGTTTAAGTATTTGTGGTTTATTTGCCATTGAATTCCTTCTCTTCTGTCCTCTATGGCACTCAGGACATCTTCCAATTATAAGGAATAATAGAGGTAATAATAGTTATACATCCTTGTCGCACTCCACTTTGAACATAAAATGGGTCTGAGAGCTTCCCTTTGTGTAAAATAAAATATCTGGCCTGGTTATAACTTTCCTTGATTAATGATATAAGTTTTTCTGGTACACCTCCTCTTCTTAATGCTGACCATATGTACTCCCGGTTGATGCTGTCAAAAGCTTTTTCAAAGTCTTTAAACAGAATGTGCAGTGTGGAGTTGAACCCTACTCACTGTTCAATAATTAAGTGCAATGTATTGGTGGGGCACGTGCAAGAGTATCCACTGCGGAAACCAGCTTGACAGGAACTTGGTTTCCAGTTGTTGCTATCTTTCAAATCACCTTTATTCGCAATTTTCACTATAATACCATCCTTCCACTCTTCAGGGAAATATTCGCCTTCCCACGCCACGGGCTTGGGTGGTTCAGAAACAGAATCAATAATGTTATTTAATATTATGGAAAAGTGCTCTTTCCATCTTTCTATTTGTGCTTAATTAGTGCAGAGAAGATTTCCACTCAGTTTGCTTTCACTTATACCTTAATGTCGCATCCGTTGCATTAAATTAATATTTATTAATTTTTTCAGCAGTAAATAATAATTTGTTATTGTTTAGTTTTTTTCAATTAAAATTCAATCAATATTAGCAAAGATGCGGCGTTTAGTTCTCTTGGAAAAAAATTGTCGTGTCCGCCTTGTCGCGTCCGTATTTGTACTTTACACATAAATCTACACATGCAAGATCATCTTTCACTTTTATTTTCACAATCGCATAAAAAAATTCTTCATAAAATATCGCTGAATTATGTATACTTATATAAGTGCAAAAAGATAACTTCTAATTTTGTCGCATCCGTTTCTCGCTGACATTTACTTATATTTTTCTACTATATTATAAATATACTACTACTTCATTGCTTTAAAACACTTAAGGTATATAGTGGACTCTCCACTATATACCTTTCTTCTCCTTTCTTCTTGTTTTCTCAACTAAAAGTGTACGAATATCGCGTCCGTCGCCTGGAAATGCCCCATATAAATATTGTCTCTCAAAAACACAGAAAGTTGAAAAAGTTTCTGATAAGTTTGCAGCCACTCTCGTTCATACTAACTACGTAACATATATATATTGCTTCCTTTGGCTTCTTATAAGGAACATAGGGCCTCACGAGGTTTCGTTAATCTTTGCTTAATTTAAGATGAGTAGCTGATTGGACTTCTGCATCCAGGTCCTGGATCTGGGGCTGCCAGCACATCTCCAGGAAGACAGTTGACAGTGGAGATTTATCCGCTAACGTTTGTGAGGGTTATACCGCCCTTGGTTGGTCGTCAGAGCCTCGTTAGCTATTAAAAGGTACGCCACGTGTAGTAGAGGTTGACAGTTGAGCAGTAGAGGCTGTTGGGGCCCATCACTACACCATTAGTACCCCATAACAGATACATTTTGAAAACAATTTTTTTCCTCAGTGCATTTTAATGTTTGTCTTGCTGTTTTGTTTATTAATAAAATATTTTGCTTTTTCTATTACAATTTCAAATATCGGTCAGTGTAACAAAAACGGTTGCAAACCGTTTGTCTTAAAATAAAAAAACTATTGACAACTTGAATAAGAAAACCAGCAGCAGTTGTAAAAACAAACACAAATAAATATTTATTTGAGCGAAGATGTTTTAATAAAATTGTTTATTAAGCACAACAAAACTCAATAATGGATACAAGGAAATAAGACGAAGAGAAACAGGCGCAAGTGTATTTTTCAATGAATAATTAAAACTATTAGACTTCTAAGATATTAAATATGTCCACATGTATGTATTTATTTTAAATGTATTGATTAAACGGCATTGGGGAAACTTTAATAAAGGATTGCAGAATTTCGCATTCGTATTCAAATTCAAGTACCTTGACGTAGATTGAAATATATTTCTTCTATAGATTTGCTAGTGACTTCCAGATGCTTTCTTTAAAATGATTTTAAAAAAGCCGCTTATTTCACTTCAAATTTATTTTATATAAATTGTTTCCTCTAAGCAGAAAGTTATTTTTTAAAAAGAAATTTTTTAATTGAAATTTACTTTTTTTAAATATACTTCTTTAAAAGGTATTTTTGTGTTTTATTGAAAGATACTTCTTTAGAATATAATTTCAAAAAAGCTTACACAACACAACGCTTATAGACAAATTTTCAATAAATTATTGAGAATTAGAGAAATTACAATCATATTAGGCCAATACACTTTTTCTATAAGAGTTGGGGTCTTGCAATTATGCTTGAGATGCTAAAGCAGCAATGAAATGCATGCAGACTCGCTTAACCCTTCGGTCAATGACCAAAAAAATATACGATAGTCAATGATCGGGTACCCGGGTACCCTGATGTACTTTTTTTCGTTTATTTAATTGAAAATAAGTTTAATTGATGCTAAAATCATTTGATTTAAATATGTATATTTCTTTGGTTTAACAAATGTTATTATATAGTCCACAGGTAGGTCAAAATAGTGTGTCATGGGGGTTGGGTTAGTACTAATAGATTATGGTCATTGATACGTTTTATACGATTAAACAATGCAAACACTAGAAAAAAGGGGCGACTGTAATGGAATGTAACTACAACGTAAGAAACAGCAGATCGATATTTTTATGTGAAAAGTAGGTTACGTTACATTACATCTCTATTGTAATTGTATGGGGGTACCGGGTGGTACCGTGGTATGTGCCAGTACCCGGTCATTGACTCTCGTTGGTGTCAACTTTGTTACCATTTTAAACATAGACCAAGTTAACATTATTAACATTTTATTTTTCTGTAATATTTATAAACGTCTAAATCGCGACGATCTTGAGTTTTATCGCCATATCTTCATTATTACAGAACTGCGAGCATACGGTCATCAGCGATGCCAATTTAGCGCGTTTCGCGCTAGATTTAGCGCGTTTTAACTACGCTAAACGCGCTTTTTCGTCTTAGCGCGTTTAATAAAAAAAGCGCTAACTTAGAGCGTTTTGGATTAACTCAATAACATCATTTCAGTTAATTTTTTTTTCTTTTTTTTGTATAAATTTACCAATTTTCTAGTATCCAAAACTCTGATATTTTTTTTTTAATTTCGTTAATGATTCAGCTGCTGCAAATAAAATTTCCTTGCCTGTGATTAGAATTAAAAACGCATTTTAATACTGTAAATGGCAAATATCTGTCAATTTCACAACTACAAATATGTAGTCGTAATGTGACCAAAAAAATGCATTTAACTTATTAAGTATCTATTATAGCTGAAGTACAAAAATCATTTGAATCGCATAACTATTCGACATTTTATCCGAGTATGTTGTTACTCGTACAAAGTTTGTTAAAGAAAATTAAAATAAAAACTAAGGATTTCGATTATAGGGTGACTCTGATTCTATATTAAATTATTTTAGTTATTTAGGATATAATTTCGAAGAAGCAATATTGCAAAATCTGAAAAAGAGTTGATAAAAAAAAGTATATTTACTAATACATACATAGACTTTTATTAAAATTTAATTTAGCGCGCAAAAAAATAGCGCGTTTTGGCTATAAATAGTTGACAATGCTATAACTCAGCGCGTTCTAGCGCGTTTTGAGAAGGGGAATAGCGCGTTTGGGTTATAAATAGCTGGCATCACTGACGGTCATTGACCGTAGGGTTATTTTAACATGCCTAACTAAAAATTAGAAATAGAGCACTAGTTGGTGTTTAATTTGTGATTATTACCAATCCACGACAGCGAATTGATGTGGCTTGACTTCTTCGAAGCTTAAGTCCAAATAATATTTCATATACCTTCGTATAGATATAGTATGTAGGCAGCTGAGTGATAATTTGTCGGCTGCATAATAATCTATTTAACTTAAGAGTATTATTTTCAATAGAACTACCTACTCAACAGTACCAAGGTCAGTAGTGTAGAGTTGAATTTCCAAAATGTACTATCCAATGCCCACAAGTGGTCGCAAAAGAACTACGTATTTAATATTACCAACGTCGGTAGTATATTTTCAATGAGACGCACATGTTAAATATCTGGAATATAATTCATCAGCATTACTTCTGGTGACCAAGTCAATATCTATACAGATTCCTTTAAGCAATCCTATAAGGAGTACAGGGCCGTAGTCGGGGTAGAGGGCATGAATAAACATTATGTATGGCATGCGTAAAGTAGAACTTAGATACACATTTGGTTGTTGTAGTCAGCAAGCTTTAAATCTGTAAGTTCATCTTTTTTTAAATACCAATAATCGTTGAATTACAAAATAAACCTTTTACTTTGCGCTTTATGTTTTTCTACTTTTAATGTGGACTTAGTAGATTTCGTTTCAATGGTGGCTGTTCTCGAAAACGTTTCGTGGAGTGAAAATTTCTTCAAAACAAAAACAAAATTAAATTTTTTTTGTATACCATGCATTTCTAAAATCAAATAAATAATTTTAATGTATCGCACCTCTTTTTTTAAGCGGCAAATTTTGTATGATAAACCAAAAAAAATTTTTTTTTACATTTATGCAGTTTTGTTTTTGTTTTACATGTAAGTTTTACTAGGTCGACCCGTCTTCGAGAATAGCCACCAATATTTTTCCCCCTATTTTTATTATTTTAAGATAATTTCGTTAATTTATCGTTGTGTAATCGCAATGGAACCAATTGAGTCTCCTAGTGGAGGTGCATTTTTGGCTCCACCCTTGCATTCTACGGTTCCGTACACCAAAGATGAATAGATACCCTATTTATTTCGCTACTCTGGCTGTGTGTCTGTCTGTGCCACAGTCTTCTATCTCGTGAACCGTAAGAGATACAATACAGATAATGGCAAAAGTATCGTTTGAAGTAATCTTTGAGTGTTGGCCATCAAACAAATATAAATGCGTACAGATAAAACTAAAAACATACTCATACGTAAAATAATTATTCAGTTTAAACAGGATATGTATAACTATAAACAACCAACGACTATCATCATAGGTATTCATTAAATAACGCGGCGCACACGACTGTAATGAACATTTTTACAATGTTTCAGCTACAATCACACACATAAGTATACAAATACTCTGAATATTTATACGGCTATGCATGAGTATATACGGGAATATTTTACACACCTCAGAAAAGCGCTGTCAGAAATTATGTGATTGTTGTGTTCAAACGTCCAAAGTGCATTTTCCATCCAACTTCATACAGATAAATACATACGGGGGCGTATGATTAATAAATACCCTGATCATTATACTATTTTGTCCGAGTAAACATAGCCTTATTTTTTTGGTATTGTGTTAAAGTGACATCGATGTCGACAACTAGAATAAGGGTGATTATATTAACCATTCTCTGCAACAACGGTTCCCAAGATGGTGACTGTATCAATCATCCAAGGGGTCCGAGTGAAGAGCCGAAAAAACTGTTTTTGAAAATAATACCAGTTTTTTTCATTCTACATTATTTTTATATTTTATTTAATTTATAATTTATATAAATGTGTATAACCAACTACGAAATCTTCAAACAAAAACTACTAAGTATTAGTGGAAACTTTTACTACTGACTGCTTAATACAAAGTACCCAGGCTCTGCATTAACTGTCAACCATAAAGAACAGCTGATATTTTTTTATTGCCCTGTAATTTAAGCGCAGTATTCACGGTCAAAATGCATGACATAAGCATCGTATACGTGTACAGGAAGAAGTCAGGATACATGTGCATGCATTGCACATTAAATTAATATCATCTTGTTACAAGCTAAATGCAAGGCAATTGTCAAACTACATACAAAAACTTTTTACATATAGAATTTGACAGTTCTTTGTATAACTCACTGCTTTGAGTAGTTTATCTTATTATGTTTATGTTGCATACATGCAAGTGCAAAAATAAAAAAATTTAGATTTTTCTTCAAGCATGGTCGGTGTGACCCATGCAAATAAAATTTCACTAATATTATTACAATGCAGGGCATGTATTTTGACCGTGAATAATGCGCTTTAGTTTGACAAAATGTGAAGTGAAGAAGAGACAGAATTTTGAAGATTATTTAAAATTTGAACTTCCATATTTAAATAAAACGGTGTATATTTAAACGTGTTCCAAATTTTTATTTCAAATGAATCAGTACAATTTGATGTAACGTGTATCTTAATACTGTATTATAGGTCATACTACGCTAAGTAAGAAATTAAGTAACGTCTATACACCACATTGTACTAGCATACTAAATTCAAATTTAAATTTTTATAAAAAGTGAACTTTTTAAGTTTGATGACGAAGGCAATGATGTATAATATTTTTTTTATACCATTTACCAAAAAAATGGTAAAAGGGTATATATAGGTTTGTCATTCCGTTTGTAGTTTCTATAATATCAATAAGCGATCCATATAATATATATATTCTGGATCCTTATGCATAAAGAAGACGAATAAGCGATGTACGTCTGTCCGTCTCTCTGTACGTGAAATCGGTTTTCCGAAGCTCCCAGAAAGGCTAGAGACTTTTTATTTTTTTTTTAATAAATAAACTTATTTTACACTTCCGTATGACTAAAATTGGAATTCTAAATTTAAAAAATATAATAAAATTAAAAAGGCGTTTCCAGGGTTGGAAAACTTTAACTTTTTGTGTTATCTAAAATTAACTACATGTGTATAAAACTATGTCTGTCACAGGGTATTTTCTCGAGAACGGTAAGAGCTACAGACCTGAAATTTGGACACAGTGTGTAGACCTTTGGCCGCTACAACAACAAATACATGAGAATTGGAAATTAAAGGGTGTTCCAAAATGAGCAACGAAAAATATTAAAATCCCATATAATATACATACAATTATATGTATATACACTTGAAATTTGTAAGGTTAGTGTATTTTTATACAGACTACAAAAATTAACACTAAAATTTCAAAAAATTTAAATTAAAGGGTGTTCCAACAGTTAATGCAATTTTGACTATGCAATTTTGACAACTTGCTGTATCTTGGAAACCGTAAAGCAAAACTCTTCAAATTTTCCAAAACGGTGAAACTAAAAAATCAAAAAATTATAAAATCGCCAAACCGAAAAAAAATTGCCAAAAACAAAAAAAATCGCCAAAATGGAAAAAGCACCAAATTACAAAAAAAATGTCTAAGACTAAAATAAATCGCGAATAACCGGAAAAATTGCTAAATGAAAAAAACGCCAAAATGAAAAAAAACCCACAAAGAGGAAAAAATCGCCAAAATGAATAAAATCTCCAAAATGAAAAAAAGGTCCAAAAACAGAAAAAAAATCGCCAAAATGAAAATAATTTCCAAAATAAAAAAAGCCCCAAAAACAGAAAAAAAACAAAATGAAACAAAAGCGAAGATGAAAAAAAATCGCCAAAATGAAAAAAATCTCCAAAATGAAAAAAAGGCCCAAAAACAGAAAAAAATCGCCAAAATGAAAAAAACCCCAAAAAAGGAAAAAATCGCCAAAATGAAAAAAATCCCCAAAACGAAAAAAACCCCAAAAAACAGAAAAAAACCCCAGAAAGGAAAAAATCGCCAAAAAGAAAAAAACCTAAATAAAAAAAAATCGCCGAAATGAAAAAAAATCGCCAAAATGAAAAAATCTCCAAAATGAAAAAAAGCCCCAAAAGCAGGAAAAAATCGCCAAAATAAAAAAAACTTCCAAACTTAGAAAAAATCGTTTAAACTGAAAAAACTTCAAAAAAGCATAAAAGACGCATTAAAAAATTCTCAAAACCGAATGTCCGGAAGCCTTCGTGCGCGAGTCAAAGTCGCACTTTACTGAATTTTTTAATATTAAAGGAATTAAATGGAACTAAGTTTTTTCTTATTTCGTTTTTGCTCTGTTCACTCAACTTATTTTATGTATTTTTTAAAGAACTAGATTGGTATCAATAATCAGAAAAATCCAAAATTATGATTCCAGGGTTGGAAAACTTATGTAAAATTAACTAGTTCTAAAAATTTTTTTCTTTTCCCTTATAAGTTGAATATATTTTATACTTCTGAAAGAAAAGTTTGGCGCATAAATATTAAATATTAAAGTATAAAATTATTTTTTTTTATTTCTTTGTTCACTTAACACACTTTATACATTTCTTAAATCAGAAAAATCTTACAAAAGTGACTAGGTCAAGTTAGTTTTTTTTATCTATTCCTGTAAGAATAAAACGGTTACATAATACCATAATAATATTTGCAATGGGAACTTTAAATCAAGACACTAAGCAGTTTTGCAACATCAATGATTATAGTAAAATATTCAACAATTGCTATTATCGAAAATAAAATAATTGAATCAAATTCTTTAATCGAAAAATACTGAAAGGTCACTTACTATTAATTGCTTCAGAGAAAAAAATTATAATTTTTTTCACAAAACAAATATATATGTATGTATGTGTCTGTACGCACGTTGGTAAAGGGTATATAAGATTCGGCACAGCCGAATATAGCACTCTTACTTGTTTTTTTTTACCTTCTTTAGGAAAGGGATAGTGAGAGAGAAGACAGGTGGTGAAAGAAGAGATAGAGGAAAGATTCATTCTTTTACAACTCTGCTTTTCGCACGTTTTTAATAATGCAGTGTTGCAGCGCCTCCCTGATGTTAAACGGGGCGTATTAATTTTTTGAAGCTGTGTCTTGTAGCTATTTTATTGATTATTTTACTTCGCCGATGATTTTGCTACACAACGAAGGAGGGCGCTCTGATGTTACATTAGGATTAGTATCTGCTGAAGTCGGTATAGTTCAGTGACCAGTGGCTATGCCTTCATCACTTGAACTTTCCTACAACTCCTGACACAAAGAGACACTAATACACATCAGAAAAATGCGTGGTGTTGTTATTTAATGACTGTCGGATACAGGGATTGAACCCAGGACCTTCGGTTTTGTAGTCAACGTGCTAACTACTTCAGCCAACGCCACCCTAAAACTTATAATGAACTAATGTATATGACATATTTAAATCAACTGTGAATTGTTAAAAACTTTAATAATTGGCGATTTCCTGTTAATGACTTTCGATTTTGCATTAAAATATGACATTATTGCACTGCTGCCTGTGCAATGTTTTTACAACTTATTTTAACATCTGTTCATAATTTTTGATATGTAATTTTTATTGACTGAACAATTTGCAAAGAGTGTAGGTGAGCATTCAAAAGTTACAAAAATAAAAAATAAATGAATGAAAATGAATAAGTGAACGAAAAATCGAGTGGAATTGATTGGAGATTTTGTGTATTTTGTTGCCATAAAAAAAACAACATTTAAGTACGTGTTTGTTGTAGTTGAGGTGAATGGAGTCGAGTGCACGTTTTTTTTTTTGTAAAGATTCGCAATTAATTGCGAAACTAGTTTTTCTTGCAATTAAGAAATTATATGTATAGTTTTGCGAGGGTTGTGTTACACGGTTGCCAGACAATTTTACAAAAAATCTGCAAAACTCTGCAAAAAATTTGCATCAATAAAACACTATCGTGTTTTTTTGAAATGAACATAAATTATCCTGCTATACAAAAATATATGCTGATATTAAAATTTTTTAATAAAAATAAACATTAACAAAAGGATAGGGGCAAATATATGAACTAGTTTTCTACATAAAACTTAAAAAAAATAGTACATATACAAGATATCGCACACTAAATTATAAACAGTCAGAACTCAAAAAATCCCAGACTGTTCAAGAAGACTTTGCTGAAAAAGAAATTTTGGCATTTCATGAAAAAACAAAACCATTGGCCATGACTCACTATCCTACACAATCGTACGATCTACGAAAAAATACAACCCTGATCTGATGAATTGTTGTTGTCTTTTGAAAATGTTCATTTTTGAATATCGATCGTAAATTTTTCTCGTTTTCCTCTGTTTTTGTTCTTAAAAAGCAAAATTAGACTTATACACTGAAAGAATTTTCTTCATAAATTCTATGAATTTCGACTTTAATCCAATGAAAAAATTCATTAAAATTCAACCAACGTCACGCTTCGTTGGATTAATGAAACCAGTTTCGTCAAAATTGTTTTATTGAAAACTTCGTCAAATTTATTTAACAGTGTAATTTATGCAATGAAATAACTTCATCGAAACAACAAAATAATTTCATGAAAATAATGAATTAACTAAATAATTAATAATTAGAAATTATTGTTGTCATAAATCCAATGAAGTATTGTTACGAAGCCAGAATACCAACGAAGCAATTCCAATGAAATTCTTTCGCAATATTCGTGAAATTTTCATTGGATTTGTGAAATAATCATTAGATTTGTGAAAAAAAAAAACTTAATGAAATTGTTTTATTGGACTTATAAAGCAAAATTCTTTCGGTGTAGCATGAAAAAACTAAAAAATGTATTAAAAATATACATTTATAATGAAATATGCAAAACAGTGTATTTATTATAAAATATGCAAGAATATGCACTAACAAATCGATGCCATTTTGTCGCAAATTTGTTGATTCGCAAAGATATTTTATTTACGTTGATCTACGACCAACGACAGAAAACATGTATTTACATGACAATCCTTTCCCTAGATATGAGAAAAATACAGCCGAACTTATCTACGAGTATTTTTTCTATATAATAAATCCTTTAAAGCTTTCATTTCTCGGCACTTCTCTTTCTCTATAATGAACTTTGTTGTGTGAAACCAGAGCTGTTGTTTCATATGAAAATAATCTAAGAGGCCGCAGTATACAATTTTTACTGCAGGATTTTCCTTTTACAATAGATGCAAAGAGTCTGTTCGATAACCCAGTATGTCAAAGTTTACTACAATTATAAATAATGTATTTCATCTACGTGCTCTTCTAGGATTAGCGAACTTTTGGCAACAACCCTCGCTGCAATTGCAACATGCAATTGACAGTGCTTTTATGGTAAAACCAGCAAAAAGTAAACAACCAACCAACATACCATTTGGTGCTGTCAGCATCACACTGTCAGCCAACAGCACCACTAGAATATCTTGACAGTTTGACCCAATTTTTTATTTCCAATAAAAGACAAAAAGTTCAATAAATAATATGAGGGCAGGCAAATACGAGTACATTTAAAAGGTTTTCAAGTTTTTCTCTTATTTTCTTTAAACAAAAAAGTAAGATTTAATTGATTTGAATATTGAATTGTTTAAACTCTGCTCTTTTTTAGGTTTACCGTACTTGCATTGTACTTCGTTGAATTCTTTTTGAATTTAGAAATCAGTGGCAATTTAATTGTTATTAATTGTCAGCTTAAGATAAAAACTAAACCAGCAACCAACAAATCCATAAAACAGTCGTTAAAAAATATTTATAAATAAACATCAAATGATAATATGTAGTACAGTAATCCCCGCTTAACTGACCTTAATCTATTAAACGGGTAAATCAATTATCTGATTTTGCTCGATTGATTCACTAAAGCAGTTGCAAGCTTTTTGTAAGCATGCAAATCAATTAACCGGTAACTACTGTATCAATTAATGTATGTATCAAGCATTTTCTCGTTTGTAATTGGTACGTACAAATTTGTAAAATAAGACTTTCAATAACAATTTTAGATTTTAGGTTTGTTTTTTATTTTCAATTAAATTCAAAATCAATTTACATTAAACGTGGTTATTTGTCATACAATCTAATTTTTAAGATTTTGTAATGCCTTGGATGTTGTTGGGCTTGTGTAACAGATCCTTCAGTATGCAATTTTATTGCCAGGTATGATGATTATCAAAAATTAATTTGAATTCCATTTATGCATAATTTTTATAGCCTTCAGCAAAAATGATAAGAGTATATAGTTAGCTGAAAAGATAAATCAAGCAACAACACTTTTTACTAATTATACGAGTAGAACAGAGAAAAAACTAAACAATTGGATTCAAGTCAGTGAAGTAAAGTTTCTTCCTTTGGTTTTATTTTTAATTCAGCTGATTGTTATGATAAAGATTTTAAAAATGAATACATACATGCATATATTCCGGGTCCTTATGATTAGAATAGTAGATACTTTTTAAACGAACTTTTCTCAAAAGGTGATATCTTAAATAAATCTCGTTTTAAACGATACCTTTTTAAATATTTACTTCTTTTTTTTTAACTATTTTCTTTTAAAGATGGCTCCTTCTATAAGCATAGGGCGTCAACAAAGATCTTCCATCTGGATTTGTCATTAGCAATAAGTTTTATTTAGCTACAGGATTTCCACTAATCTTCGGCTTGTGCCGAAATGGGGTAAAATATCGTTCAGAAGACAGTTTTTCTATATCCAAAGCTTAGTTTGAAAAGTCTTTAGTTTGTGTGGAGAGAAGGGAAAAGAGACTGGACACTCTTCTCCGTTCTCTCCAACAAACTCAAGACATTCCAAGGTAAGCTTTGCTTGTGCAAAGCCCGTGTAAGTCGCTTGTTACAGTTACTTTTTTATATACACATTTTTCAAAATATGATTTTTAAAAAACTTTTATGTAAAAGGAACTTTAGGAAGGTACTTATCTTAAAAGGTAATTTTTTAAATATATTTGTTTAAAAAATATTTTTTTAATAAATTTTTTTAAAGTTTATTAAAAAAAGCTTGAAGTTTTTCTAAAAAACCTTAATTTGTTTAATTTACTTTTTAGCGGGTACTTGCTTTGAAAGTACTTTTTTAATCCAATTTTTCAAAAAGTCTTTCTTTCAAAATGATTTTTTGCAAAGAGGCCTCCTTTCACATCAACGTTTTTGTAATACACATTTTAGTGAGCTTTTTAAAAAACGTACTTGTTTGAAAATCGATTTCTGCGTCTTTTCTTTGAGTACTTGTTTTTAAAGATACTCTCTGTGGGCAGTTTTTCTAAAATGCTGTTTTTTGAAAAGTTATTGTGTTAATCTTTTTAAGTTTTGATATAAAATATTCTTTTTACAGAATAATTACACTGTGGGACAAAATGAAATCGAAATACCTGGGAGGTATAACTATTTTTCTGGCAGTTATTATCCAGTATAACAACAATATGTTTTTGACATTTTCCAAACACCCCAAAAATCTTGAGTTACTAGGAAAAACTCCGGTTTTTCGTACAGCACTTATTAACCTCTAACTAAGTTGAGCGTCAACCGATTTTAAATTTATAAACGGATTTCGTAAATGGAGACTTATGTCTTTAGAACATTTTTTTTTCTTTCAATAAATATCAGACATACATATGTGGGCATTTTTATATCAAACCAGTCAATATTTTTCAATGTTTTTTTTCGTAATTTTTCTATTTCGCAGCATTTTTGTACTTATAAATTTATAAATTTAAAATGTAGGTTTGTGTTAAAAAATCCTTTGGAAATTGATTGAGTTATTAAATATTTTATTAGAGGACCTTTTGTTAAAAAGCTGCTTTCATAATTTCTTTTACGTTCTATTTATGTGCTTTCTGGGTATTTAAGCTTCCAGGATGATGAAAGTACAATTTAACAAACTTGGATCAACACATACTACAAAATTCGTACAATAGTGGTCGCCAAACTTATTTTTCTGAGAGCCATATTTTTCACATTCACCAACTTAGAAATTTTGTAAGTGCAAACGGGTACGTAAAACCGGTCTTTACTCCATAACTCAAAATTTAGAAATTTTCAAAAACATATTATTGGTATACTCGACAATTCCTAATAGTAACACATGTCAGTTATGTTTTTTTTGTCACACAGTGTTATCTTTCAAAGGGTATTTTTAAGTTTAAAGGAATTTTTTCTAAAAGGTATTTTTTTTAATTTTCCAAGGGTACTTATTTAAAAACTATTTTTTAAAAGGTACTTCCTTAAAGGCAATGTTCTGTTATGTTTTGCTATTAAATATTAAGTATTTTTATATTTATTGCTATTTATTTATTTGACTAATCATATTTTTTCTTTTTAGGTATGTGGTGATAAAAACTTCTAAACAAATTCCATTCTGGGTAAGTTATTTCACTAGGATCTTTCCTGGTTAAGATATCTTAAACATCCAGAACTTATCTAAATAAAAATATGATTTCCCACTCATATATGATCCATACATTTTTAATATACGTATATATGTATTGAAATTAGAGACTGACAATAAGTACTCGTACTCAAAACAAATAAAAAACAGCCGTTCGAACCAAACTAGTGGTTAACACTGTATTTGATTATAGGTGACTCGTCATAACTCCATAACTCTCACCATAGAAACCAATTGAATTTTGGTTTGGTTATGGCTATGGCATTATGGCTATGGCATTATGGCTATGTCACGTCTAATTTAAGCTTAAGTAAATAGTCTTAATTTTAGCAACTGCGTATAGTTCTAATTGTAGCACAAAAAATTTGTACGCTCACATATTTTCTCTCAAACAACTATGACTTAAGCCGATTCCATCATAAAAGAGCATCTCTACTTTGTGTATGGATAAAACGAAACTACGCTACAATTACAAATAAAAAGTCACTTGCGTATTAAACTAATTGACTCACTCTCATACTTTCATTCTGAATATTTTCACACACAGAATATTAATATTTATTCGGTAAAAAAATGTATACAGTCACACTCGGAATATTTGTTGATCATTCGCCATTGTATACAATAATTTGTGTGCATAAAATTTAATGGAAAATGTGTGGGTGTGTGTGTGACGGTTTGAAAACAGGCCTTATGTGTGTGTGTAAATAAAATAGCTCTGTATTACGCATGTGTATTCGGTTTAGTATTCACAATATTTTTGTATTCAGAATATTTTTATATTCACATAGTCTATAAATTTTAGTTGTTTTCGTTTATGCCGGGTAATTTAAAAAATGTTTATACACATAGTTGTTGGATGTTTATAGTTACATGCATTCGGTTCAAAATTAATGCGTGTGTTTGTATTTTGCACGTTTTTTACTTTTAGCTGCACGCATTCGTAGTTGTTTGACGGCCAACACTCAAAAGGTACTTAAAACGATACTTTTGTCATTCTCTGCTGGAAATGTATGGAAATGTATAGGATTATACATGCGAAAAGTATTATATATGATTTGATATATGGATTAATATACGAATGTATTTTAAGATATGAGCTCATATATGGAATATTAATTATAAAGCTCTTCATATGTGGATCCATATATAGAAAAAAGCTGTTATATATGGATCCATGTAAAAATGCATTGATACCTAATATCTCACATAAGATCGTTTTTGCGATCAAAAAAATTTGCATTTTATTATTAATTGGAAATTTATTAGAAAATACACACGGTACGTAAAGTTTATATCCGTTTGAAAAAGAAAAACTCTTGGAACAAAAATAAAAATCATTTTTGTAATTAATTAATTAATTTTATACAAATTAATGGAATACTCTAGATATTTTTGAGAAACAACGTACATATTACTGCAAAAATTATATTGATATATAAAAACGGACTATTTTTTCTTTTATGATTAAATGCATTAGCTTAGTTAATTTAATTTTATGTATAAATATGAGTTTTTTATTTTTTATATAATCGATTCACCTTTTCTCTTAAAATGATAAATAAAATGTCCCTTAGTTCGTTTTTAATTATTTGTCCAAGCAAATACAAACTCGGTGTTCAAAATCTGAAAAAAATAATTTTAATAAATCGACCGACCCGTTCCGTAACATGCTAAGTCTACATAGCATGTTATGCTGGGAATAGCATTTCTGAATTTAACGTTTATTAACTTAGACTCTGTAAAATTTTGATAGTAATCGGACTGTTCTATCAAAAGTTATGAGCAAAAATGTACTTAGCATAATTTGTCACGTTCATAAAACCTCCCTTTTAAATGTTTTAAGTACACTAATCATGATTTACTTTGCAATTAAATACTAAAAAAATTAATTTACATTTCTTCTCAAAACTAAAACATGCTATATGTACTTAGAGGGCCATTGTAGGTGAGAAAGGACCACCAGATAGGTGCTAAGTCTACTAAGAGGACAATCTTAAGTACTCTAAGTCACTTTTAACTACGATCTACAACAAATTTATAAAGTTCAAATAAACTAAAAAATTATATTGCAATTATTATATGATTACAAAAAGTCTCAAGTTTCTATCTCAAAACTAGCTTTTTTGACTTATCATGTTTTAGAATGGAGCCGTCGAAATGTGAATTTGAACTTTTTACATTGTATAGCAAATATATATACATACATGTATGAAAATGTATGAATATAATAATATATTATATTATCATATATCATATTCGTTGTTTAGATTCGTTACCATGGTACCCTAATTTCTAGGATATGCCTGGTTTCAAAACGTTAGAATTCCCATATATGATAGATAACTCAATAAGAAATATTTTAAGCCTGGCATATTTAGGAATACGCCGGCTTTAAATTCACAATTGACGAGTCTTTGCGTTCTTCTGAAAAGCAAAGAATTTGCATATTAGATAGTTTAGATAGTAGGGATGTTATGACCATTAGAGTGGCCGTTTTTTTGTATTTTTGTACATAAAACTGAACCGATTTGGGGGGAGAGAATATAAGAAATCAAAATAAAAATTCTCCACACAACTAACGGCCAACGGCCACTCTAATGTACATATACCCCCATTTTTCGGATCCAAACCATATATGGGATATCATATATGCTCCATACATATTTTTTAGCTGGGTACTGCAAAAGCTAACAAATTAAAAAGAAAAAATAAAAGAAACGATATGACACAAAATAATTCGCCCTCAAAAATACGAATAAATATTAATGAATAAAATTTTTGTGAAAATTCAATCCATTAATTTATTAGTCAGCATTTAATGAGTGGACTTTAAAAACTCTAAAAACGCTACCAGTTGATCATAGTGTTCAGTAGGGCAAGGAATCTCATGCACTAAAAAATCGAAAATATGTACATAAAACATGCACTTAAAATTTGAAAAAATGCACTAAAAACACAGAAAATATGCAATTAAAAATATTTTTTTAATATTTTATTTAAAAACAATTTAACAAAAAAAAAAAGGCAGAAAACAATTCATTTAATATACATATTTATCTACATATAAATTAGTATAAAGAAAAACAAAACAATAAATTCAACAACAAAAAATTAACCCACTGTTTCTCTAAATGCGAACGATAGATTCCATCGAATATTAATATTGGAAACAAAAACAAATTTCAGTTTTTTTTGTTTTTGTTTTTAGTATAAATGTTCGATCGAATCTATCGTTCGCATTTAGAGAAACAGGCCCTAACGGGCGTGGCCCACCACGATGTCACCAGATATCGTTCGATCGACAACTTGTATTGCAAACAACAATAACTTTAGAAAATTTATTTTTGTTTGCAATACAAGTTGTCGATCGAACGATTTCTCGTGACATCGTGGGCCAGGCCGTTAATTTCCATAATTTTGCAGAAAAAAATCTCAAAACCAACTCACTTTCCATTTAAAATGTATTATGTTGTGTAAAGTTACAAATTTTCAGCGAATTCCCGAACAAAACAATAAAAATGTTGCGTAAATATAAAAATTTAGAGTTCAACAGGGTGATTCAGGTAAATATTTTGTAACAAATTATGTGTCAACTTTTACCAGAAGATGTCGCACTAAGTATCAGGAGCGTTTTACTTTTTCAAATGGATGCTAACCAAAATAGCAAAAATATGCACAAAAAACATGCATTTATTGAAAAATATGCAAAAACGAGTATTTTTTAGCAAAATATGCAAAATATGCAAAAACGATTGAATGCCATTTCAAAGGAAATTTTACGATTCGCAAAGATAACTTAACCGTTTCCGTTTTATGATGCCCAGTGAAAACATGCATTTGCATGAGATTCCTAGCCCTAGTGATCAGTAAGCATTTAAAAAGCAGTTTTCTTTTGAAAAACGAATTCAACTTTCTTATAGGTTAATTTTTTTATTTTTTTAAATAAGCTCTAAAGCTTATTTAAGAAAGTCATGACTTTGTAAGGTCACACACGTTTTTATTGCTAAACTACTTACCTTATGCATTACTTAAAAGTAGTTACGTAACTGCTTGTTACTGAAAAGACTGGTAAATTATTTTTGTGTATCTGGTTCAGTTAGCTAGAGTATACAACTAAATATTCTAAACATTTTAACGGTTTTGTATTTTCATCTTAGCTTATAAATTATTTATTTATTTTTTACTTATTTCTAGCAAACGCTACCACTGTGCTTCGATAATTAACTGTTGTAATTTCTTATTCACATCATTTTTGTTTGTAATTAGAATTGTTGATTTTCTAATGAATAACATACTCCATAATCCCTTTCAAATAAGAGTTTTCGAAATAAAACAAAATAAATAAATAAGTTTATGTTTTTAATAGTTCTTAATTGCTGAATAACTCACCCATATTGGTGTCATTTAACGCAAATGACTGCTGTGTGACTCCCACATTACGGGGGAGCTTAGTGTGGATGAGTGACAGTAATAATATAGAAAACCAACTACAAGTGTTAAATTCATCATCAGATAGATTAAAATATTTTAATTTATTAACATAAAAGCCTAATTTCTGTTTTTTTTTTTTTGGTATATATGAGAAAAAAAGATATTGATATAAAAACAATTGTTTATTTTGTGCGTCGAAATTCTAAAAGTCTCATTGCGAAGGGTAATTTATGTGCTGTTAGTAGAGATGGGCCGTGTTTATTCACATGAATCACGCACGCATGAGTGATTTTTTTTAAATCAATAACGTGGTTAAACTGTGACATTTGAATTTTGATCAAATTATTTTTTTAAAAATTCCCTTCAACCTTACTTTTATCTACTCTTGACGCCTGTTTTTCATATATTCGATTTGAATTACATCACCAGAGCTTATCGAATCAGCAGATGTCTGATGTCAGTCGTTCATTTTAGATACAAACCTATCAGACTTGGGTCGAACTCGTTCACTAGTTAATTTTTGCCACAATCCAATGATCAAACCCATTTAAAATACATTGGTTTGATCATAGGTTTGTGTCATAAATGAACTAGTGAACGAGTTCTACCCAAGTCTAAAACCTATGATCAAACCCATGTAATTTAAATGGGTTTGATCATTGGTTTGTGGCAAAAATGAACTAGTGAACGAGTTCGAGCCAAGTCTATTGAAAACCACATTGATTAAAGAACATGCATGGAAACACTGTTCATATCTAATTTATAGCAAATACGATTAATAATCTCGAACATAAAAATACAAACTAATAAAACATTATATTATGAATTATTAATTTCAACTAAGTATGTACTTAAAGTTTAGATCATTACAAATGTATGAAATCTTAAATTATACCGTACATAATGTGCCGGCCCATTGTGCTTGAAAAATTATACGTATTGCATAATTAAATAATTGCCAGAATGTGCTTCAAGCTTTTTCTCACAACAATAACATACACACGAATAAACATATCGACGGCTTATAGCTATCTTATGGATTCAATATACAACTTACAACATGTTCGTTGTTGGTTCAATGTAACTGCCGGAAACGATCAAAATTAATTTGCATAGATGGGGTTCTTAATTAATTCACTTGGGAAGAAACGAAATGAAATAAACAAATAAAAATTACTTAAAAAACAACACGAATATGTTGCTGCTGTCAATAATATTAATATTTTTTTTTTCAAAAGTCAAAATTCATCATGAAAATAAAATAATAAATTCAGAAAATGCTTCAAGTGCTAAAATCAATTATTTATGCTTTATTTAATTTTTTTTTTCTATATACGATTGTTAACATAATTTTATTTGTATTCGACAACAGACCCATAATGAGACGTTTACAAGTTATTGTAAATTGTTGTTGTTTCAACACAGACCCTTAAATAGATTCCAGAAAATGTTTATGTTTGTCTGCAAGTTCTGACGTTTTGTGTATCTTTACAATATGTTTGTTTTTTGTGGCGGACAGCTGCTTATAATATTTCACCAAGCGTAAATATTTAATAATTAAAAATGGCACTTCCTTTTTTAAACCATAAATTAAAGCAAAACGAATAGTAAATAGTCTACAAAAAGAGACGTAAACAATTTGTAGTATTAAAAAATATTTAAGATATTTTATTGTGGATTACAGGGCGAAAGCTTAAAGTTTCTATTTCAAAAGATCAACTTAAAACTAAAAGCTTTTGAAAGGATCTGCTAAAAAACTTTTATTATACAAAAATCTCAGCCTGACCTGAAGGTCACCGGATTTGTGTCTCAGTGTATATTTTAGTCTTTTTTTAGTATTTTTAATTCACATTTTTTTCATGCCCGCTTCGCCTTTTCTTAGGGAGTATTTTTTGTTTCATAAGGTCGGTTTGCATTTTAATCCATTAAAATATTTCAATGTTAATTTCAATGATTTGTAGATTAATTGATTTCTTGGAAATTAACCCAGCACTCCTAAAAAGGCACAAACACTTTTCAACAGAGAACTTTTAAATAACAAAGGAAATTTTCTTAAATTTGAGAAAAAAAAAGTACAGAAAAGACCTGCATTATTAGAACATTTGATTTCGAAAAATATGAGTGAAGTTACCAGGCATAGCAGCTGCAGCAGAATTGTTTGATTCTCCCGTTAACTCCATATGCGTTAAATTGGTACAATAGTATCTATTCGGTGCTTTTATTTATTATGTCTCTTCTGTATTAACCCCTTTTATAGTCAACTTCTTATAACTTATACTAACCTATCGCGTGATACACAACAAAGTGGAGTATCGTCGGTTAATTGGTGAACACAAACTCCAGTTCTGATCTAAGGTCACTTTACTCATGGATCTCTCTTTGAAAACAAATTGTGTTGGATTTTTAAAGAAATAAAGTTTTTATTTTCCGGTGCAGCTAATCAAGAATGGAAGAAACTTGTAGGAGATGTTTATATGAAGAATTTGGGACCAAAATATATTTTCGGCTCCCCAGTGATTGTAACATACACTTGGCAGAAATATTTGTATTAAAAACTGATGTCAAGTATGCCATGGGTGAAAGTATATGGAAGTATTGCCGGATACTTAATTGTGAGCTACCTAGAAGGGTGGGAAATATGCGTAATAATGCGAACATCGACTCTCTATGTGGCGTGCTGCTCTCTCCCTGTTGGCATGTGTTACTGCACAATTAGGCTACCTCCCCAATTGAACACCAATGTCTCGTTTCAATACAAACAGGACACTGCGACAACAAACACAAACTCTCAACTTAGTAAAACTACCACGATAAAGACTTTTATTCCAGTTTTCAATATGAAGAGAAAAAATGATAGTAACATATCTTATATGCCTCTACTTCATACTGCCGTTTTCGTTTTTTGTAAGATATATACTTCAGTTGGCTATCGCAACTACCAGCGACATATTTGAAAACTGCGCTCCTCTATCAGGAATAGGATTTGGTTCTTTCTGCGTGTACAAATCAATATAATTACTAAATATGGCCTTAGGCAGCACTTTTATATTTCTCGTGTTTCTTTCCATCTATCTCTCAAAATTTGTTTCAAACTCACATCTTATTTTGGTGCCCTTTATACACTTTCTAGAATGCCTTCATTTTTAAGTAATGCTATGCTATTCTAACCTTACCTAGACTAACATATATCCACCTAACTTATCTAACATAATGCAATCTATAATGTAATCCTAACCCAAGCTAGCCAAACCTGCAAAGTAAACTAGCCAAAATATACTTTTTTAACAAATACTAATCTAAACTTTCTAATCTAACCCTGAAATTGACCTAATATAGCATAACCTCACCCAAAGTAACCAAACCTAATCTAAACCAAAATAATCCAACTTTTTCCAACTTAAAATAATCAAATTCAACCAGACTTAATATGGTAAAATTAGCTTAGCAAGCCATGATCTAACTTTTTCCAATTAAAAAATTTAACCGTATTGAACTTTGCATTACATAACTTAAGCTAAACTTAACCTGAACTAATTTTAACTCAGCTAACCTTATCTAACCAGTTTTAATTTTACCCAATCTAGCTTTTCTTAACCGAAAATAGCTTAAGCTTGCCCAACTTAACCAAAATTGGCCTGAGCAAACTGAACTAAACCCAAAAGAACCTAACCTCTTTTTACGTAACCCTATACAGACTAGCCTTACTCATCTTAAAACCACCTAAATGTACCCAATATATCCTGTCCTTACCTATACCAACCTTATGCAACCTAACATAATCTAAATAATCCTTACCTAACGTAAACTTACATAACTTATCCTTACCGAACCAAATACAGCTCATTAACTTAGGCTTAGCTGGCCTAAACTGACTTAATCACCCTAAAGTTTCTTTACCTAAAATAACCTAATGCAATGTAAATTATACTTAATTAACTTAACCTAACATAACTTATCGTTACCCAATTTAACCTTGCTCCAAAATACATAAAGGTGTGGGTTATGTAGTCTTTTCAGGGGCTTTTGGGTATTGCAAAGCGACTTCCGGATCACTGCAGTGTCTTCCAGGCAGAAATCCGTCCTATAAGAGAAGTTGCGAATTAGTTGAAAGTGAATGTCACATCAACGACTTTGATTAACATATACACCGATAGTTGAGCAGCTATTACGGCCCTCGAATTCCCTCCTTAAGAACAACAACAGCACTCGACTGCCGATCATCTCTAAATGAGATGGCAGTGCAGTTTGATAATAGGATCATCTGGATCCCGGCGCATAGAGCCTTTCAAGAAAATCTTAGGCTGGTGAGCTTGCTAGAATTGGAACAACCTTACAGGTTCCACCGGATTTGGAATATGTGGGTTTACCCCTACTCTCTTGCAAACTCATGCTTAGGCGCAAGACAGAGGATGAAACAAAAACAAGGTGTGTCACAAGAAGTGATTGCGTGATCACAAGGCAGCTATGGAATTATCTAAATAGGAAAAATACGTCTTGTTAAACTTGAAGAATAGGAAACAAATCTCGATTCTAGTGTCCGTGCTAACCGGCACTGTCTCATAGGTAGGTATGCACAAGGGTTGCCAGGATATCGATGAAGAGGAGAGTGTAGATCACTTTCTTTGTCGCTGTCCTGGACTTGCAAGAAAGAAATTGGCCAGAATGGACGCTCTTGAGTTAAGCGAACTTCCTGACGTTGCTAGTGTTGAGCTCTGGTTGGTTAGACGGTGGGGACTCTGCATAAGCAGAGTCTCCGTGGTATCATAATGGACCAAAATGGTCTAAGTGCGTCCGGGTTTCTGACTGCCATCCCTACCGAACCTAACCTAACCTAACCCAACTTAATATAATATAGCTTAGCATAAACTAACATATCTTAATATAACCCGACTTGACGTATCCTAATCCAACAGTACCTGAGCTTACTTAAACCAACCTAATATAACCAAACCTAGCCTATTCATACCTTATCTTATCTTACCTTACCTAACCTGATCTATCTTTATCTATCATATTAACCTAATGTTACCAAACCGAATGCAATTTAACTTAGCCTCAATTATGGCTTAAGTGCTATTCTAGCCTCTTCTAATATACCTAACTCAACTTAACCTAACATAGACAAGAACAAACCACCTCCTTCACCAGTTCCCCAGTGCAACAATTAATTTTATATAGTGCTAGTTAGTGTTTCCATCTTATCTGCTACCTTGCAGGAGTACGTGTTCAGACATCTGTGAAATCGCTGTTCTTGGATCTATACTGTAATGTGCAACTGGCAAAATTTCTAAAGGAATATATATTTCAAATGGTTTCTGGTAATCTCAATGATCTATAAAACGCGTGTGGGCCACGGTTGCTAGATTTGACGAGTTATCCATTGGGGTGCCAAAAATAGCATTTTGACGATAGGACGATTTTCGCC
Organism: Tachina lurida; assembly: GCA_944452675.1. Taxonomy (NCBI): domain Eukaryota; kingdom Metazoa; phylum Arthropoda; class Insecta; order Diptera; family Tachinidae; genus Tachina; species Tachina lurida. Next base: position 65,077,767 of record OX101752.1, on the reverse strand, counting down.
TTCAATTTGACGATTTTAAATAATTATAAATTAAATTATAATTATAAATTAAAAAAAGGTGTTTTAGAACTATAAAACAATTTTGAACATGACCAAGAACTTGACAGCTTTTGCTATTTTGATTCCATACAAAATAAGGAGTAAAAGGAAATCAATCTTAATTTTTTTATTAATAATTTTGGAACCACATGGTTTTTCAACAAATTCTTGCACATAACTTATCAACTGAAACAACAGAAATACAAAATTTATGCTGCCAAATTCAAAAACTACTTGACCCATATTCTGTTTTTATAACAAGCACAACAATGTTCTAAGATTTCATAACATTTACATAGTAAGAACCAATCAAGGCTCTGTACATACGCACTCTTCCCTTACATTAGCACAAATAATGCTAATTGAAATAAAAATAAATCGTCTGGCCATTTGTCCCATAAATAACCCGATAAGACATACCGACAGACCTAAATACGTCAACCTTCATGATTTCTTGGCATACAAATAACTTCTGCATGGTCTATTTTCAGTTCTTCGTACAGCGACAACGAAATTATTTAAAAAAATATATATAAATGGCCTAAATTTTTACTCAAATAATAAATATATAATATATTTTGTTATGTTTACTTGATGATTTTTTTATGTTTAAAATGACGTAACAAAATTTAAAATTTTTTTTGTGTATTTTCTCTTGCTTTTTCTCAAACGAAGAGCAAAAGCATGATCACAAACATTTTTTTTTGTAAAAATATATAATCATATATAAATGAATAATTAAATAAATATGTATGTACATATATTGCAGACTATCTGCGAATTACAGCAATAAGTTCTTGATTATAATTTTTTTTATTGTTCTAATGGGTCAAGGACTTGTCTAATTATGATTTATTGTAATTTTATATATGGCCAAGAAAATCATTTTCCTCTTCAATGTATTTGCAATATTAGTTTTAATTTGTGTTTCATTAAATAGAGTAATTTGCTATAAATTCTGTACTTATGTCAAAATATACAAATGTATCCGGGTGTTTTCTAGAGGTGGCGGAAAAATATCGGGACATACGTTACTTATTTTAATTCATATGAACTTTGTTATAAAATGATTTCCATGTGGGCTATTTTCAAAATTTTTCTCATGGACCTATCGTTTAATAAAACTGTCTTTTTTGATTGAAACTATAAAGAATTTATTATTATAATTCGGTTTTTTTTGGAAAAAAAGTTATAATAATTTTGATAGTCCAGAAGCAGCTAAGGCAGGCCTAAAAATAAATATTTCAAAAACTAAAGCAATGAGAATTAGTGCTTCCACAATAGACGGGAAGAGTCTTGAGGATGTATCAACGTTCGCTATCTCGGAAGTCTTCTGACTATAACAGGTGGATCTGCAGACGATGTAAGAAATCGAATAAAATGGTAAGCACTCATTTGGCATTCTCAACCCCTCACGGCAATCAGCACATATTTCGAAAAGAACCAAAGTAAAAATATTTAACTCCTGCATAAAATCAGCTGTTCTATGTGGATGTGAATCGTGAAAATGCGAAGAAGGGTGTTAACTCGCTACACGTCTGCATAAATCACTGCCTGCGTAGAATTATAAAAATTTTCAGACCAACCTCTCAAATCCCTGTACATGTCGAGATCCGAAAAAGAAAATAGCGCTGGCTAGGACATACCCTATGAAAACCCGTTCAAGACGTCACAAGGAATGGAATCCATAAGGAAGTCGCAGAAAAGGAAGACCATCACACACCTGGCGCCGCCAAATCGAAATTGAAGCGGCTAACCAAGACAAGAGCTGGAATGAGATAAAAACATTTGCATCGGACAAATCAGAATCGTCAGTACTCGCGAAAACGTCAGTACTCGCGAACAAACTGTCTGAATACTTAAACAGATTTCAATATAAAGTTCTATAATTATATTGAGTACAAAAGACAACAACAAGACGCAGCTTACTTGCACGTTAGCAAGTTAAAAATAAGAATTTTAACGATTAACATACTATATACATACTCGTACGTGCGCTTATAGAAATCTTTTGAATCAGAAGTCATTATTTATTTAACACATTGTTAGTATTTTTTTTTTAAATAAATTATCAGCATCATGCGTGTTCAAACTTTTATTCCTTACAACTGAGATGAGAAGAAACTGGTAACCATGTTCGTCCATCGTTAACTTAAAGTTTCGAGCTACTCATAAAGCATAACTAGCATTTTTCCAATATGTAAGTGGAAATAGTCACTGTTATTAGTTAAATAACCAAAAGTATGCTCCTCGACTGAGTCACATACAGACATGCATAAATAATCAATTTGTGTTTTACAAATCGAAACAGAAAAAAGCAAATCTATACAAAACTAAAATAATCTATTTTTGGAAACAATATTATAAATTGTTTCGTCTCAGAACAATATCACCCGTTGTGTAGTACAGCTTATCAATGAATAATTCTGTTCCCGGACATTATTATTAAATGTTTTTTCATATTAATCTGTAAAAGTCCTCCAAAAGCAATTAATGAACACCCTTGAGTTGCAGTTTTCATAATTATTATTACAGATCTATCACTCACTCGCTTGCAATTAAAAATTTTTTTTTGAGAACAACTTATTTTACAATTTTCTATTATTTCCTCGCCCTTTTTATTACGTAAAACTTCCTAAGCAATTCAACTGATGTTGTAAAGGGCATTACATTTTAAACAACAATAGCAATTTCCAAATATTATCCATCAAAATTTGCCAGTAATATATTACGAGTACGATCATTGATCATCATCATTTTGTATTTCACTAATAAAAGCAAAAACAAATAATTAAACGAACATAATTATACAGCTGTTCCGATGTTCTTTTTATTGTTGTGCGGTGATTGAAGAGAACCAGAAATAAGAAGAAGAGTGGTCCCCAGCGGGAAAATGTAATGAATAAGAAACGAGAAGGCAATGTCCAGCATTTATAATTTTTCATTCCAGAATTCATTACTGTTAACACCGAACATGTCCTAGTAAAGCAATAAATTATTTTAATGCATCCGACGAAATAATTCTGTAAGTAATTTTTTAATGGAATGAATTAGCATTACATTACTTATGCATTCATAATTAATTACACATATAAGTAATTAATTATTTATTCATTAATTAATATAATCATTATTTTTTATTTTGTACTTTGAAATGAATCGTCTCCAATATAGGGAATGGTAAATTGCTTTCGATTCAAACCGAAAATCAATTTTCTGCTCTAAGAAATCGATTTTTTGCAATCGATTTAATGTCGGCGATTTTATACTGAATCGATTCTTTTTTATTATTATAAAAATTTTGCCAATTCTAATATTTAATAAAATGCGGTTGTAATTTCAAGTATTAATCAAGGTAGTTTTCAGTGCATATGTACATGCATATGTATTCATATTGTTCGTTTGTTTTAATCAACGATGTTCCTATTGAATTACGCCATTATTTAAATACAGCAGTGTGTAATCGAAATTTAAATTCACTTGTAGAGTAGGAAGAATATAAAGCATTTTATCCCAACATGTGCAAAATAGCAAAGAAATATTTGTGAATCCTTGCGACATCAGTGCCTTCGGAAATATTATTTTCATCACATAAACCAACAACGTTTTTTTTACAAAATCTTATTCATCCTTATTCCGTAACTTTTTGTCGACATTACTTACACTTTTAGTTAGCTTGTTTACTTTGCTAGGAAAAATTGCTGCAGTAAAAATTTTGCAAATACTCATTCAAGAACTTCCATTTTACTCTCTAAAGTTGTATTCTCATTTCCTGTATTTGGTAAAATGCAGTAACGTTCAGTAACAATTTTTAAAAAATTTTTACATACTCGAATACAGCTAATGTTTATTTGAATTTTTTGGAATAAAGATTATTTTGTTTAAAAACTAGCAAATTTGTCTTAAACGGTTTTAAAATCGATTTTCACGCACGATTAATCGATTTCAAAAACCGAAATTAAAAAAGTTAATCGAAAAGTCGAAAATTATTTTTGAAGATATTTACCATTCCTTACTCCAATGCATAATTTTTAAATACAATTTTGCAACAGTTCTTTACTTCAATTGAACTTCACAGGCACGCGTTACAACAAAAACTGCGTCGTCAAATAAAATTATCAAATATTGTACTTAGAATGCATAAACTCATCGGGGAAAAACGGATTTTTCTTAATTATAAGAAAAACACGAGCACTTTATTACAAACAAACCAAATATATACATATTAGTGATGCACGTATATTCGTATTCGAATTGTCGAATATTCGGCCATTTTTAGATATTCGTATTCATATTCGCCAAATTCAGCCGAATACGAAATCGCATATTTTTCCAAACAAATTAAATAAATAAATGCATAAATCCTAAACGACATTTAAGGAAATGGCTAAAAATATTAGTTTGCACAAATCCATTAAATTTTTTATAGAAATTTGTGCTTTTTAATGACGATCATTGAAATCTCGGGTAGTTTTTATTAAGTTTAAAGTACGCCAACAGGAGTATGATGCCCTTTTTCATAAAAGTTTTTTAATATATGATATTGCAGGCGGAAATAGAACTCCAATTCAATGTCTATAAACACACATACAATATTCGTATTCGTATTCGCGAATATCGTTTCAAATATTCGTATTCGTATTCGCGAATATCAAAAATTGACATTCGTTACATCACTAATTGCATATATGTATACATATATTCCTTCTTCTACAGATGTGGTAATGCACGTGATAATTAATGTGTAATTTTTATGTCTGATCAAATTATTTTCTCGTTTCCACAGGAATGCATTGTCTTACTTTGGAAAATAGTACATTATTTCTCTCATTATGTATGTAATCAATTACTAATTTTCCCGCTGGGTTCCCTTTAAAAAATTATAATAATAATAACACACTCATACACACATATGCAAGTGCAGAATGGATTTGTGTTTGTTGCTGTTGTTTTTTATGTTGAAACCAAAACCAAATGTAATGATGCTTTACTGTTGGACAGCGTGACCATAGTAGCTTATTTCGGGCTAAATTTTGCTTTTTTTAATTTAGCGTTAAAATTTTCATTTAGCTCTTAGCTTATTTTTCTAAAACTCATTTAGATTTTTTAGCTTTATTTTTATCTACATGGCATGTTCTCAAAAAATATGTTAAAGACACAAAAAAGTAAAAAAATATAATTTTTTAACACCCGACAAAAACAAGTGGTGTTACAAGTTTGTACAGGGTGGCTCAGAAAGACCGAAGTGGTGTGAATTCCTTATAACTTTTTTATTATAACTTTTTTTTCTTTTCAGTATTTTGTAAAGAAGACTTGGACAATTTATAATGGAGCAATACACAACTGAACAACGTGCCCAAATCGTTGAAATTTACTTTTCAAATCAACGGTCCATTGTGTTGACTCAGCGTGCATACCGTCGTCAATTTAATGTGCGGGTTGCACCCTCTCAGTCAACAATAAACCGTCCGGTTGCAAATTTTCGACAACAAGGAGCAGTGAGGAACTTTCCGGGTTCCGGCAGACTACGATCTGTCCACACCTTTGACAATATTCAAGTGGTACAGGAGAGTATTCGGGAGGATCCAGAAACATCAACCAGGAGACGTTCGACACAACTTGGCCTCTCAAGAGGGTCGCTGCAGCAAATTTTGCATACCATAAGAATGTTTCCATACAAAATTCAACTTGTCCAAGAATTGAAACCGACAGATTACCAGCAACGACTTGACTATGCAATTTATTTCCAGCAAAAAGCACAAGAGAATCCTAATTTTCGTTAACAAGCTAAACTGTAGAATATGGGCTACGGAAAACCCGAGAGTACTTCATCAGCGACAATGACATCCAGTTAAGTCTACTGTTTGGTGCGGTGTTTTTTCAGAAAGGATCATTGGCCAATATTTTTTTTTGAAATTGAACGAGGTGTCGCGATTTCCATCAATGGTGATCGACATCGGGCCATGTTGGAAAATTTTGTAAGCCCAGCGCACATTGCGAGGGCCACAATGACTCTTTTACGCGACATCTTTGGTGAAAGAATAATTTCGCGTAGAAGCAATTTTAATTGGCCTACGCGTTCCCCGGATTTAACCGCTCCAGACTGTTTCCGTTGGGGTTATTTAAAACGGAAAGTTTATGTTAATAAGCCTAGGACTATTAAGGAATTAAAAACCAATATTCGAGACGAAATTAACAACATAACACCGGAAGTTTTGCGAAAGGTCATGGAAAATGTGTTGGAAAGAGCACATTTGTGCGAAGCAGAAAATGGCCACCACTTGCGGGATGTCATTTTTAATAACTAATCTAAAAATATTCCCTATAAATTTACTGTATTTAAAACCAAAAAATTAAAAAAATATGTCTTAAATAAAAAGTTATAAGGAATTCACACCACTTCGGTCTTTCTGGGCCAGCCTGTAGTGTGTGTCTGTACGATTCCACGTACAGACCAAACAGCTGGACTGATTTTGATTTAGTTTTTTTTTTTTGTTTGAAAAGGGACTTGATCGAGATTTTAGCTACGTTTGAAGAAAATCGGTCCAGCCGCTAAGAAGATCACATCTTTTCTAAATATAATCTGTTGATCTGTGTTTTTGACGCTGTAGCTCCCAAACGGCTAGACCGATTTTAATTTGGTTTTTTCGTTTGAAAGGTAACTTAATCTAATATCTTCTCACCAATACTTCAAGGCAATGGATTCAGCCGTTTGATCTTGACGTCGGGGGCTCTTAACATTTTTAGTTTTTAATATAATATAAAATTTCATTTCATTTAAATTTTTTTTTAAATACAAAATGTAAATTGTACGAAAATCTTATAAGAGTCGTGTAAATGTACAAATAGAGGACATTGAACTTTTAGAGTTACAATGGCGAAAGTTAAATTTATATTAGTGGACATAACACTTTCATTTTTGACTATAGAAATGCAATTAATGAACCTGCATTCAGCGGCATGAATAAACTTAAAACAAAAATTAGAAGTAAGTTTACTTTAAATAGAATTAATTCTCTTTTAAAAAAGCTTTCGTATTTTAGTATAAATGTTATTCATTTTTTAAAACTGTTTAAGCTTATTTTAGAAAATTTTTGTTTTGTTTTTCTTTAATATTAGTTAATAATAATATTATTATGAAAATTGTGCTTGTTTTTATGGTTAAGCAATTGTGTATATACATTTCGTTCCCAACCCAAAGAATTTTAGCTAACAAACTTCGTATGTTTATAGTAAGACTCTTAATACTATATTTAGGGATGGAACGATACGAGTAAATACAAGTAAGTACTCGATACTTTTTCTTAGAAACCAAGTACTTTTGGTATCGGTACTTTACTACCGAGTACAGTGTAGGTATCGGTAAAAAGTACTCGTATCGGTAAAAAGTATTCGTATCTGCAAAAAATACTCGTTTCTTATTGGCCACAACAATATTGAACATGACGTCAGTTTAACAAAATTTTATTTGTTCTTATTAAATCTTATTTTATGTTTAGAATATAAGTGTTAAGTATGTGGTTATAGAAGTTAAGTATGTAGTTATACTTTATAAAAAAGACGATAAAACTGCGAGCTGAAAAAATTGTTTTTAAAGCGTGTGTTATTGCGGCTATACACCGACTATACTGCTCCTGTCGACAAAAATATGTATTTCAAAGCAAGTACATACAGGGAGTGTCACTAATATTCGGTTTTCAGATTCACAATCAATGAAAAGTCTACCAAATTATGGCAAATTTTTTAGTTTAATAATTTGCCATTGTTTGGTAGACTTTTTATTAGTGACACTAGCTGTACATACTACATACATACATATGTACAAATATCGTCGCACAGTGGCGTGAATTAAAAAAAAAGTGGTAAAAAGTCCGCAACTTTTGAACTAGTTAACCGATTTCGATGAAACCAACTGCTTTGGAAAGTAGAAGTGTTGAAATTTTTAGAAAGCATATTTTGAGGTACCCTGTTGTAAGACAGGGTAGCTCCAAACAGCCTCAAAGTGGGAAAGTGCGGGTATCGGAATTCTTTCGGAGCTTGTAACTTTTGTAAATAGGGACCGATTTCAATAATTTTTTCAGCGGGACAATCTACGTTAAAAAATAAAAATAAAACATGCTAAGAGTACCATTTTATCTCTTTAAGTTTCCAAGTTATTTGACTTGAAAAATTTATTTTTTAATTTTTGGCCCTGACTTTTTTTATTCGTTAGTACATAACTTCTTTATTACTTGGCAAAAATCAGTATCTTTTATTGTTTTTGAAAGAAAACTTCATTACAATTCATATAAAAAAAAAAATTTTTTATATCTCAAAAATTGTAGCAAGGAATAATTTTGCAATTTGGATTTTTAAAAATTATGAAAAAATTTGGTATATTTTGTGAAAAAAGTATTCTTAATTTTTTTGGAATATTTTAAAAAATTATTAAGTATTTGATAAACACTTTGATTGTTTCTGAGAAAAGAGACATTGAGAAAGGCTGTGAAATAAATTTTGGAGATTGTTGTTGGTGCACCCTACATTCAGCATTGGTCGAAAACTAGCAATTTTTTTTCAAAAAAACCGATTTTCGGATGTGGCAAAAAAATTGCACGGTCGTTTTTGTAAATTTTTTGGTTTTTTATTATAAATAAATTTGTTATAAGTAACCTGTAAGAAACTCTTGACATCCTACACATAAATGTAGGCAGGAGAGGAGATTTTCTAAAAATTCTAAAATTTTTCTAACACAATTTTTCCCAATAAGAAAAAAGTATTATAAAATTATAAATTGGGAATCATTTTAATTTTTATCAATAGTATACATTTAGCTTTGCAAACTTAAAAAAAATTATTCTCCTACCTTCAATACTTTTTGAAATATTCGAAATCCAATTTTGATTAAAAATTTTAATTTTCTACATTTTTTATTTTTGTCTAAATTATTGATCTTATTTTCTTTACTGCAAATGTTTCTTAATTTTTTCTATGTTATTACAATAGTAGATACAATTGTCTATTCAACGGTATATAATATGTATTCCTTTGCCATTATATCAGTCTTAAAATGTATACACAAATATAACACCTCAGGTAACAATTTACGTGTTTTATCTGTTACTCAAACAAACCCACATTTTTTATGAACTCTTGAAGCTGTTATTAAATACTTTCTTTACTTAAATACAATAAAATATAAGAATTTATATACACACAGTATATTTATATACCCACAAGGACAAAGGTAGCTGCGCGCACATCTCCAATATGGGTGTGGTTTTACCTGATATTTGTATCGGTTTTTTATTCGTAGCTTGTAAAATAGCTATTTATTTAAGCTGCGATGCATTTAATGTCATTATTTCAGTTATAGCTATCATGGAAATAACAATTAAAAATAAATCGCTCTGCAAATTAATGTGGGAAAACCTCACTGATGGTAGTACTCGGTTGGACAAGGTAGACCAAATGATGTACATAATATCTACTACATATGGTTTATCTGTAAACACCGATTTATCGAAAAAACTTGAAAATTTTTTTAAATTATATGAAAAGAAGATACGTGAATGCAATAAATCAATTTCTAAATTTCAGAATAAAAATCAGGATTGGTTAGATATGGGACTATCTACGGAAATATACCCAAAGAAGTTTGGTCGGCCAAATAAAGATTACGATAACGTTCAACGCAGGAGCAAAAGGATTAAACAAGAAGACTTGATAAATACGTATTCGGAAAATGAAATCAAAGATTCATTCAAATTGATTTTAGCGAAGACTCAACTTAAAGAAGCAGGCAAAATCGTAGATGTGCTACCAGTTGCGTCTCCAAAAAGATTAAGACGGATGGTGGAAAGCATTCCAACGCCAAAATATAGTAAACATTTTACGGTGGAAGATGGACTAGCACTCATTCTTAATTTGGGCCTTTCAAGAAATAAATACGATATCTTAAGGAAGGTGCTTAAAGAAAAAAGTGGGCCTTTGCCATCAAGTACATTGTTGTTAAAAAGAAAATCGGAAATTTTGCCACATCCGATAACAGTGGATAGCCGAAGTGCAGTCATTAGTTTGTCAGACCTTCTTCATAATACAGCATCAAGACTCATCGCTACTTTTGACGAAAGAGACTTAGATACATCTAATAATTCTGAACTAACACTAATATACAAATGGGGATGTGATGGATCATCTGGATTTTCAGAATATAGACAGCCCAGTGAATACGATAATGACTTTTCCAAAGTTTTAATGGCATCGTTAGTACCATTAAGGCTTCGACTACATAATGAAATGCCTTCAACAAGTAAAAATGCATTTAAAGATGTGTGGGTAAATACTACTCCAGGCTCAAAGTTTTTATGCCGACCAATACGTTTTGAATACATCAAGGAAAACAAAGAAACAACTCAAAATCTGGTTGATGGTATAAAACATGAAATTTCTAATATGGAACCCATTGACGTTCATATATTAGGACGAGTAATAACAGTATCTTTTAGACCTTATTTAACAATGATAGATGGAAAAGTTGCAAATGCAATAACCGATACAAAATCTTATTTGATTTGTAATATATGCGGAAAGAAAAATTCCGATTTTAAGGACATTGAGAATTATACTCCAACTAATGAAGATGCCCTTAAGCTTGGAATATCACCACTTCATGCTCGGATTCGATTCATGGAGTACATTTTACACCTATCTTACGACAATAAATATCGCAGTGTACCAGAACTTCAGAACGTTCCAGTTGCGAATAATTCTGCTTTAAAACAGATACGGTTGGAAGAAAAGAAAAGAATTCAAGATGAGTTTATGAAACGTGGCTTAATCATTGACAAACCTTTATATGGCTATGGAAACTCCAATAATGGCAACACTGCCATGCGATTTTTTGATGACCCTGAAACCACATCTTCTATAACTGGTATTAGCTTTAATCTCATAAGACGTTTCAAAATAATACTGGCCGTCATAAATAGCAAAAAGTTAATTAATAAGGACAAATTTGAAAAATATGCAAAAGACACCCTGATTCTAATAAATGAATTATATCCATGGAAATCAATAACTCCAACAGTACATAAAGTGCTAGCACATACAAAAGAAATAATAGAAAACAACATTCTTCCTCTGGGGGAACTAACCGAAGAAGCACAGGAAGCTAGAAATAGAGATGTTAAGCAATATCGACTTTTCAATACACGTAAATGCTCTAGAGTTGCTCAAAATAATGATTTAATGCATCATTTGCTATTGTCTTCAGATCCAGTCCTACAAGGCATAAGAATGAAATGGTTGCCAAAAATAAGTATTGAAATCGAGAAGGACGATCCCGAAGCAGAGGAAATTAATAGCTTGCTAGGCCATGATGTCTCAGATTATTTTAAAGCAAATTCTTGAAGTAAAACCCAAATATAAATTAAAAACAACATATGTATGTATCCATGCACTTAGATATGAGTAATAAAGAAAATGAAACTGAACTTATTAAATATATTTTTAATACAATTATCAGAATCAAAACGAGAAATTTAGTTGTAAGTTTTCATAGATATGTACATTGTACATATATATCTTGATACATGAGTATTTATATTCACACAAACAAATATCTGATATCATGGCAAAAAGTCTCTGGAATTCTCTGTCAAATTATATTCAAAACTTAGGCAATTTAGATGCGTTTAAAAAGGAGCTACATAAAAAAATGTTCGTAATTTAATGTTCTAATGTTAAATTAACTACTAATTTTTTTAAATAAATAAATAACTCAATCTATTTGTCCTTGTAGGTATATAAATATACTTCAAGAGTTCATAAAAAATGTGGGTTTGTTTGAGTAACAGATAAAACACGTAAATTGTTACCTGAGGTGTTATATTTGTGTATACATTTTAAGACTGATATAATGGCAAAGGAATACATATTATATACCGTTGAATAGACAATTGTATCTACTATTGTAATAACATAGAAAAAATTAAGAAACATTTGCAGTAAAGAAAATAAGATCAATAATTTAGACAAAAATAAAAAATGTAGAAAATTAAAATTTTTAATCAAAATTGGATTTCGAATATTTCAAAAAGTATTGAAGGTAGGAGAATAATTTTTTTTAAGTTTGCAAAGCTAAATGTATACTATTGATAAAAATTAAAATGATTCCCAATTTATAATTTTATAATACTTTTTTCTTATTGGGAAAAATTGTGTTAGAAAAATTTTAGAATTTTTAGAAAATCTCCTCTCCTGCCTACATTTATGTGTAGGATGTCAAGAGTTTCTTACAGGTTACTTATAACAAATTTATTTATAATAAAAAACCAAAAAATTTACAAAAACGACCGTGCAATTTTTTTGCCACATCCGAAAATCGGTTTTTTTTAAAAAAAATTGCTAGTTTTCGACCAATGCTGAATGTAGGGTGCACCAACAACAATCTCCAAAATTTATTTCACAGCCTTTCTCAATGTCTCTTTTCTCAGAAACAATCAAAGTGTTTATCAAATACTTAATAATTTTTTAAAATATTCCAAAAAAATTAAGAATACTTTTTTCACAAAATATACCAAATTTTTTCATAATTTTTAAAAATCCAAATTGCAAAATTATTCCTTGCTACAATTTTTGAGATATAAAAAAATTTTTTTTTTATATGAATTGTAATGAAGTTTTCTTTCAAAAACAATAAAAGATACTGATTTTTGCCAAGTAATAAAGAAGTTATGTACTAACGAATAAAAAAAGTCAGGGCCAAAAATTAAAAAATAAATTTTTCAAGTCAAATAACTTGGAAACTTAAAGAGATAAAATGGTACTCTTAGCATGTTTTATTTTTATTTTTTAACGTAGATTGTCCCGCTGAAAAAATTATTGAAATCGGTCCCTATTTACAAAAGTTACAAGCTCCGAAAGAATTCCGATACCCGCACTTTCCCACTTTGAGGCTGTTTGGAGCTACCCTGTCTTACAACAGGGTGCCTCAAAATATGCTTTCTAAAAATTTCAACACTTCTACTTTCCAAAACAGTTGGTTTCATCGAAATCGGTTAACTAGTTCAAAAGTTGCGGACTTTTTACCACTTTTTTTTTAATTCACGCCACTGTGCGTCGGTTGGTTATTAATTTCCGGCACAGTATATACAAAATACATTATGTCTGCAGCAAATCTATAACCAACCGACGATATGTGTGTATTTACTTTTGTTTCACTACTTCAAATGATATGAAGATCCTGACCGATACAATTAAATATCGATGCTTTTTTATGCGATACTCAGTAGGTATCGATACTTTTGAAACGATACCGTATCAAGTCAAAGTATCGATACCTTAGTCGTATCCTTTCATCTCTAACTATATTGAGAATCACAATATACAAACATAATATGTTTGAAAGCCTCAAACAAAAATCTTTACAAAACAAGCATCCATATTCGATTGTGTATCTATTTTATTTTCCACCATATAGACAATTGTTTATCATAAATACAAGCAAAATTTTCAAATCAAATACATATGTAACCCTACGTCTACACTTGATATATTTTTATCATGACAAATGTCAAATTCTATATAGAAAAAAGGGCTAACATAAAAAAAATAATTTTCAATATAAAGTTTGACTTTTGCTATGATAGAAAAATATCAGGTGTAGACGGAGGGTAAAGACTTTATGTCAAATAAATATACTTCAGTATTTCATGTATGAATAATAGTAATAAATAATTTCATTAACAAATTCAATATATTTTATTTTTAATAAAAAAATAAAAGCTGATAAACAAAGTAGCTAGTGCTATTTAAATATTATATTAGTCTAATATTTATATAAGTTTTAATATCATGTAAATAATAATAAATAAATAAAAAAATAAATATATTTTAGTCTATGTACATATATATTTAAAGTTATTTTAGCAATAAGAAATTTTGCAGTGATCAAAGAAGTAGAAAAAAGTTTAGCTCGACTTTCCGGCTTAAAATTTTACTTTTTAACTCTTTTTTAAAACGTGATTTAGCTTAATGTTATTTTAAAATCTGGTCACACTGCTGTTGGGGGTGTTTAACCCAACAGCAACAACAACAAAACCCATCATCAACATACATAAATATATTAATATGATGATTTCCAGGGATCAAAAAGAAAAAGAAGAAATCATCACCACATTGACAGCAACAACAAATACAAATACATAAGTACATATTATGAACTAACAACGGGTATCATAACAGAGAAGTAGAACAAAAGCTGTTTTTATATGCTCTAGTGTTAAAGAACAATAACAACATTATGGTGAAGTGTAAGCAAAACACAAAGAAGCAACAGTAGACAAAATAAGCAACAGAAAGCAATAATTTGTGTGTGTTTTTTAATTTAATTTTTTGAATTTCATACATATCTTCAGTTGCAGGCAGAAAATTTCTATCAAGGAGCAACATTTACTTCAATACCGGCCAAAAAGCAACATCGCGGCGAAAACCTTTTCTTAAAATTTAAATAAATAGGTACCTAGTAGGTACTTCAAACGAACGATTTGGTGGTGCGTCTAATGTGTCTGAAATGATACTATGGAATAAATTTTAATATCTATTCTCAAGAAAAACGTTTGTGACAAAAATACAAATTTTTATTTTAATTTAGTGCAAATATCTAAAGGTTGAAAAAAAAATTAAAATTAAAATTTAATTAAAAAAAAACTTTGTTTCATACAAAGCAGTTAAACTGCTAGAGGATATAGTGAAAAAAAAACAACGCAAAGTTTTAGATCATACACAAATATGTACATACATAAATATTCAAAATATCTCAGACATAGCCTGACTACATAATATATGATAAATAAATTTAGGTACCTCCCAAACCGAAAATCAGTCCTTCACATACAGAGAAATTCATAGCCGCAGACTGCTTAAAGTTTTAATATTCTGTGAATTTTAATTGAAGAAAAAGAAAACAGAAAATTAAATATTGCCTTTCGTGTAGGTTGTTGTTGCTTGTAACTATTAAGCCACGTTTTTGTTGTTGTTTTTAGCTGCCTCCTCGTCTTCCTCAAAATCATCAGCAACGTCATCATCTTCGTCAGCAACAACCATGTCTGTCAAGCAGTCACTTTTAGTTGTTTTCATATTTTTTCCTTGGGATGATCTTCGTCATTATGATGCAGATCAGCAGCATCTTTATTACGGGTTGAGTGTAAGAAAGTCTCCTCTTTATAACTGGATATTTAATGTTTTTCCTTATTTGTTTCTGCAAAAAAAGAATATCTTTTGATCTTTCATCAAATAAATACGTAAGTATGTGTGCAATAAGAAAAGCAATGAAACTACGAGAGTACAAACAAAAAAAATTGTGTAAAAATTCTGGTCTTTATTGACTTTGCTTTCCATTAATTACAGTGAATAAAAGGAAATAAAGGATAAAGAGGAAAAATTCTGAAAGAAGACAAGAAAAATTTGCAGAAGGCTGCACTTTCTGTGCTTTCATGTTCTTCATTAGTACCCATGGCCATTTAAATGGGCTATGAACATCATCTATTAAACATCAAATTATAATGAAATTGAATACGAGAAGTGGTTGTTATTGTATTTTACTGTTGCCTAGTTAAAACATACTTTTTAAACCGTGATTTTTTATAACACAAATTCAGATTTATAATAAAAATTCTTTGTTAAGAAAAAGTTTTTCAAAAGGTGCATTTTTAATAATGATTTCTTCAATTTGTTTTTCTTAAACTAAGAACACTTTTTCAAAAGATACTTTCCATAAAAGTACTTCTTCGAAAAATACGTTTCGAACATTGTTTTCCAAAATATTTTTCAAAAGGTTTTTGAAATTAGGATTTTATATTTGCTGGTTTCTGATGAGTTTCTTGAGCCGAAACAAAGTCCATATAGACATTACTTAACCAACAAGTGAAATAATTTCCTAAAATGTTAAAGACTAAAAAAAATATTTTATTATTATTACAGGCTTAAAATAAGCCCTTAATAAATTTGAAATTTTTTTATGAATAAGGCAGTATGCACATATATGTCAGAATTTTTATATGAAAGTTTTGTTCTTAATTTTTGTTTAAAAGTATAGTTTATTTTTTAAAAAGTGCTTTTTTAAAAGGAATTTTTTGGACAAAGTAAAAATTATTTTTCAAAATGTGCTTTTTCAAAAAGTACTTTGTCCTAAGATGCTTTTCAAGACAGCATTTGTTTACCTCTGTAAAAAGTAATAAATATTATTCCAGAAGGTACTTTTTGCTTTTTCAAACATGCATTCTGCTTTTTTTATAGCATACACGTAATGAAAAAAAATAGTTTTTCAAGAGGTTGTACTCTTTCAAAAAAGTCCTTTTTCAATTTTTTTTTTCAGAAATAGTTTCGAAAAATACTTGATCGAAGACACTGTGCCGTGTAAGGCTAAACGAAAACATTACAGCAATCTAAAAGCAATATCCGTGTTTCTTTACGAACAACAACATGTGTGTGTTTGTGTGTGTATGTGTGCGGATGTGTGTGTGTGTGTGCAAAAGTTAGTTTAAATGTAGATGTGCAAAAGCAAAACTTAAACGATCTCGTACTAAAAATCTTTTCTTTGTTAAAACACTCTGAACAAATGTCGTAGTTGCGTTTTACAGTCTTTCATACCTTGAATACAGCATTAAGAAATTTAAAAAATAAAAATACTTTTTACACAAAGAATGACACCAGACCAGATCAGACGTCGGTTACCGTCGCATTCGTTTAAAAAAAGACACACAATAAACAAACTCAGAAATTTATTAAAAAAAAAAAAAGTGAACAAAATATACGATCGGTGTAAATGACGCTTTTTGGAGTGAGTGACTGACTGACTGACTGAGGCACAATTCATAAGTGCAGTAAGGCCGTGCAACTTGATTTTGTTACAAGAGAAACAAAAACAGGCACTCAACACAACAACAAAATATTGTAGCAACAAGTACTTTAAACAAGCAACAACAAAACAAAAATGTCCAAATCATAAACACTTCTGCTGCTGCTAGCAAACATTCTCGCCATTTCCACTCATCTTCTTAACCAAACAACCAACAACAACCAGTCAGCTGAACGGAAAACGAACAACATATTGTCTCTTGTTGCTGCTGGCTAATCATCGCAAGAAGACATTCAGTACGAATTTAGCAAGTGATTGTTCGGTGTGTGTCTTGTGGCAAAAAGCATTCATTCTTCATTCCTATAAGTCAGATCAAAATTTAAGCGCCACATGCCACATTATTATTATTACCTATATATTTTTTTTTCTTTAAGAAACATAATTTAAAATTGGCCCGAACAAAAAATAAATAAAAATAAAACAAAAATAATGTATTAGAATATTTTAAGTTTTACAAAAGGACATTGAACTTAAAAATTTCAAATGATTTCTACTGAAAAAAAACAATTTTTTACAGATAATTTATTTTCAGTGTTTATTTTTGCGATTGTGTTTGCAATAGTGTTGATGAAAGTGTTGCTACTCAGTGGAAGGTGGAAATTTATATGATTGATAAGTGTTTTTCAACAGCAATAAATATAAAATCCAATAAAATTTCATACAAAGAGAATAAGCAAAATAATAAATAAAAAATAATTAATAATTTAAAACAAGTGATCAAAATTGAAATTATAATATTATTTTAACTGTTTTGAGTTGGTTACAAATAGAAAAAAATGACTAAAATCAAGTTTAATAAATTTAAAGATGCTGCCGTCAAGCATAAATTTGCTACAGACGAAAAATCTACAAATCTTATGGATTTATTAAAGGTAAATAAAGTTTACAAAAAAAAACTAAGCCAGTTCTTAAAAACCCGTGCCTGCTTTATATTATAAAGAATATTTTATTTATCAAAAATAGATTACATATACAATATTATTAATTTATCTAAAAAAAAATTATCTAAAAAATTACATATGTTTAAAAAAGAAGTTTTCAACACAGCCCATTTTAAAAACTTTATTAAGGGCCTGTCCCATGATGTCGACAATGTTCAGTTTGCCGAAAAATAAGATTTGAAACAAAAACAAAACTTTAAAATTTGTTTTTCTTTTGAATACAAGGGCTTGTCCCACGATGTCGACAACGTTCGTCTTGTCGCACAGTTACATTGGAAAAAACAACTAAATTTTAAAATTTGTTTTTGTTTTGAATGTAAGTGTGTGACAAGTCGAACGTTGTCGATGTCGAGAACCTATATTCAATATACGCCAACTCAAAATAGTAGAGCGAAAAATCTAGTTAATTCGCTCATTATTGTAAAAATTAATGATGTGCCTTCCATAAGATAATTTAAATATGTTTAAATTTTATTTAGCACTAGAGGCAAATTACGGCATTCGATACGATGCGAAATTTTAAAACATTTCCATATAAACTTAATTGATATATTTTATAATTTCGTTCGATAACGAGTGCCGTAATTTGCCCCTGGCTTGCGTATTTTTTTTGGAGTCGATCAAAAGACAAATATTTTTTTAGAGTTAGCATATTTGTCGGAAAACAAAAAAAATGATTTTTTTATATATATTTATTTTTTAATCAACTTCTGAGATTTTTTACTCAATACCCCAGTAAAAAAAGACACTCCAAAAAAATCATGAAAATGTAGAGTTTGCGATCTGGAAGTAGTGCAAATTTCGATCCCATCTAATGATTTTTACATAGGGTTGTCATTGCAAGAAGTTCTCTTTTTCGATGCCTGGTCACCGAATTGGAAGCGATTTTAAGAAAAATGTGCTTTTTTGTGTTCTATGATAATATTTTCATGTAGGAAAAATGGTTAATAATTACCTATTTTAACAATTAGTTTCTTTTAATAGGCATTTAAACGCGAAGCAGTATTTTCATGTAAATTTAAGCAAATAACATCAAATTTTTAGACCAAAATTAGTTCATAAGTTTCTTCAAAAAAATCGATTTTTTAAAAATTCTGGTGAGTAATTTCTAAAACTATAGAGGAATTACAAGGTTTTGTTTGACTAAAATAAACTTCTGCTAGGTTTTCTACTAACTATCGGCAAATTAAAAATATCGATTTTTTGGAAGCAATGAAAATGTAGTTCCTTTAGAATGACTTCCAAATTTTTTTACTGGGGTACATAATATAAGAACTACAAAGCTACAAGAAAAAAACTTAAAATACCAATAAAAAAATAACTTAAGCCTGAATGAAATCCTCTTCCATCTCGAGGTGGTCAGCCTTGGCACTCTCTAACTCAGAGGTTCTCACAAGCTCTTTCTTCGGGGACCCCTTCAGAAATTTTAATAGTAGCACGGCCTACCGCAATGCAAAATATATGTTTTACATTTATTATACAAAAGCCATATTACTAAATCTTATTAATATTAACTTTTGAGGAATCATAACAATATTTGTTTAGCTCTTCGCGGACCCCTCGAAATTTTTATACGGACCCCCAGGTGTCCGCGGATCCCCATTTGAGAACCGTTAGTTAGAGTCTAACTTAATCAGAGTCACTCAATTTCAAACGCTTGGGAAAGTTGCGTTAGGTAAAATTTTGAGAAAGCTCGAGTCACGTTGTTCAAAAATACAAGGTTAATTGCTTACTGTCGCACGCGTCAAAAAAGTAAAATTTCAGTTATTTGCTGAAGTACTATATAAAAGACACCAGTGATAACTAAATTAAATTAAGGTCAAAAATTAAAAATTTTAAATTACAATTGTTTCCGAGGTGGTTAACTTTCACACCATGTTTTTCAGATTATATTATAACAGGGTGTCTGAAAAGTACATTTTCAAAAAGCTCTTCTCCCTTTTGGGATACACCATATTGTACTTCAGAAGATATGTATATATTTTTTACCACTTTTTTTTGTCCTACTAGCCACTGTGCGACGGATTCTATGTGCATTGGCCTTAACATTTTGCCAAAATTTCGGTCATGTCAGGTAGTATTGCTAACTTAAAGCTATATAGCTGTAAAAAATAAACACGCAATTCCAAGGAACAACATTACTGAACTTGAACTTTTTTATGATATAAAAACTATATGATTTTGTAGGCTTTTAAATATGGTAACACACTAAGACATGTTATAACATGAACGAGTTATCAGAACTTCCAGAGTCCACCCCTGAATAAAATTTTGTTTGAGTTGCCTATGAGGAGTGTTCGTATTACAGTAATTCGAGAAATTGTTGAGATCACAAATAAAATTCTGTCCAAAAATTTTGTGACCTGTTAGATGGTGTGTCAGGACAAGAAATGAAAAATAGATGTATGTGTTGTAATTGTGATCCATCCAGCTGTAAGGTGACCCCACTAGACCATGTGGATATATTGTTATACAATACCCAAAATATCAAATGTCAAACTTTGTTTGTGGTACAAGGCTTAAGGTATGCTATTATTTTCATCACTACCAGAAATCAGTTCAATTAGATGCTCGTATTTAACATTTCTTTAAATACACATATGCACTGTGGCATTTTGTGACATCTCAATAGCGTGTACTAGTGGCAACGTTTGTCATGTCTGATAGTTTTGATTGTGCGGCATTACGTTACAAATAAAAAAACATAATATGAACAAATAAACGAATGAAAGAAAACAAATGTGTACTCAGCAAAAAACCCTGGTTATGAAGCATTGACTACAAAGTACATGTGGTTTTGGTATACATATGTATATTTATGGGTCGCTTATTAATATTGTAGAAATTACAAATGGAATGAAAAACCTATATATACCCTTTTACCATTTTTTTTTGGTAAAGGGTATGAAAAAGTAATGGTCAGCTTCTTGATTCAAATACTCCTCTGTGCGTTGTGCGAAGGGAAATTTTATTTAAAATTTTGCATTTAAGATGATGCTGCTCACATTTAGTTGGAATTCTTGTTTTTTCCAAGAACATATACTCTCTCAATTCTAAATAAAAGTTAATAAAATTTTCCAAGTAAATAAAAAAGTTTCCCGTTTAATAAATTTCCCATTAATATGTAACTATTTAGCGAAATATTATTCATATATGTATCTGTTTTGTTTCGAATATTGCCATAACGCGCATTTTAATTGAATACTCGTAGTTAAAGCATTTGTTTTTTCTTTTTGTTTTCTGCTTAAAACTCTGAAAAAATTTAAAAAAGTCTATGTGAGCGTAAATTTTACTCAATTGCTAATGTTAATTTCTAATACTATACTGTGGGTGACATAAGCATTGTAAATTCTCATACGAGTACAAGTATTTTAACACATGTTGGGTCACGCCCTTGTCGGCAAAATGATTGCCTAAATAAAGCAATGAAATTATTGATTAAGAATAATATATAGGAAAACTAGCTGACCCCGGCCCGCGTTGCTGGCCCTAAGCAAACATTAGTGTTGTATATGGCATTGGTGGTACAATATGAAAATTGGATTTTGCCCACGAAGAAACTAAATATTGCGCCATCTGCCGGACGAACTTCAAACTACACAGAAACGCTCCTCAAGCCCCATAGAGCATGTATATAAGGTTTGGTCTAAATCGGTTCAGTAGTTCTTTAGTTACGGTGCAAAAACACAAAAAAACTAAAAATTGCGCCATCTGTTGGACGAATCACTATTTCTGAAAGGGGCGTAGCATTTACCGGGATAGAATATATATATATAAACACGCACAGGTCTTTTACAAATATTTTGCGGGGTGGAAGGCGAAAATCTGTTGGGGTATTGAAGAGTTTACCCATAACAAATAAACGTACTTTTGTATTATATATAATAAGATAACAGAAGAAAACAAGATCTGGCATGCGGAAATTATAGACGAATATGCTAAAAAGAATTAATCCTTGACATTAAGTCTACACTCTATAGTGATCTTCTGAATAGTTAAGGCCAAATAAAGTTTATTTTTGTAGATTAAATCTTATTACACCAGGCTACAAGATAAAAAAGACAATCCTTTGACCTTATGACCATTTATATATATATATCGCTCTGCCCCATTGTGCGGTGCAAAAGTGCCTTGTGGCTTGTCCTCATACTTGTTGCTTAATATTAATATTTATTTGATTAATTTTTTTCTATCATATTTATCGTATTTAAGTGTGGACATGTGTTTTGGATATTAAAATTTAATTCCTTTTCAGTTTCCATCACCAGCAGCTGTTGGGTTTAGCAAGTGTTTATGGTTTTCTTATTTAAATAATTTATTGAGTTATACAGTGTTAATTGATGCACGCTGCTATTTCATTGTCATTAAATGTTTCTGATTTATTTAGCAAGTGGTTTTGCTACTTGAAGACTGCTGTGTGTGCGGGTGATAAGTGAAGTTTAAAGGAAATTAAAATTTTCAAGAACAATAAAAACTCTGTCAACATACAAATTTTTTTGTTTAATATATTTTTCAAGCATTTGCTCAAATAATAATGTAAATTGACTTTGATAGAGAAATTCATTCATATATTTTTATACCCTTTGCCAAAAATGGAAAAGGGTATATATTCCGTGTGTAATTTCTATAATCTTAATATGCGACACATTAAATATATAAATTCTGAATCCTTATGCGTAGGGAAGACGAATAAGCTATGTCCGTCCGTCCGTCCGTCTGGTGTACGTGAAAAGCTAGACGCTTTAGTCTTTGAATGGTGTGTCAGAAATGGTCCAAAATAGATTGTTAGTGAAAAGCAGCAAAATCCAGCAAACGTTTGCAGAGCTGGAAAACTTAAACTCAATTTTGCCACATAAAAGTTACTAGCAAAAACTAATTTTTATGCTTTTTGTTAAAAAAAACTTATCTTATTTTTCAGTACAAATAAAATTGGCATTAAAAATTTAAAAAATAAATTAAAAAAATTAAAAAGACGTTTCCAGGGGTGGAAAACTTTAACTTTTAATGTTATATAAAAATAACTTACTAAAACTAATCTTACCTTTTTCTCTATAAATTAAACATATCTTGCATTCTTAAAAGAAAAATATTAGTATAAGAAATCAGAAAACTATAAAATTATGATTCCAGGTTTGGGGAACTTACACTTTTTGTGATATATAAAATTAACTAGGTCTAATCAATTCTCTTTTTCGTCTTCTTTATAAATTCAATATAATTCAATATTTTATGTTTTAAAAAAAAAGTTTGGTATAGACAATTAGAAAAATGAAAAACTCCAGAGCTGGAAAATTTAATATCTTTGGTTATTAATGTAACTAAATGCTTTTTTCTCGCAAAACTCGAATAATCTGGTTCAAAACTTTTTTAAATTTATTTAGCAGAAATACAGACAAATATTTTTTTACCAATTCGATTAAAGGAAAGATTAGATAGAAAAATCATTCTCTATTTATGAATTTATTTTTATATAAATTTGCATATTAAATTAATACATTTTAAATAACTTTGAATTTTTTTAAGGAGAATTAAAACGCTTTTGTGAATTAAAATAGAATTTATATAAATATTTATATGGAAATAAAAAAGATACCGAAATGATAAATTGATTTTTATGGCATTTTTGTCACTTTAAAAGATTAAATTCATGTATCAGTTGGATTGTTTGTTAGATTTGAAATTCCAAGTAAAAATATTAATTAATGTTGTTCATTTTTTTTTGGAGGCGAGTGAGTACCGGAATGCAGTAACTCAAGTTTATCTTTTATAAAATAATTTAAGAATTTTTTTTATTTTATTTGCATGAATGTGAATACGGGTATTTATAAACCAAGAACGTGATTTTCTAAAACGCAAACAAATCCTGTGCCTCGTTTTCTGTAACTTGTGAGAAGTTTTTACATTCATATAAAACTAAAAGAAACTTGCAAAAAATGTCAACAAATAAAGTTTTGTCTTACTCATTCTTTCTAGCCATAACCGCTAAAATAGCTTAAGCGACACATTTTTCGGACTGCGTTATTTTGACGAAAATCGACTATTTCCGATCGCAAATAATCGATTTTGGTCAAAAAATTAAGTTGGAAAATTATGTCGCTTAAGCTTTTTTGGCGGTTGTGGCTCGCTTTGTTTTGAATCGAAAATGTCTCGCCTTCGTTACAGAAACGAGGCGAACACGAATACCAATACTCTTAACACAAATGAAACACGCAGGCGAAAAATTTTGTCAGTCATATTGCCCATCCGCTGATTTTTGGTTTACACTTTTATAACGAAGAATTCATTTGACAATTACTCTTGTGCCTTGTTTGATGCATACAATTTTTTGACAATTACTTTATAAAAGTATGTGAGAAGCATAGAGTTGCATGTAATGTGTGTACCTGTATTTAATATGCCTTGATACTGCACAACACGCAAGAAATGATATTGGATGGTATTGAAACTCAGACAATTTAATTATAGCACCGAGTTGGTACTGGCAGCTGATACCACAGCTGCCACCACAGCTGATACTATCGGTTTACGTACAGAACTTTAAGCTTCAGACGATACAAAATATTTCATTTTTCCTCTACTGGAAATTCATTCATACATATTTTACATTAAAAATCGTTTCGTGTTTTTCGTTGCAATTTTCCTCAACACGAAATCAGACTTTTTATCACGAACACTTCGTGTTGAGTCGTGCGTGTTCGAGACACGAAAAAAATACGACACGCGCGCATCTCTAATTTCAGCTATTAAATTTCAGACTCGAATGAAATATTGCATAATAAGTTAAGTTACTTAATCAAATCAGAAGAAAACAATCCCCGCCCAGTTGGAAAAAAATAATTTTTTCTAAATTTTAATATCAATTAATTTTTATATACATATGTATGTATGTATGCATTAAGCCATTAATTTTTTTTTTCACATAAAAAATTCAAAAATATTTGTTTAAACCATTAACAACACCCAGCAGCAAATACATTCTTTTTTAACTGCTAAAAAATGCAATTTTCTAATAAATTTATGGAAATTTTAAACATTTCAAACTGCAAATACACGCACGCCCCATTGGGGCAGCATTTATTGTTTATACATTTTTTTGCTTCATCTGCTGAATTATTTAAACATTAAAAAAAACTGGAAAAATATCGAGAAATTTAAACTAATTATATACAAAATTCGCACACACGTTTTAAATCGTGAGCAGCAACAAAATTAAATAAAAAAAAAGATGAGGAGAAAAATTAACTAAAAATATTTTAATCAAACAGCAGAACGCACGTTCTAAACAAACTTAGAAAAATTAAAAATCTATTTCGGTATGCGTTAGCATTCTTCATGAAAATTAAATCTTGTAGCGAAATTAAATGAACACAGTGGTCAGTCAGCCAGCCGGCCTCCATAGCAGAGCATTTTTCAATATTCAACAAATATACTCGTACAGGAGAGGAGAGTAGGCCAACTTTGAATAGTCGCCATTGAGCAGATTTCTTGAATTGAAATTTTATAGTTCTCATGTTTTGAGAAACTAGCAGCTTGATTCTGTAAAAACGATAGATTATTTTCGTTCGACAATTGATATAGAAAACAAAAACAAATTTTGTGTTACAATATATTGCAGCGTTAAATAAAAATTGTCGGCTGAAAAATGTAAATGTTTCGTCTTAAAGAATCAGACAGTTACAGGAAGGTCTACGATGTCGCAAGAAAACGTTAGTTCGTTCTACAAATTTATGTTAAACACAGAAATAAAATTTCATATTGAATTTCCATTTTCAATATAAATTAGCGAAGGAACGTTTTCGTAGGTCAGACTTTAAAATTAGGAAAACATTTTATTGTGATTTCTACAAAAAAAGTTTAATTATAACAGTTAGTAATTAAATTAATTAAAAGTAAGTAAATTAATCTTTTGTATTAAAATTGACAAAATTACCGATCTGGCCCACAGTTTCGGCAGAAAATTTCCAATCGACAAATTGTATCGAAAAATAAAATAAAATAAGAAACTATGTTCTTATTTTCTATTACCATCGCGGCAATGACCTTAAATTTTTAATTGATTTTAGTTTATTTTCATGTTTTAATTAAGGGTATTGATTGTAAAGATACTCTGTTTACGTATGCCGATATACAATGTACCAAATACTCCAAAACTTGAGAAAAAAACCTTGTTACTTATGCTTTAATAAAGGCCTTATTCAGAAAAAAAATAATTTTGGTTTACAAAACGTTTAACAAACAAATTTCCATATAAAATTTGTTTTGTAAACCTTTAGTAAATCAAAATTATTTTGTGAACCTTTAGTAAATCAAAATTATTTTTTATGAATACGGTCAACAAACACATAAGGGTAAAAATTGCTCATGGCTAAGTGGCTATTCACATATTACGTAACGCTTCAGGGGGTGGGGGTGTTATAAAAACTCAGAAAATAGCGCTACATAATATGTGAATGGCTCCTAATACACATATAATAAGAACATTTTTTTATAGAAAGTGAAAAAATAGGTAAAAGCACAAAACTTGACAAATATTCTTTAAATTATGCACAAAAAAATTAAACAACAAATTGTTTTTTTTGAGAAGAATTTTATAATATTTGATCCTTTTTCTGGCTTACGTGCTGAATAGATTTTGCACTTAACATTAACAACAACAGATTTGTAAAAATTTTCTTATCGAAAATATTGGAAATCTACTAAACTTAATCGAAGTAAATTGGAATGCGGTAAATGTTCATCCGATCCGTTGAGATCGGACGAGATGCTTAGATATACATACACATAAACTCACAACTAAGACATCATCACGAAAATAGTTAGAATCGATTGCAGGACTTCAAAACGCTCAAATATGATAAAAATTCGACTTTCGAAAATTCGGGTGAAGTTAAAAAAATAAGTGAAATTGTGTGAAGTGTACAAGATATTTATCTTCTCCAGAACTTTTTGGGAATCTTGGCGTCGATTTGTTAATACACATTTTTGCATATTTTACCTTTTAAATCATGTTTTTGCATATATTAGTCTTACACGCATGTTTTTAGCATAGTTTTGAATTTTTGGAGCATAATTTACGCTATTAGGGCATATTTTGATTTTTTTTATAGAATTTTATTATTTTAATGCTTACTAGACGTGGAAAACTATCGATTGCACTATCGTTAGTTAATTTTTTTTGTGACTAGTGATGTTTTTTTTTTCTTCATTCGATTAATACTTGAAAACAAAATAGATAGTTTTTAGTTACTATCGATAGTAAATGATACAAAGCTAAAAGCCAAAAAATTTAAAAATTTTGCGTTTCATAAACAAAAAGAACTGGATGACTGATCCCGATTTGTCATACAATTATTTTAGTTTTGTTTTTAAATAAATAATAATAAATTTGATTGAACTGAGAAATAAAGTTGTTTGCTTAAACTATCGTGTGTGTTCTGGCTTTCACATCGTTTTCACATGTTTTCTTGTGAGTTCGGATGTTAAAACACATGCTACGCCGGTTTAAGTTGAAATTTAGAAAATAAAAATTAATAGTGTGTGTTCTTGCATCCGAATTTAGACGAGCACAATTTAAAAATTTACGATTTCAAACTTTTAGATTTTTTCGTTTTCACTTTTGGGCAAAAAAACTCGTATTCTTTTCACAAGACTATTAACAAGTGAAAAGAATACGAGTTTTTTTTTGCCAAAAGTGAAAACGAAAACAGCTAAATCGTCCATTTAAAAATCGTTTTCATCTAAAATCGGATGCAAGAACACACACTATTAATTTTTATTTTCTAAATTTCAACCTAAACAGGCGTAGGATGTGCTTTAACATCCGATTTCACAAGAAAAAATGTGAAAACGATGTGAAAGCCAGAACACATACATATATAATGTTTGTTCATTTACAAAAATTTTTACGAATTTGTAACATTTGTTACTGGAAAATTTTCATTAACTCAAAAAGTTTTCAAGGAGTGAGCAACAACAAAGAGATAAAAATTGATAGACAAAAAAATGTTTTGTTGTCAAATTAATTATTTCAAAAATATCTGAAAAACGAAAACTGACAAATTTGCATTTCTTTGTTAAAAAACATGTATACGTATGTAAAAAGAAAACATGTTTTTATTAATTTATTGTTCTTCTTTCAGTAAGCCACATAAAGTCAATTTAAAAGGCAAATTTTAAATAGAAACGTTTTTTTTCATTTTGAAATTTGTATGGAAAAAATATTTTTTGAAACGAATTTTGGTTATTTTTCATACAAATTTGAAACGTTTGGAAAAAAAAAGTTTTTACAAAATGTGCCTATTAATGTCAAAAAATTTTGTCAATTTCAAAAAAAATTTGTCATTTAAAATATTATCAAACAAAATATATCAGAAAAAGTACAATTGTATCATGATTCCCATCCATGGTTCTAATATGATTAACATTTTCTGGCAAATTTTTACAAGTAAAGCGTTCATTTACTTTCTCATATTTGGGAGAGTAATTTTATACATTTCCGCCTTACTCTCTCGTTGCTAGTTTCTGTTGGGAAAGTAAATTAAAAAAAAATGAAAAAAAGTAAATGAACAGACCTATTATTTATTTAGAGTTTTTAGTGTAAATAAATACATTGTAAGAAAACCATAGAACTTTGATACTATCATATAAACTATAATTTTACTAACTTTTGATAGTCTTGAATCGATATATCGATAGAATTTTTTAAACTATCGAAAACTTTCGATAGTAATACTATCGATAGTATTATACATCTAATGCTTACAAGCTTATGTGTTCTCATTTCCAATGTTCCATGTATTGTATACATTTTTCTTATATATTACGCAGTTATTACGTATATTAGTTTCAATAAAAATTCGGTTTTGCTATTTGTGACGGACTCTGCCGCTAGTAGACGTTGAAGGAACATTGTCAATGTCAATGTATAAAAGTTCAGTAAGTCTAGGTCAATATTTTGTTGGTTATTGCAACAAAAATTATAAAAAAAAAACTTTCTTATTTATTCAAAATACAGTTCCAAAGTTTTAATTCTGATATCGTGATTTCTTTTGAAATTCAAGTTAAATTTTTATGAGATTATCCAAAAAAAAATTAATTTGTGTTACTTGCTTAAGTCAAAATTGGTATGGTAGTTTTGTTTTAACATGCACTTCAAACCCAAATTATCCTTTTAATATGGCAGTTATTCTTTGTTAAAAATAAATTTTCGTTTACAAATAAAGCAATTATTTGATTTTTAAGAGCATATATTTTGAGTTTTTTGTGCATATTTTGCGCATAAAACACTTTTTTAGAGCATATTTCTGGTTTCTCTGATAATTACGAAGTAATTTTTTTTCAAGCCATAAAAAATGGAAAACATATAAAATTACATTTAGTTTGTTTTTAAGTGCAGAGAAGAATAGGTTAATTTATCACCTTCTTTTAACATTAATTAGAGAAGAGATTCTCATTGATGTAAGAAATATCAAATCAGAACTTTCCAATGCACAAACAAGCGGTCACATTTTAATTATATCTGCTTATTCATGCTTTCACCGGCCGCATACTTTTAATGCTCAGGGTCATTTTTAGTTGCACCGTTGGAAAAATTAGCATGATCTTGTATGGTCGCTTTCCATTTGCTATTATCCTGTATCAAAAATTTATTTTCTTAAACGTTATGGCAGATGACTAGAGATGCTAATTGGGACAGGTTTTTTGAAATCCCCGGCTTCGGGATTTAGTGATGGAATCTCGAAATCCCGAACCGGGATCCCGAGATTTTCGGGATATACAAAATCCCAAAAACATTGTGCACAAATGTTCTTCCTAGAAAATAAAACGCTATAAGATATATTATATACATATATACAATATAATATTATCTACTTAAATATTTATTCAAAGCAAATTTTTTATTTTAACTTTTTTTAACAGGGAATTTCTTAAAATGTTTAATATAGAAGATGACAGTCAAAAACATTATTAATGCAAAAATGGGATTCAGATAATCCTGAAAATCCCGGGCTTTTAAATTAAAAAATCTCGGGCTTCGGGATTTGCTTAGTCCCGAAAATCCCGGGATTTCCCGTTTAGTAACTCCACAGGTGACCCAAAATCCCATCAAGCAAAAGGTGTAGTATTGTTACTTCTCCGTTATACTCGTAGATCTGTTAGATATCCTCCACTCATAATGAGTGGTTGCTATTTTAAATTAAAATTTTCCTCTACAATCAATTTAATTGTTGTATTTTTGCTCGAATATCAATCAAAAGCTTTTTATATGAAAAAAATCCTCACACACACTCTTACGCATGAAAAAAAATTGAGTGAAAATTAAAACTTTTTCCTAACAAACCGGTGTCTTTAA
This sequence comes from Tachina lurida, assembly GCA_944452675.1. Classification (NCBI taxonomy): domain Eukaryota; kingdom Metazoa; phylum Arthropoda; class Insecta; order Diptera; family Tachinidae; genus Tachina; species Tachina lurida. The sequence goes on along the minus strand of OX101752.1, from coordinate 65,047,535 downwards.
CACCTTTCGCCACCTCTATTAGCCGGTTGTTTAGAATATCTTAATAAAAAAGAAATAAAATGAAAATCTACAAAATAAGCACGAAAGAGTGGGTTGAGTAGGGGGGCATAGCTCATACTGGCAAAAATGTATGAAAAGCAGGGAGACTAAATTTCAAATTAAATTTTTAAAAATACAAAAATTGCTGCTCATCAATCTAAACAAATCGGGAGATGTTTTTTCGCTCCCCCTTAAGCAGAAATGAATTGAGTCAATTGAAAGCAAATTCAGGCAAAGAATTTCGCAAACTTTTTGTCGATCAGTCTTATTTCGATAATCGCTCTGGCTCGGCGGCAGCGACATAAACGGTTTTAGTTCGAATAGTAAAAATTTTTAAACAAATTTTAATTTATTTTTTATTAAATTATAAATATAATAATTTAAGTACAAGCATTTTAAATATTCTATTTTTTGTTCGTTCTAAGACTTTTGCCGTTTATTTTTCTCGTTTTGTTGTTGTTGTTGTTGTCGCTAAAAGCGGAAGTGTGTCAACTGAATATTTGTTACATGTTTAAATTAAAATACATAATTAATAAATTTAAATGCATTATTTAACGAATAATAATTTTTTTGTGGCTGGTAAAAATATAACAAAACAATAAAATATTTAAGCTGCACAAAAAATAAAATAAAATTGCATAATAAATGAACGTTTATTAAAAATATTCGCATTTAAATTCTATAATAAAAGAAAAGGCATTACTTACATATTTATAAGAAAAAATATATATACACATAATAAAAGTTTTATAACAAATAAAATTTTTATTAATATAAACCTAGAATATTTTTTAACCTCAAGAATTTGAAAAAGTTTTGGAAGTGCCTTAAAAATGCGTTGGTGGTCTTAACTTAAAATAGACACCGTAGCGTTACTTTGCTCTAACCCAATTGGATTTTTTTTGACGTGCAATTCGCGATTTGAAATACAAACGAAATACAATTTTGAAAGGTGGGTTGTTGTTTAATTTATTTTTTATTTTACTTTTTATTAAGTGTAAATATTTGAAATTTTGAAAAGAGCGAGGAAATTTGTTTTTTCTCTTTAAATTTGCTTGTTAATTGTTTGGCTGACAAATCGAATCACTCAGCACTTTTATTTTAAATATTTTGCAAAGCAAAAGAAAATAATCTTTTTACCAAAAATAAAATAATGGTTTAAAAAAAACTAATTTGGAAATAGGGTGAATATTTTAAAGCCGGTTAAAAAAACATTACCTCATATACAAAATTGTTTGTAATATTAATTTTTTAAATGAATTTGCAACTATTTTTAATTCTTTATTAAGGTTATTAAAATTTTTGCAACTGGAAACCGAACGTTAGATTCATACCATTAATTGCAATGTTCTGGGTACAGAACAAAAAAATTCTCTTCGACCGCAAGACACCGTGCAACTTATAATTACGTTTTGCCCATATATTTTCATGCCTTTGGGACATGAAAAATTATTTTTAACTAGCGGCCCGCTCCGGCTTCGCACGGGTATAAAATATATAGCCTATGTGATTCAATGAAATAATGATTAAAATCGATCCAGTAGTTTTGATTTATTCATTACTGCCCGTGGCCCGCAGAAAATTCTAAATTCATACACTACATTTTTACTTATTTACTTTTTACATTTTTACCTATTTAATTTATTTTTACGACAATTAACAACATATTACAGAATGTCTTTATATACAACGTTAACAGCTTTCTTGTCATTAGACAATACAAACATGTTTTCTCTAGAAGTTACTCTTGGCCATTTGAAAAGCAGTCAACGCTAAAATCTAAGCCTGCAACGTTGAAGGGATGACCCTGCGATTTATTAATGGTAATTGCAAAAGATGTATTTATTGGAAAGTGTAAACGTTTAAATTGGAAAGGTAAGTCCGATGGTATCAGAGCGATTCGGGGAATCAATACATCTTCTCCGGTAACACATCCTGTGAGTATTGTGCACTCTATTATGAAAGTTTTCAGTGATTTTACCAGCAAACGCGTGCCATTGCAAAGTTTAGGTGGATTCAGGTTTCTTAATTAAATAACAGGACAACCTACTTTCAACACCATTTTGTGAGGAGGGAGTCCAGACGGGTTCAAATAGTTTAGAAATTCTGTAGGAAAATGAACAGTTTCTTCCAAATCGAGAACAGTATCGACCGAGTAGTATATTTTCGTCGGCGCATCAATCTTTGAAAGAATCAAGTTATTTACCTTATCTACTTGTTCGTTAGTTGGTGACAGAATCGCTTATTCCTTAAACCAAGATATTTTCTTATAACTTATGTTATCAATGTCAAGATAGACATTGTTGACTAACTCTTGGATGTTGTCTATCAAAACACAAAGGTTTTCTAGGTTAATCCTTCCCTCACTTTGTCTTAACTCTCCATTGCCAACTTTTAGCAGCATCTCTGGAAATAGCCTGTTCTCACGCGAAGATGACGAAACCCTCATATTAGTTTTAAGCTCTAATTTATCGACATGTCGCGAAAGGTTGGATCTTTTTAAGGAAGCATTTACGTGTTCCTCGAGTCACAACTGGTAGAATTTGGCGGAAATCTCCTGAGAACAGAATTGTACATCCACCCAGAGGTGAATTTTTGTTGCGCAAATCGCGCATTGTCCTATCCAGTGCTTCCACAGACGTCTTGTTTGACATGGTAGCTTCGTCCCAGATTCGGCCTCCTTCCAAAAGCGTAGCGACAATGCCGGATAACGCAACAGCTAACGCAATTCTTACGGTAGATCTCACCTTTTTTTAAAGCTTAGCTGTGCAAAGGATGTAGGTCCCTTTACAATATGCAGTAACATTCTATATGAAATCAACAATGTATTTAAGGTATTTAATTAGATAAGGATTAATGCTGTACTGGTTAAAATCGCTTCGAAAATTAGCCATTATTTGTCGTAAAAAGTAAATGACAAAATAGTTCTGGCAAAAAAAAAACTGACTCCAATACTAAGAATCAATCCAAGAATTACAAAACGGACGCAAGTCGAAAATAATATTGAAACAAAAAGAAAAGAATTTTAAAAATCAGTCCATATATAGAGAAGTTATGTAATCATTAATAAATTTTTTTTTCGGTGGGTGGAGGGGGCGCAAAATATCCCAACGAAATTTGTTCGAAATTTAAGCAAAATTCTTTCAAACCAAAAAAGAATTTTGAAAATCGGTTCACAAATAGCAGAGTTATGGAATAGGGGAGGAAATTTTCCCTGCCGATTTTCAAAAAAAAAAAAAAAAAATTATAGGAACTAATTGCAGGCAAACCTTTTCAAACAAAAAAAGAATTTCGAAAATCGGTTTAAAAATGACAGAGTTAGGCGTGTACGAACATTAAAAAATAGAGTAAAAAAATACACACGAATTGATAACCTCCTTCTTTATTGAAGTCGGTTAAAAATGTTATTTTGCGAAATCCATAAGAGATAGACATATACCATAGCGGAGTTTTCTGTAGACCTTTTCAATGTGTACAATACTTAGCACATTATTTGGATAAATCTCGTAGGGTTCAGCCTGTGTTTGCAATTTAAGCGGAAAAAATGTAATTATTTCCGACATCACATTAGAAACCTAAAAAACAACAGTATTTCCACTCTGTTTAATGGATGTTTTTGTACATATAAACCTTCCTCTTCAATCACTCTATCTATTAAAAAAAACCGCATCAATATCCGTTGCATAGTTTTAAAGATTTAAGCATACATGGGGATATAGGGACAGAAAAAGCGACTTTGTTTTATACTATGTAATGATATATTTACACTTTCCAGCGAAAATAAAATGCTGATTTTGTCAAAAATATTTTTAGCGTTCATTTGAAAATATGTAATTCAACGTTGGTTTTTAAAAAGAACGGTAGCAAAATTAAAAATTTTTAAAAATTATTTCAATATTCAAGAAATTTATTATTCGACATGTTATTATAATTCTATTATCAGTGTAATTTATTTGCTGGTGGTTAAGCATTGTCTATATGCATTTCATTGTTGCCTTAAGAAATCTTCAGTTGACATGTCCTCAGTAAATGATTTTTTCTTTCGAGCTGTACACATCTATGAAGTTAAGAAATATCTTCATTCAAAACCTTAAAAAATAACGAAAACTGACTTTTTTTTTCTTGCCAGTCTATATCTTGGTAGTTCAGTAATTTGCCTGCCGTGTAAAAAACAGTTAACGGGACTAGTCTGTTTTGTTCGCCAGCTCCTCATATATTGTTAAAAAATTTAAGTTGTTTTTCCTAAGATATATGAACTGCCTAATGATTTTTGTTTTTTTTTTTTTTTTGCCAAGAATATGTTCATTAGTAGATCCAAGTTTTTTGTGGTATGCCAAGTGTAAAAATGTAAAACTTATTGAGACAAAATTCAAACAGAACTGAAAATGTACATTTCTAACTTAATTGAGATGAAACGCACTTATTCCGACTCAGCCTACAAAACACTTGCACTTAAAAAAAAGGAAAAATTGCCCCAACGCAAACATATTTTATTATTTAAAGTCTAATATAAATAAATTTACAAGCAATTTACAATTTTTGGTATCTTTTTTTACAATTTTCCGAATTTGTTTTTCGATATAACTCAAAATATGTCCGTGATGGACCTTTTCTAATTTCAGGTCATCATAAAGGATTTGAATTGTCATTCTAATTATACCGCCTAATAGATTCCAAATGTTTTACTTCCGTTTCATCAGTGAAAAATAGATAGTTCCATTGAACTCATCGTTTTTCTTATAATCATTTTAATAATAATTTCTTATTTTGAAGCTGTATTTTTCCAGTATCCAAGAAATCATAATTGTACCACAAAAACTTGCCATACCTAATAAAAGTCTTAACTACACTTCCAATTGGCAAGGCAATTAAATAAGTGCTATAGATAAATAGCAATATAAAGGGTGTTTTTTATTGAGGTATAGAACTTTAAGTTGGCATCACTTTTTTAACTGGCGGCCATTTTGTCAGCTGTCAAGTGATTAATATTTAGTTTGGTTTGCCATTTCATCATGAACAGGTTGACAAAAGAACAACGCTTGCAAATCGTGCAAATTTATTTCGAAAATAATGGTTCAGTTCGCGAAGTTTACCGCAAGCTCCGTCCATTTTATGGTCGACATAATCGTCCATCAGAGCAATTAATTCGGTTAACCATGGATCGTTTTCGCACTACGTTTACTCTATGTGATAATACGCATCCGCAGAGACGTCGAACAGTGCGCACCGAAGAAACAATTGACGCTGTAGAGCAAAGTGTTGAAGAGGACCCGAATGAATCGATTCGCCACCGTGCACAGCAATTGGAGCTTTGTCCATCAACTTTATGGAAGATTTTGAAGATTTTGAATGTGGATGAGTTGTGGTTCCAACAAGACGGCGCTACATGCCACACAGCGCACGTCACAATCGATTTATTGAAGGAAACATTCGATGAGCGCATAATTTCGCGGAATGGACCTGTCAATTGGCCACCAAGATCGTGTGATTTGACACCATTGGATTATTTTCTTTGGGGATATGTGAAGTCGCTCGTCTACGCCAACAAACCAGAAACGTTAGGGGACTTGGAAGCCAACATTCGTGACGTTATTGCCAACATACGGCCCCATATGCTCGAAAAAGTGGTTGAAAATTGGACCTGTAGAATTGACTTTATTCGAGCCAGCCGCGGCGGCCACATGCCCGAAATCATATTTAAACATTAATGGCATAAAATTATCCTTCCAATAAAGCCAAATTGATGGATTGATTTTCTTGTGTTTTATTTCAATTCGAAGTTCTATACCTCTAAAAAAACACCCTGTATAATAACATACGTCCATTTTCTGAAAACCATTTCGTTTTGAAATCGCAAAGTTTCAAAAACGGAAAACAGTATTTCTCTTTATCAGATAATTTAGTGCATTCGAAATTAAGTTCGAACAAAATATCTCAACAATATTAAATCTTAAAAACAAGTAAAAAGCTGCAATAAGTGAGCTTTCTTATTGATTTTTTTTTTCCTGAAACTTGTCGGTTTCAAAACGAAATGCTTTTCAAAACCTGGTCGATAATTTTAAGCGAAAATATTATATTGATTTTTTTTTTCGTATTTAGTGGACGAAGGTAAAAATTGTTTGTGCCCACTGTGGCTAAGTCGCAAATCATTGCTTAATAAAGAGAAAGAGACAAGAAAATGGAATATATATGATTATAAAAAATAACAGGTTGCATTGCTTGGTAGTTAAAGGCGCAACGTGTTAAGTTGTTTGAACTCTTCCCAAAAAAATTCAATTCAGTCATGCCTTAACTCTAAATGAAGTTATTGTTGAATAAGACGATGTACCTTTTTTCAGAAAACCACAATTTAAACTTTATTCAAACGATAAAGGAAATACAAAAACTTGATTTCATATTTAGGACAAAAGTAATTAGGGTATTCAAATGGTAGTCATAAATTAACGTGTTTTAAAGTAATAACCCGGAAAAATACGACTGCTGTGAGAAACGCCTCAGAATTACAATCATAAATATTTTACTTATTTCTATTTTCGCTTTAGCACTTTTGGACATTGCACATTCCCTCTCTCTCAAATCCTTTGGTAAAGTCTCTCACAAGTTTACGTGTAGTTATGAAAAAATAATAAACATAGCTCAGAACAAAAATTTGTTTTAACTATGTTAAAATATTAACACATTATGACACTTAAGACTACCGTTTGAATACCCAAAATATGTTGAGGAGTACGCAAAATTGCATTGTTTTGTGTTTGTTCTACTGAAAAATTGAGATGAGTTTCGTAAAAAAAAACTAAAAAAAATATTTTTAGTAAAGTTTCATTCACCTGCTGAATTTATTCAATATATTTTATTTAATATATTTTGATAGGTATTTCTATTATTGGATTATTTAATCAAATCATTAGACTAATAAATTTTGGATTTATATTGAATTAATTTTTAACTTAACTTGTTAAATAGACTTTCAATATAAGTTTTCTCTTTTGAATCTTGAAAACTTCGGCGAATAACGCATAGTTTAAATGCTTCTAGAGATATTCTTGTCGGAAGTTTTGACAAACAGGATCCCATATTTTTATATATATTTACTTGATTCATTTAATTACTTAAAAATAGAAATATTATCATCAGCATCTTTCTTCATCTGCTAGGGCGTATATCAGCTGTTAACATAAAAGTTTAGTGTAAATGGAATACTAGAATTTCGGTGCAATTATTAATTTACCCTCGTTAAATGAATTTTTTTTTTTTTTATGCATGAATTTTTATTTATTGTATCTTCATATATGAACTAACAATAACTATTCAAATCTTAAATCTAAAAATATAATTAGGCCCGACCAATGTCGGACATAAGCTTAGTTAGTTACCGCTAGGAATTTTAGAAAAGTCGCACAAAAGGTCGTTTTGTGAAAATAAAGTCGCACAAAAAAGTCGTTTGAGAAAATAAAAGTTGCACCTCTTTTTTTAACGTTTTTTATTAATAAAAAGCATAACAAAACAAAAAAACAATTGAAACAAAACAAAAAGATTATTGCAGAATCCATTTTTATCATATTTCACAACACATGCAGTTGCATTATACATGCTTATATATGTACCCAGCAAAAAATTACACATTACCATATAATGACTTACTTTTCTGATTACCAAATTTCATTAATCGCTTACAAATCACATTACCTAAAATTTGAAAAAATTATATACAAGTTGCTAAATGATGAGAGTAATTATTCTAGATTAAATAGATTACGTGCACAAGTTGCCAAACAAAAAAGTAAGTACTTCTCAAGAACCGATTATTTTAGTCTCACGCCTTGTTAAAATCATTAAGTTGGTAATCTAGTAAGGAATAGCTTCCACCAAAAATGCATCATTCCAAACCCGATTACCTTTTTTGAAATTTTTTGCTGGGTATGTACATGTTTTCATGTACCCTGAAGATTTTAGCTAAAACTATTCTTTGCAACTTCTACTGAAAATTTATGAAACATTTCTTGAATACACTTTATACATGACATGCATGTTGCAAAAAAGTGATAAAAGTGTTTCCAAATGAACAATAATCTGTGAATTGCTTTTAAATTTTGCCGACGTTATTTTGACGTTTTTTTTTTTTGATAAAAATAATCAAAAAACTTTTAATTTACTGCAAATTAACTGTTTTTTGAGAAGTTTCACAAAAAAGGGTAAAAAGTCGAAACAAAATTAAAAAAAGTCGGAAAAGTCGGTGACAAAAAAAAGTCTCACAAAAAGTCGCAGACCGCAAAAAAAGGGTCAAATTGCGACTTTAGTCGGGTGAACGGTAACCCTGGTAGTTATATATAATACATATGTAAGTAGTGATAATCAAAAGGAAAAAAAAATAAAAGTATTTTCAAGAAGTCCCATCTGGAGTGCTGTGAATAAGAGCCATTGTGTCCCTCTTTTTTAGGCGGATGTGTCCAGTAAAGTTCAAAATATTACCGGCAAGCGGATTAGGATGTGACTCGAGTTTTGTCAAATATTTGCCAGCGTATTTTGCAATTTCTTCAGTCACTAGTGGCATATTCAAATCACGATGTATATTTGAATTTTTGATGTACCATGGAGCCGATGTTATCATGAGTAAAATTTTATTTTGCCTGCGTTGAATTTTCTCTACATTTGAAGCTGAAGCAGTGCCCCATAGTTGAATTCCGTAGCGCCATATTGGCTTTAAAAGCGACTTGTATATTAAAAGTTTACAGTCTAGGCTAAGTGTTGAATTTCGACCAATCAGCCAATGTACCTGAGTTAGTTTAAGTTTCATTTGAGTTAACTTAGAATCAATGTGGTGTTTCCATGTAAGTCGTCGATCAAGGTGTATACCAAGATATTTCACATGTGAATGTTGAGAAACAACTTGATTGTTAATCCGAATGGGGGAACAAGTATCTCTTCGTAAAGTAAATGTTACTTGAACACACTTTTGTTCATTTACCTTGATTCTCCATAAGTTTAACCAAAGCTCCATCTGGCTAATGTGTTCCTGGAGTTTGCGGGATGCCTCATCAGGGTTTTCATGCATACTAAGGCAGGCTGTATCGTCGGCAAATGTGGAAGTATGGATACTACTGCTCACAGGCATATCACAAGTATAAATTAAATATAAAACTGGTCCCAGTATACTCCCCTGTGGCACACCAGATGAAATTGTTTCAGGCCTACTTGTAAAGTCTCCTTCCGCAACAGTGAACTTACGGGAAATAATGTAACTTTCCAAAAGATTTAAAATGTTTATTGGTAAGTAAGTCTTCAATTTTAAAATAAGGCCTTCATGCCACACTTTATCAAATGCCTGGGAAACGTCAATAAACAGCGCAGAACAATACTTTTTTCCCTCAAAAGTTCTTCTTATAAATTGAACTAATCTGTGAGTTTGTTCAATGGTGCTATGCTGACTTCTAAAACCAAATTGATGGTCTGGTATGCACCCACTACTAATTAGAATTGGGGACAATTTTGTTTTGAGCAGTTTTTCGAAAAGCTTTGACATTGTAGATAGTAGACTTATTGGCCTATATGACTCAGCCTTTGTTATATCTTTGCCCGGCTTTGGAATCATTTTAACCTTGGCAAGTTTCCAGTTGTGTGGATAATACTCCAGTCGTAAAATAGCATTAAATATGAATAACAGGATTCTCATTGCAATACGAGGCAAGTTCATCAGCATCTGATTACTAATTCCATCAATACCCGGAGCTTTCTTCGGGTTGAGTTCGGCAATTAATTTTTGTAAATCACGCGTCTTAAACTTTATGTGTTGAGAGGGTAGAGCGACTATATTCGGCAAATCAGCAACACCAGTACATATATTTGGCGTAAAAACGGATTTTAAGTGCTCAGCAAATATTTTACCTTTTTCAGTATCGCTTCTTGCCCAACCTCCGGTAGATGTGCGTAGAGGTGGCTTATACTCAACGGGTGTTTTAAGCTTTCTGGCAGCGCGCCACAAGGAGTAATTAGACGCCGGTGTAACATCAAGACCCTCCAGATAATTTTTAAGAGATGCAATTTTTTCAGATGCAAGCAACTCTTGGAGTCGTTTAGTGCACTCTTTAAATCTGATTTTATTTTGTGGTGATCTGTGCTGTTGCCATTCCCTTCTAGCCCTTCTTTTTTCACGTACGAGACGTTCAATGTCTGTAGAATAAATTTTATTAAACCCAATCTGCGGATGGGAGATAGTGGCATGTTCAGCAGCCTGTTTAATATTCTCGCTGAGATTGGCAATGTTCGATTCAATATCATCGGGTGTTCTAAGCGTAATGTTTTCCGTACAATGACTGCTGAGATATTTTTTGAACCCCAGCCAATTTACACGATTGATCATCTTCAAATATGGGTCAGGTAAGTTACTTCTTAATGGGCTACAAATTGTGATGATCGTCGGGGAGTGATCGGACGAGAGATCAAGAGAAGCTTGAACTTGAATTAAATCCCTAGAGATATTTTTTATGACGCCAAAATCTATAACGTCCGGAATTTTTTGTATGTCAGTAGGCCAATAAGTGGGCTCCCCACTCGAAATGACATCCAAGCCCATTTTTGAAATAGTGTTGAACAATGCTCGACCTCTGGGTGTAACAAGGCGCGAACCCCAGAACGTATGTTTCGCATTGTAGTCTCCAGCTGCTACAAAACAAGGTCCAAGAGATTTGTAGAAATCCTCATATTGATTCTCAGTGATTGAAAATCTGGGAGGGGAGTAAATTGATGATATAACGAAATTTGAACAAAAACTTTCAATGCCAATATTTGTTGCTTGTAGGTATTCTTCACAAATGTTATCAAGAACATAGTGCTTGAGTCTTGACTTTATTAGAATTGCTGATCCACCGCAAGCCCTTCCTCTAGGGTCCTTTGTATCATATATAGTGTAGCCATAAATTTTAAAATGACTTCTCGAAGTCAAATGAGTCTCAGATACTAACATTATATCAATATTTTTTTCCGTGAGGAAGTGCTCAAGTTCATTTTTATGTTGGCGAATGCCGTTTGCGTTCCAGAAACATATTGTTAACGTGTATTGCTTGAAGCAGAGTATTCTGCATTCGCAACATTTCTTGCATCATGGTAGTCATATTTGTTGTAAAATTGTTTATAGTTTGCACAAGATTTTCAATAGTGGCTTCAAGGCGATTATAATTAAAGTTTGAGTTTGTATTTGTAGAATTATTTTGCGGTGAAACATTTTGTGTCGGAATAGAACTAGCCTTAGCAGCATCTGCATACGATACACGGGAAGTAACTGGTTGGCTCATTTGCTGAAAAGTGGCAGAGTAAACGTTTGCTGATTGAGCTGGAGCTAATTTAGGTTTTTGCACCATAGTCTTCTTTACAAAAGAGTACACACGACAACCTCTGTAGTTAGCGGTGTGATTACCTCCACAATTACTGCATTTTTTATCACTTTGATCTTTTGGTTTGTTGCAGCTAGCGGTGCCGTGTAATTCGCCGCACACAACACAAACAGAGGGTAAATTGCAGTATGTTTTTGTATGGCCATATTCTTGGCAATTATGGCACTGTACAGGACCTGAACGCTTATGTGGCTCTTCAACTGTGATTTTTCGGTACAAGAGGTATTTTAAATTATAAATTGGATGCGTCTCATTTTTTTTCAATTTTATATCATTAGATTCTAGTTCAACACGAAATAGGGGTTGGGGAATCTTTTCTCTATTTATTATATTGGACACATTTTTTACCTTGAACCCCTGGAGGACGAGTGCATCTTTTATTTCTTCGGGGACAACATAAGAATCTATGCCCTTCAATACGATCTGCATGCCTTTAGCGCTCTTAAGCTGGTATGTGTAGAAGCTTGTTTTACTTTTTTCAAATTCAGCAACCATTTTGCGGAAATCTTTTTCGTCATAAATTTGGATTTTAGTTTCATCGATGTTGCCACGTTTTATTGGAACAATGTGAAATTTATTCTCACCAATGACCGAAATTAATTTTTTAATAAGGGCATTTGAATTTTTTTGTCTCAAATAGATTGGTGGCGGCTTGGATGTTTTGTTCGAGGATACCTCGGGTTTGTCGTTGTCATCTTGAAAAATTTTAAAGCGGTTTTGGCGATTAGTTGAGGCTGCGCTGTTATCCCTAGACACTTTTGGAGCAGATGAGATTTTTGAAGAATTCGGGCTTCGCCCGCGCTTTAAAATTGTAATGTATCTGTCCATTCCAACTTGTACCTTGAGTTTCGAGCCGCTGTTATCTGTAGTGATAACTTTGTTAAGTGATAAACACGAGCCTGAAGGGGATGATATTACTGACTTAAATGAAGAAGTACTGGGCAACTGTAATGTTAATGCATCATTACTATTTGGCATTGGACAAAGCGAAGTTGATCGCTGACGAAAAATTGGCGTTGCCGTTAACAAAAGATTTTCATCAGATTTATTTTTTATATTTTTTTCATTCAGAGTTTCAGAACTCACAGTAAAATAAGCATTTCTGCCGTTAGAACTCACTTCAAGTTTTTCTGTATTTGAGGAATTCATACAAAGAATTCCTCAAGGGTTATTCGTTTATGTTTTTTAAGTATAATTCATATTTTAGGCTACTGTGTACACTTTATATTCAGATTAGCACGAAGTTAGTTCGAAAACCACAAGGCTCCAACATATTTATAGAAAACTATACATGCAAAATTTTTCTGGATTATTTCAACACTGAACGTTGGCTGAAGTAGTTAGCACGTTGACTACAAAACCGAAGGTCCTGGGTTCAATCCCTGTATCCGACAGTCATTAAAAAATAATAATAACAACACCACGCATTTTTCTGATGTGCATTACTGTCCCTTTGTGTCAGTTGTTGTAGGAAAGTTCAAGTGATGAAGGCATAGTCACTGGTCACTGAACAATACCGACTTCAGCAGATACTAGTCCTAATGTAACATCAGAGCGCCCTCCTTCGTTGTGTAGCAAAATCATCTGCGAAGTAAAATAATCAATAAAATGGCTACAAGACACAGCTTCAAAAAATTAATACGCCCCATTTAACATCAGAGAGGCGCTGCAACACTGCATTATTAAAAACGTGCGAAGAGCAGAGTTGTAAAAGAATGAAGCTTTCCTCTATCTCTTCTTTCACCATCTGTCTTCTCTCTCACTTTCCCTTTCCTAAAGAAGGTAACACCTAGTATTAGCAGTAGGCATTAATTGCCTGAGTGTTACTTCTCTTTAAAAAAAAAAACAAAAAACAATAATGATCTGTGAGAAATTCTGCAAACCTTAACTTAAACGTAAATATGTATGTATATTCGATAGACTATGAAAAATCCTACGTACAAAATTTTTATAGATAATTTGAATCCTCTGACCCTTCTTCATTCCGGTCTTTGTTGTCACTATCTTCAAACGGGTTAAAATGTCTTTCACACATATTTGCCTTATATATTTCCTATATACATATATTTATTGAAAAATATTTGAGCATTCACAGAGAAAACAGTGCCTACTAAATACCTCATAAAATAGAACAAAATTAATAAGAAATCTCAATGGTTTTTTTCAATAAGGAAATCTTATTAATTTCATAGAGAAAACTTTTTGAAAAAATCAAGAAGAAATCTTGTAGTTTTTATGAGGTTATCTTATTGATTTTTTCAATAAAAAAATTGCGTCTTTATTCTCTGTACTTGTTTTTTTTCATTTAAATTCTATACCATATATAGAATTGTAGATGTTATTTATTTATACATACATACATACACATTATGTTATATTCTTAACTAAGTTACTTACCAAGTATTGAACCAGCAAACGTCTACCTGATAGACAAGCACTCTAACCATTATGCTAACAAGCAGCCTGAACAACCATTGAAATTATTGTGCAAGCATTCTTATACAAAACTGAAAACGATCATGAAAAAAATTGTCTCTATAGCCGCACGCAAAGAAAAGATATGGTTGTAAAATGGTTGAGAAAACAATATTATGTTCTCTGAAACAAATGTGTGGTCGTTGAAAACTAGTTATTTTTATATTAAACATTAATTTCGTTACGATAAACACATTAATGTTTCAATTTAATAATTACATTATTATATTCATAGAAAGTGCGATATGGTTAGATTTTAACAATATAGTTTTGTTAAAAATGTATGGCTACAATATAATTTGTATTATTGTGTAAAAATAATATGATGTAAATAACAATATAATGTTATCCAAAACCATACTATGTTAAGTTAAAAAAAAATCTTTATCAGAAACACCTGTCAGTTCAGTATTTCATTTGTAACCTATCGGTAGTGCACGCGTGGTGTTAAATAAATAAAGAAAGTATAAACAAAAGGGTAGATAAATAAAAATAATATGTATGTATGTATGTATATCTCTTTATACAGATGTGTCTGTATTTCGTGTATACACATGTATACATTTCTATACATACATACATACATTTTATTTCAACAATATTAATTTATTTTTATTTCGGATTTACCGCACAGCTGTTTTCAACAAAAGATTTGCCAATAAATATATGATTAAAAAACAAAATAATATTATTACATAAAATAATACTATGGTCGTATTGAACAATATTATTATAATATTAGAACATGGTATGGTAAGTCTCAATTATATTTTATTCACATCTAACAATAGTGTTGTCTTATTTACAATAATAAGATTAGGTATAACAAGGTTAATTGTTTTTGTATATAATATTATTATTAACTCAAAAATAATATTATTTAAACTTTTTTTCCGTTGACAATAATATGATTTGACTGCAACCATATAATTCAATCATAGTATGTTGCTGTTCGATTATGGTTACCTCAACCATATTTTTTCATTCCGTGCGGGCTTACATCGGTGTGCCAAATTCCATACAAGCGTAAAAAAGCGTAACCACTAATTACTAATGAAAAACTTTTTGATTCAGACATGTATTTATTAAGTTAAATAATTCTATACATAACTAATAGACAATTTTATAGAATCCAACATGATTGAAAACTGTTTAAATCAATAAATACATGTCTGAATCAAACAGTTTTTCATTAGTAATTAGTTGGTTACGCTTTTTTGGGCAAATGACACACAAGAAATGCCAGATGTAAACTCAGCCTATGTTTATTTGTAGATATGAAATAACAAGACACCTCATAAAATCAAGAAGATTTACTTATTAAAAAAATCAGTTAGATGCTTCACACATACTCATATAGGAACCTACTAAAATCAAGAAGAAAACCTTATTGAAAAAATCAATAAAGCAACCTAATAAAATCAAGAAGAAACCCTTTTTAAATAAATCAAGAAGGCAACCTAATAAAACCAATAAGAAATCCCTATAGTTTACAATTTATAAGAAAACCTAATAGAATCAAGAAGTTTTTCTCTATGGATTGTTTTTTTGGTGCCAAAAATAACGGAAATTGAGTAAAAAAAGTTGTGCATAATAAGATTTCTTCTTGATTTAATGTGGTTTTCTTCTTCATAAAATTAATAAGATTTACCACATAAAAACAATAAGGAATCCCTATGAAAAAATCTTTGCAGAAAAAAGTTGGGATACCTTTTGACCTAAAAACGGTTCATAGAGAAAATCTTCTTGATACTATGAGGCAGTTTTTTCCCTGTATTGAAATGGCGTTGGTGGAAGCATGAAATTGTTTAACTTCTGTTTCTGGAAACTTACGTCCTGGCCTCATTTTATAAAACATAACGCCAAACGTTGACAAATTTTGTATGTATTTTGCTTTTGTAATTAATTTAAGTTTTTTCCATATGAAATTTATCAACGCTTAAACTGGATTTACCCATTGTTTCGGAACAAAATCTTTGTCCGGACAAAATATTTTTTATATGTAGTTTGACGTTTCTCTTTTTCAGAGAGAGAGAGAAGAAGAGAACAAATTTTGTTCGGAACATTTTCTACTTGAATTGGTTTATTTTTAATTTTTGTCGGGACAAAATCGAACTGAGCTGCCAACTATTTTAATTTTACAGCCAAAGTTGAACTGAGCTGCCACATCATATTATATGAATAATAAAAGCATAGCGTATACTTGTATTTATTACAATAGAAATAAAGAAAAATTAATAAAAACATATCCATATGTATGGAGTTGAACGAAACTATTGCACTAAACAATTAAAAAGATGTTTGTGACACAGCAAATTGTAATCATTTGCCGCTGTGCTGCCACATCGTTTACATACGTATTTCATATGGTAGCTTTGATTTTCCAGACAAAATGTTCGAAATGGATGAATCGTCTTGCAAAAAAAACACTCAGTGGGTGAATTCACCTTTAGCGTTGCGTTTTACAGAACGAGGCCCTTAATATTTTTTTTGCTGGGTAAAAGTTTTACATCTTACAAGCTTTCTTAAATTCAATTTTGGCATTATAACGAAAACGCAAACCTTTTTTATATCCAATTCGTCGTGCACTAGTTCCGGTGAGAAACTATGTCAGTTATTACTTTACTACTAAAATAAAAATAGAGAATTTATGTGAAAAGAATTTATGGAAAGTAACATTTTGATATGAGTAAACATTATTGTGTTAATAAAACTAATTGAGATTCATAACATTTAGTTGAACAAGACATAAAGAAATTGTTAATAATTTATTGCTGTTGTTTAAGTTGTTGTTAAATGAATTGAAATTAAAATTCAATTGCAATATAATTTTTTACTCGTATATTTATGCAAGCAAAAATTTATTTCCACCACCAATTGGATTTAAAATTATATGAGTATTATTTTCGTTTGACAAGGTGTGTAAAATTTTATGGGAAATGAGGCGCCTGCTAATTAATCTATTCAAAAATATTTTAGCAATTTAAATAAAAAAAAAATATAAAAATAAAAAATTCTTCTATTTGAAAATGTATAAGAGTGATTAATTAATATACACTCGCAACTTCCCTTTATTTAAATATTTTTCACTTTTGAATATTTATTTCGACATTTATTTTTTATAATAAATCAATAATTCATTGAGCCTTCCTTTAGGTTGAATGACCACTCGACACCATCCCATCCAAGCAACACTATCTGTTTTGTATCGTTGCATGACCACATTTAATTTTTGTCTTTTTCTCTTTTGTGTTGTTATTGGTTTCAGTTTCTTTGAAATTTCATTATTGAATTCTTTCTCATTTGAGCGCTTCTGGCTTTAAGTTAAAATTTAAATTAATCAATTTTATTTTTGTCTGTCAATGTTGTGTCGTCCTTTCGTTATTTATTCGATTTTGACATTTTTCAATATGATTTGTGTCAATTATCAACAAAATTAATTATCTACTGAAAAGGGAAAAAGACACAAATTTGCAAAAAGGCAGAAAGCATTAAATAAATTAACGCATAAAAAATTCATTTGTTAAACCTCATTTAAGAGGCTATTAAATATTTTATGTAAAACTCTAAGAACATTTTATTTAAATTTAACCAAAAAAAATAACAATTTAAGCACCAAATTGAAACGAATGCAATTCAAATTCCGAGACAACAACAACATAAAATTAAATCGCAATGATTAGCATTGGGTGCATTCATAAGACGCATCTGTTACCCAATCGCTGAGTGTTTGTCTTAGAAACGCATAGTTGATTAGTTCCGCTCCACACAACAGTTGAGTAATTTTCCATCATAAAATTTTTTCGCTACTTATAGTCAACATGTTTTGCTCAGACTGAACAGCTGATCGAATAGAGTTATGCCTTTTATATACTTTGTTAGGTCGCAGGAGCAAATATTTGTTAAATTTTATATTACAAATGCGATAAAATAACGAAATAAAGATATAAAATTAAATCATATCCATCAAGCCGTTTCTAAGATGTAACTGTTGGGGCCAACAGTTGCCAACAATTTCACAACTGTTGAGCTCAACAGCTACGTCTTATGAATGCGCCCATTAAGCAAGAGTTACAGTCAGCATTGCCAACAGTATAAAATTGGAATTCATATGGAATAAAACGAAAATCAGGGGGTCTACTGTGTAATTCGAAACGAAGGAAATTGCTTTCGAATTTGTATCCTTATAAGATAATTCGATAATTCGATAGCATGTCCTTTCGTTTCGAATTACAGAGTACACCCACCCACAAGAGTCAAAAATTATGAAGCCAAAGCTACTAAGGTATATTCATATCAGACAGGATCGCCTAATTTGGTTTGGAAAATCCATATTTTGAACGTAAAAAAAAAATTACTGAAAAATGTCGACACACATTTTCTGACCGACATTCAAATTATAAACGGTAAAAATATTTACGTGGGCTGTTGAGACCACTGCACACTGTTTCGCAACGTCTGAGTTCATATTCGATTCTTTGTTGAAGAATTTGTATGGAGACATACAAAAAATCTAAAAGTGTTAATATTACAAAAATGCAACATCCAAAATATTCATATAAACTATATATATTTATTATTTATGAATATAAAAGTTGAATAAGCGATGTCGGTATTTCGAAGCCCCCGGAAAAGCTAGAGACTCTTATACACTCAAAGTGATACTTTGAATCCCAAATGAAGGGTTCCGTACCAGAGAACTGGATGAGTTGATTCATTTTTGCTGTCCACTCACATTTACAATGCTTTTGTTTTGTTTTTTTAACATCATTATATACTTATGATGTTGCAGGCAATGCTAACTCTCTAACAACTGACTGTCATTAACTAAGGCTGAGTTTACATCTGGCATTTCTTGTGTGTCATTTGCCCAAAAAAACGTAACCAACTAATTACTACTGTAAAACTGTTTGATTCAGACATGTATTTATTGATTTAAACAGTTTCCAATCATGTTGGATTCTATAAAATTGTCTATTAGTTATGTATGGAACTATTTAACTTAATAAATACATGTCTGAATCAAACAGCTTTTCATTAGAAATTAGTGGTTACGCTTTTTTTACCCTTGTGTGGCATTTGGCACTCCCGGCCTTACTCTTGTTTTTAAGTACTACTTGCAAAAGTAAATAAAAGCTTCTTACTGTTGTTTGATTGTTTTGTGTAATAATCACGCCTAATACTTTCATGCAAATGCATATTTGTAGTCATCAAATCAAAAATTATGTGGATAATTTAGTTTTCCGAATTAAGGAATTTGCAGAAAAATTGCATTGATTTGCAAGTGCATATTTTTGCATATTTTGTAATAAATACATATTTAAGGTGCATATTTTTTTTAAACTTATTTTTTTTTGTATTTTTCAATATAATTGAAAACTATTATATGAATTAGTGTGGTTTTATAGATATTGTATCTATTCAGGCTTTCAAGGTCATTTAATTTCTTTGAAATGTAAATAAAAGAAAACAACTAGTGGTTCGATTTGATCGGTGGTAATGAGGGATACATTTATAGATTATAGTTGATTATAGATTATACATAGTAGCATAAATATGTGCTAGAGTGGAACATCTTATGTACATAACTATGCCAAAACGTTTAAAACATCGAGTTTTATTGTTTTATTAAAAAAACAAGTAAGAGTGCTATATTCGTCTGTGCCGAATCTTATATACCCTTTACCAACAGACGTACATATATATAGTATACAGACACATACATACATATTTGTAATTTTAATTTTTCAAATTTCATACGCCAAATTTTTCTTTCAGAAGCATAAAATATATTCAATTTATAAAGAAAAAGAAAAAAAATTTTAGACCTATTTAATTTTACATAACACAAAAAGTGTAAGTTTTCCAAACCTGGAGTCATAATTTTGGATTTTTCTGATTATTGATACCAATCTAGTTTTTTAAAAAATACATAAAATTTGTTAAGTGAACGAAACAAAAACGAAATAAGAAAAAACTTAGTTTCATTAAAGGAATTATTTAATATTAAAAAATTCAGTAAAGTGCGACTTTGACTCGCGCAGTTTTTTTCAGTTTAAACGATTTTTTCAGTTTTGTCGCTTTTTTCTCATTTTGGCCATTTTTTTCTGTTTTTTTCATTTTGGCGATTTTTTTTTTCTGTTTTTGGGGGTTATTTTCATTTTGGAGATTTTTTTCCTTCTGGCGATTTTTTTTAATTTTTGCGATTTTTTTTTTATTTTGGGGTTTTTTTCATTTTGGCGATGTTTTTTCATTTTGGCGATTTTTTTGGCGATTCTTTTTCCATTTTGGCGATTTTTTCCTATTTTGGGAGTTTTTTTCATTTTGGCGATTTTTTTTCATTTTGGAGATTTTTTTTCTGTTTATGGGACTTTTTTTATTTTGGAGATTTTTTCCATATTAGCGATTTTTTTCATTTTGGCGATTTTTTCCTGTTTTTTTTCATTTTGGCGATTTTTTTCTGTTTTTTGGGGTTTTTTTCGTTTTGGCGATTTTTTTTCATTTTGGCAATTTTTTTTGCATTTTGGCGATTTTTTTCTCTCTTTGTGGGTTTATTTTCATTTTGGAGATTTTTTTCCTTTTGGCGATTTTTTTTCTGTTTATGGGACTTTTTTTATTTTGGAGATTTTTTTCATATTAGCGATTTTTTTTTCATTTTGGCGATTTTTTCCTGTTTTGGGGTTTTTTTCATTTTGGCGATTTTTTTCTGTTTTTTGGGGTTTTTTTCGTTTTGGCGATTTTTTTTCATTTTGGCAATTTTTTTCATTTTGGCGATTTTTTTTCTCTTTTTGGGGTTTAGTTTCATTTTGGAGATTTTTTTCCTTTTGGCGATTTTTTTTAATTTTTGCGATTTTTTTTATTTTGGGGTTTTTTCATTTTGGCGATGTTTTTTCATTTTGGCGTTTTTTTTCATTTTGGCGATTTTTTTCTGTTTTTTGGGTTTTTTTTTTCATTTTGGAGATTTATTTCATTTAGGCGATTTTTTTCATTTTGGCGATTTTTTTACTGTTTTAGGGTTTTTTTTAATTTTGGCGATTTTTTTTTACTGTTTTGGGGTTTTTCTTAATTTTTGCGATTTTTTTTCTGTTTTTGGGGCTTTTTTTCATTTTGGAGATTTTTTTTAATTTTTTCGATTTTTTTTTATTTTGGCGATTTTTTCCTGTTTTTGGGTTTTTTTCATTTTGGCGAATTTTTTCATCTTGGCGACTTTTTTTCATTTTGGCGATTTTTTCCTGTTTTTGGGTTTTTTATTTTGGCGATTTTTTTCTGTTTTTTTGGGGTTTTCTTCGTTTTGGCCATTTTTTTATTTTAGCAATTTTTCCGGATATTCGCGATGTATTTTAGTCTTAGAAATTTTTTTTTTTAATTTGGTGCTTTTTTTCGTTTTGGCGATTTTTTTTTGTTTTTGGCGATTTTTTTCGGTTTGGCGATTTTATAATTTTTTGATTTTTTATTTTTACCGTTTTTGAAAATTTCAAGAGTTTTGCTCTTACGGTTTCCAAGATACAGCAAGTTGTCAAAATTGCATAGTCAAAATTGCATTAACTGATGCAACACCCTTTATTTTAAATTTTTTGAAATTTTAGTGTTAATTTTTGTAGTCTGTATAAAAATACACTAACCTCACAAATTTCAAGTGTATATACATACATACATACAATTGTATGTATATTACATGGGATTTTAACATTTTTCGTTGCTCGTTTTGGAACACCCTTTAATTTCCAATTCTCATGTATTTGTTGTTGTAGCGGCCAAAGATCTACACACTGTGTCCGAATTTCAGGTCTCTAGCTCTTACGGTTCTCGAGAAAATACTCTGCATAATTTTAGACATAGTTAATTTTACATAACACAAAAAGTAAAAGTTTTCCAACCCTGGAAACGTCTTTTTAATTTTTTTATATTTGTTTAATTTAAAATACCAACTTTAGTCGTACTGAAGTGTAAAATAAGTTCATTTATTAAAAAAAAATAAAAATTTGTTTTCGGTAGTTACTTTTATATGGCAAAATGAAGTTTACGTTTTCCAGCTCTGCAATCGTCTAGTCGATTTTGCTGAATTTCAATACCAATCTATTTTGGAAAATTTCTGACACACCAGTCCAAGAACGAAGTCTCTAGCTTTTCTGGGAGCTTCGGAAAACCGATTTCACGTACAGACAGACGGACAGACGGACAGACGGACAGACGGACATCGCTTATTCGTCTTCCCTATGCATAAGGATCCAGAATATATATATTATATGGGTCGCTTATTGATATTATAGAAATTACAAACGGAATGACAAACCTATATATACCCTTTTACCATTTTTGTTGGTAAAGGGTATAACAAGTAAGAGTGTTATATTCGGCTGTGCCGAATCTTATATACCCTTTACCAACGTACGTACATATATATAGTATACAGACACATACATACATATTTGTTTTGTAAAAAAATTTATAAATTTCTTCATTTTGGAGATTTTTCCCATTTTGTCGATTTTTTTTCATTTTGGCGATTTTTTTTGTTTTTTTTGGCGATTTTCTTTCATTTTGGCGATTTTTATTTAGGCGATTTTTTTTCTTTTTTTTTTCATTTTGGCGATTTTTTTTTCATTTTGGCGATTTTTTTCTGTTTTTTTGGGTTTTTTTCGTTTTGGCAATTTTTTCATTTTGGCGATTTTTTTTTTCATTTTGACGATTTTTGTCTGTTTTTTAGGTTTTTTTTTCAGTTTTGTCGCTTTTTTCTCGTTTTGGCGATTTTTTCTGTTTTTGGAGGTTTCTTTCATTTTGGCGATATTTTTCTGTTTTTGGGCTTTTCTTTATTTTGGAGATTTTTCCCATTTTGACAATTTTTTTTCGTTTTGGCGATTTTTTTCATTTTGGCGATTTTTTTTCATTTTGGCGATTTATGTCTGTTGTTTAGGTTTTTTTTTCGTTTTGGCGATTTTTTTTTCGTTTTGGCAATTTTTGTTTTGTTTTTGGCGATTTTTTCCTGTTTTGGGATTTTTTTCATTTTGGCGATTTTTTCTGTTTTTTTGGGTTTTTTTCGTTTTGGCGATTTTTTTATTTTGGCGATTTTTTTTATTTTAGCGATTTTCTTTCCTTTTGGCGATTTTTTTTTCATTTTAGCAATTCTTCCGTTTTATGCGATTTATTTTAGCTTTAGAAATTTTTTTTTTAGTTTGGTGCTTTTTTTCGTTTTGGCGATTTTTTTTTTGTTTTTGGCGATTTTTTTCGGTTTGGCGATTTTATAATTTTTTGTTCTTTTAGTTTTACCGTTTTTGAAAATTTCAAGAGTTTTGCTCTTACGGTTTCCAAGATACAGCAAGTTGACAAAATTGCATTAACTGATGGAACACCCTTTAATTTAAATTTTTGGAAATTTTAGTGTTAATTTTTGTAGTCTGTATAAAAATTCACTAAACTTACAAATTATACAATACAAATACAATTGTATGTATATTACATGGGATTTTAACATTTTTCGTTGCTCGTTTTGGAACACCCTTTAATTTCCAATTCTCATGTATTTGTTGTTGTAGCGGCCAAAGGTCTACACACTGTGTCCAAATTTCAGGTCTGGAGCTCTTACGGTTCTCGAGAAAATACTAATATAGTTTTAGACATAGTTAATTTTACATAACACAAAAAGTTAAAGTTTTCCAACCCTGGAAACGTCTTTTCAATTTTTTTCATATTTTTTTAATTTAAAATTCCAATTTTAGTCGTACTGAAGTGTAAAATAAGTTCATTTATTAAAAAAATAAAAATTTGTTTTCGGTAGTTACTTTTATATGGCAAAATAAAGTTTAAGTTTTCCAGCTCTGCAATGGTCTGCTCGAATTTCAATACCAATCTATTTTGGAAAATTTCTGACACACCAGTCCAAGAACGAAGTCTCTAGCTTTTCTGGGAGCTTCGGAAAACCGATTTCACGTACAGACAGACGGACAGACGGACAGACGGACAGACGGACAGACGGACAGACGGACAGACGGACAGACGGACAGACGGACAGACGGACATCGCTTATTCGTCTTCCCTATGCATAAGGATCCAGAATATATATATTTTATGTGTCGCTTATTGATATTATAGAAATTACAAACGGAATGACAAACCTATATATACCCTTTTACCATTTTTGTTGGTAAAGGGTATAAAAAATAAAATCATTCTATCTGTGAAAATCAAAGTTTATAAAAATATTAAAAAATATAAGTAAAATAGTAAATAAAAATATTCGCAAAGTTTAATTTAATATGTATACTTCTTTTGAAAATTTTAGATATTTGAGACATTTTTTAGATTTAATTGAACTGTAGTGAATTTTAATCAGAAATAATTTCTTAATCAGGCTTGAGTTCAGTAATTTCAATTCTTATTGAATGAAATATTTTTATTAATTAATGTGAGTATCTAAAGAAGAGAAGAAAAATTAAAGAAATTAGCTGGGGGAAATACCGATATTTTTCTGTGCAGCCACTCACTTCATCAGCACCCATGTCTATCTACTGGGGTAGAGATTATTATTAACATCAGCTATTTAACTTAAATTTCTATGAAATAGAATATGAGAATTGATTGTGTATACAATTATTGATTTACCTTTGGCAAACACATTTGTAAGTATCACTATTCATTTTCTGTTTTTCCATATTCTATTTAGGTTAGCACGAAGTTATATCCCTCTACCTATGTATGTTTAACTATTCTTACTTATCTTTTACGATCATCACATTAATTATTTTTACTTATTCGATGCACCATCGGTACATACATATAAGTATTATTGTAGTGGCTTTATGTTACTTTGTTTTTGCTTTCTACAGTTGACTTCGCTTTTCAGCATTCTGAAGCAGTGATAGCCAAGTGAACAGTGATCGTTAAGTGAACATATTTTTGTCACGTGCCCATGATGAATTAAATGAGACATTTTTTAGATTTAATTGAACTGTAGTGAATTTTAATCGGAAATAATTTCTTAATCAGGCTTGAGTTCAGTAATTTCAATTCTTATTGAATATAATATTTTTATTAATTAATGTGAGTATCTAAAGAAGAGAAGAAAAATGAAACTGAAAAATATCGGTATTTCCCCCAGCTAATAAAGTCTAGTTTAATTTTTCTTCTCTTCTTTAGATACTCACATTAATTAATAAAAATATTTCATTCAATAAGAATTGAAATTACTGAACTCAAGCCTGATTAAGAAATTATTTCTGATTAAAATTTTAGATACTTGTAAAAAGCAAGGTGCGTTGTTGATTAACAGATGTGAAGAGAGCTAGATACCGCTTAAGTTATTTGGTTTTTTGTATTTTTTATTTTGAATATGTCATTTACTTTTGTGTTTTAAAATAATATAAAAAGTATATTTGTTGTCAGTATACCAATCATGTATGATTACTCAATTGTGGGGAATGTATTAGTCGATTATGATCAGTCAAATTTGACTAATATTGATAATATCATTAATTAGTAAAAAGCAGTAGAGTGAGCAATACGAATATATGTTATATAGTCGACGAAATTCATTAGTTAGAGAGAGATGCAACAGCACACGTACACAAAAGTTTCCATCACATTTTTCATTTGGCCTTTATTAATGTGATAGAAATTTTGTTCCACGCAATGATGAATATATCCTGCATGACTACCGATCTAATGACCAGTCAACTGGGTGATACTATTACTGTAGGGACGTTATTAAAAAAGTTATTTTTTAAAACGAAGTGTGGCAGCAAATTTTTTAAAGGAATTTTTTGAGCTAAACAATGCTGCCTGTCCGTTTCAAACAGTACTTAGAAAAAGTACTTTTTTTTTTTTTTTTTTTTGAATGCATGATTTTTTATTTATTGTATCTTCATATATGAACTAACAATAAGTATTCAAATCTTAAATCTAAAAATATAATTAGGCCCGACCAGTGTCGGACATAAGCTTAGTAATAGTTATATATAATACATAAGTAGTGATAGTCAAAAGGAAAAAAATAAAGTATTTTCAAGAAGTCCCATCTGGAGTGCTATGAATAAGAGCCCATGTGTCCCTCTTTTTTAGGCGGATGTGTCCAGTAAAGTTCAAAATATTACGGGCAAGCGGATTAGGATGTGACTCGAGTTTTGTTAAATATTTGCCAGCGTATTTTGCAATTTCTTCAGTCACTAGTGGCATATTTAAATCACGATGTATATTTGAATTTTTTATATACCATGGAGCCAATGTTATTAAGCGTAAAATTTTGTTTTGCCTTCGTTGGATTCTCTCGACATTAGAAGCTGAAGCAGTGCCCCATAACTGTATTCCGTAGCACCATATTGGTTTCAAAATCGTCTTGTATATTAAAAGTTTACAATCTAGACTGAGTGAAGAATTTCTACCAATCAGCCAATGTAGCTGAGTTAATTTCAGTTTCATTTGTGTTAGCTTTGAGTCAATATGGGGCTTCCATGTAAGCCGTCCATCAAGGTGTATACCAAGGTATTTTACGTGTGAATGTTGAAGAACAACTTGATTGTTGATTCGAATAGGGGAACAAGTATCTCTTCGCAGGGTAAATGTTACCTGGACACACTTTTGCTCGTTTACTTTGATTCTCCATAAATTTAACCATAGTTCCAGTTGTGTAATATGTTCTTGTAGATATCGGGAAGCCTCGTGAGGGTTTTCGTGCATACTAAGGCAGGCTGTATCATCGGCAAACGTAGATGTATGAATATTGCTGCTCAAAGGCATATCACAAGTGTAAATCAAATACAAAACTGGCCCCAGTATGCTCCCCTGTGGCACACCGGATGATATAGATTCGGGCACACTCATGAAGTCTCCTTCCACAACCGTAAACTTCCGGGTAGTAATATAACTTTCTAATAGCTTCAGAAAATTTATTGGTAAATATGATTTCAATTTTAAAATAAGACCTTCATGCCACACTTTATCAAATGCCTGAGAAACGTCGATAAACAGCGCAGAACAATACTTCTTTTCTTCAAATGTTCTTCTTATAAATTGAACCAATCTATGAGTTTGTTCGATGGTGCTATGCTGACTTCTAAAACCAAATTGATGGTCCGGTATGCACCCATTACTAACTAGAATTGGGGACAATTTTGTCATGAGCAGTTTTTCGAAAAGTTTTGACATTGTTGATAGCAGACTTATTGGCCTGTATGACTCAGCCTTGGTAAGGTCTTTGCCCGGCTTTGGAATCATTTTAACTTTGGCAAGCTTCCAGCTATTTGGAAAATACTCCAGTCGTAAAATGGCGTTAAAAATAAATAATAGGATTCTAATTGCAATACGAGGCAACTTTATTAGCATCTGGTTACTAATTCCATCAATACCCGGAGCTTTATTCGGGTTAAGTTCAGCAATTACTTTTTGTACATCACACGTTCTAAATTTTATGGGTCGAGGGGGTAGCGCCACTACATTCGGCAAATCAATAACACCAGTACACGAGTTAGGGGTAAATACTGATTTTAAATGCTCAGCAAATAGTTTACCTTTTTCAGTATCGCTTCTTGCCCAACCCCCTGTAGATGTACGCAGAGGTGGTTTAAACGCAACAGGTGTTTTAAGCTTTCTAGCAGCGCGCCACAAGGAGTAATTAGATGCTGGTGTGGCATCAAGACCTTCCAGATAGTTTTTAAAAGATGCAGTTTTTTCAAATGCAAGCAAGTCTTGGAGTCGTTTAGTGCACTCTTTAAATCTGATTTTATGTTGTGGTGATCTGTGCTGTTGCCATTCCCTTCTAGCTCTTCTTTTTTCACTTACAAGACGTTCAATATCCGTAGAATAAAATCTATTAAATCCAGTCTGCGGGTAGGAGGTAGTCGCATGTTCAGCAGCCTGTTTTATATTTTTGATAAGATTGCCAATGTTAAATTCAATATCTTCGGATGTTCTTAGTATAATGTTTTCCGTACAATGAGTACTGAGATATTTTCTGAACCCCAGCCAATTAACACGGTTGATCGTCTTCATATACGGGTGAGGTAAGTCACTACTTAGTGGGCTACAAATTGTAACGATCGTGGGAGAGTGATCGGAGGAAAGATCTTGAGACGCTTCAACATGAACTAATTCCCTAGAAATATTTTTCATGACTCCAAAATCTATAACATCCGGAATTTTTTGTATGTCCGTAGGCCAGTAAGTGGGCTCCCCACTCGAAATGACGTCCAAGCCCATTTTTGAAATTGTGTTGAACAATGCCCGACCTCTAGGTGTAATAAGACGCGAACCCCAGAACGTATGTTTTGCATTGTAGTCGCCAGCTGCTACGAAGCAAGGGCCAAGGGATTTGTAGAAATTCTCGTATTGGTCCTCAGTAATTGCGAACCTAGGAGGGGAGTAAATTGATGATATGACAAAATTAGTGCAAAAATTTTCGATACAAATATTCGTTGCTTGTAAATGTTCTTCGCAAATGTTGTCAATAATATAATGCTTGAGTCTTGACTTTATTAAAATTGCTGATCCACCGCATGCTCTTCCTCTCGGGTCCTTTGAATCATATAAGGTGTAGCCATAAATTTTAAAAAGGCTTCTCGAAGTCAAATGAGTCTCAGACACCAACATTATATCAATATTTTTTTCCGTGAGGAAGTGCTCAAGTTCATTTTTATGTTGGCGAATGCCGTTTGCGTTCCAGAAACATATTGTTAACGTGTTCATGGCTTATTAAGTATTGCTTGAAGCAGAGTATTCTGCATTCGCAGCATTTCTTGCATCATGCTAGTCATACTTGTTGTAAAATTGTTTATAGTTTGCACCAGAAAGTACTTTTTTAAAACATTTATTTTGTAATACGAACTTGTTTAACAAAGTAGTTTCCAAAATATATTCAGAAATATTTTATGTTTAAAGATATACATAAGTAACAGTTTGCTAAAGAACAAAAAACATGTTCATAAAAAAAGATTTGGACTGCCTATGAAAATATTTTGAAAATTCTTTTTTCAGTCAGTGTTTCGCGTTTGTGTCAAACGTTCCCCGCTAAGAAAACATTTATATGCAAATTTTTGTGCAAATAAAACATTAATCAAATGTCTGCAGTCAGATCTTGTTTATATACATGCATATATCGCTGATTATTAATAATTTATTAATAAGGAATAGCAATAAACAAATATAATTGTTCATGTTATTTTTTCTCTTGTTGATTTTGAAATCTTGTCTTTAATGTACACAAACAAACAAATGAACGAACATTTAGCCGGGTGTGACTGTAACTCAGAAAACGTTTTAAAGATTTGCAAGAAACAACCAACAAGAAAAAATCATTTCCGGCATAAAGTTGGTTTGAAATTTTTAAATAATAAATTACAGATTTTATTTATAATTTTGTGTCGTATATTATATGGTTTATTCCTTATTTTTTAATGAGTCGATTTATGTGTAAAATGCACAATAGCCGGCCGACATCTATAAAATGAAATTTTAATATATAATCTTATATTATCTACGTTTACCGCACTTAGTTTACAGTGTCCACTTTTTGGTTTCGTTGATTTTTATATACAAAACAATCATTAGAATTAACTTCGTTTGAATTCTTAAACACGTTTAATTTTTTTCTGCAGAATATATTTCCTATTTAAAATCTTTCTCCTAATGTTGATGCTGAATATAATAGAATGAATAAATTGTTGGGGTATTAAGAATAATATATTACTTATGAAACCAGAAAGCCCCACAAATATATATAATTTTTAAAATATTTTGTACAAAAAATTTGCAAAAAACAAAGAAAGAAAAAGTTCAAAAAATATTTTCTTATAAAGAAATTCAAATGTTTCATAAATTTGATTTATTAATTTGTAAAATTTTCTTCTTTCATTTCAGGTAAGGATTCTATATTGATTGGTTACTGAAACGTAAGTTTAGCAAATATATTGCAAAGGTAAATCTAAGTGTAGGCTATTTTTACTAAACGCTTTTATGTGTAAAAGATAATAATTTTTGTGATAGGTTAATTTTTAAAATGTTGTTGATAACAAAAATACCTTTTATTACAGGTAGTTTTTATAAAAGGTATAAAGTACCTTTTATAAAATGCACTTTAACTGAAAAGTACTTTTTCCAAAAATTATTTTTATAAAGATCAGTTACTGTTAAAAGTGCTTTTTATAAAAGGTACTTTTTAAAAGATAATTTTTACAAAATGTACTCTTTATAAAAGACAATTTTAACACAGCACTTATTATAAAATCTCTTTTTCTAAAATATACTTTTTATAAAATGTACTTTTCATAAGAGGAACTTCTTCTTAGGTCACTTTTTATGCAATTTACTTTTTATCGAAATAAGTATCTTTTATAAAAGGTATTTTTGAGGTACTTTTTACGAAAAGTAATTTTATAGAAAGTACTTGCGATAAGTACTTTTATAGAAGAATATGTTTATAAAAATAACTTATGAAATTTGCTATTTTATAAAATGTCCTTTTTATAGAAAGAACTTCTTATTTAATATACTTTTTATTAAAGATAGTTTTTCTAAACTAAATGTATGTACTTGGTATAAGAGATTTTTTGTATAAAATGTACTTTTTATCAAAGAATTTTTTATTAGTGGTAGTTTTTTATAAAAGGTCTTTTTGCAAAGACACTTTATGTGAAAGGTACTTTTCTAAGAGGTACTTATTATTAGAGGCACTTTTCATAAAGCATACTTTAAACAAAAGTTGTTTTTTTACGAAATATGATTTCATAAAAGTTTATAAAAGGTAGTTATTATGAAAGCTGCTTTTCATTGAGGGTACTTTTTATACAAGGTAAATTCTTGTAAAAAATTAAAAAAAAAAAATTTATATATTTTTTATAAAATATCCTTTTATAAAAAAATTACTTTTAGTGAAAGTTACTTTATATAAAAGGTGATTTTTATAATAGATTTTTGTTACAAAAAGTACTTTTTGTAGAATATACTTTGTATAAAAGTTATAGATAAAGTTTGCTTAATAATATGCACTTTTTGCAAAACGTAGTTTTTATTAAATGTTGTTTTTTTATTTTATAAAATTACAAATAAAAAATTAAAAATCAAGTTTAAATGAATTTTCTCTTTTAATTTGTACTTGACCTGTATTTGTATACACCTTTTCAAAAATATTTTTAAAGAATTAATAAATAACAAACAATAAATAAAATTCAAGAATGTTATTTTGTTCCATAAATCTTATTAAAATGAATAATAACGTATAATTTTTGACCCACAGTGCATGTAAAGATTTCCTTCATCTTCGCACACAATTGTTTGCCAAATTTGAAATTTGTATTTTTATTTTCAGCAAATTTTTTGAAAACAAACAAACAAATCTGTTTAAATAATTTAAGACAATTTGTTTGGCCGGGTTTAGTTTGCCATTTTTGTTTGTGGTACGAGTATTTTGGGAAAGTTATGGAAAATTTATTTAAAAAAGAATTTATTTTTAACTAAAGAGTGTGAATTTTTTTTTGTTGTTTATTTTTGTTTTAACTTTATTAAACGATAAACATGAATGTAAGAGATTTGATTAAACCATTTGATCCACTTTGTGGGGTTAATGTAAATTTAGAAATCCGAGGGTCATACCTAAAATTGAGTGATATGGTGAACAGCTAAGTGAGCTGAAAAATTTCTACAAATTATTTAGCATTCCCTTTTTCCTAAAGCAATAATTTTTATCCTCAGTCTTAGTATATTTGTAAGCTACGTGTACATAGGTTGCATAATAATTTATTTAAAGATTTCGTTTATTTTATATCTGAATATTTTTTTAACAGTCAAATATTTTTTTTGCAAATTTTCTGGGAATTGATTTAATTGATAATTTGAATAACATTTTTTGTTTTCAATATTAATTGAATTGTATATATAAAGAGGCCATGACTCACTAATGGAACCTCCAAATGACTTGAGTATCGGTTTTTCGAATTGCTTTAAGAATAAAGTCTTGAGTATTTATTATGTGTCGGCTGTTGAGCAGTTAAATGTGATAGTTATCCTTTAGACAAACAAAATGCTTATAAAAAACTAATATTTTACCTGCACAGTACTCGGATTAAACCGAAATGTATATACGAAAATTCAAGTTTTTACTTTTGCCTGTACAAATATTTTATTTTTGTTGAGATTTATTAAGCATTCTCTATATATATATTTCATTGGTGCTTTACTAAATCATCAGTAGACATAAACCACATACTCGTATTTTGAACAGTCACAGCCCTCTTATCTTATGCGCAGACTTTCAAAACTATTTGAGAATTCACAAATAATAATATTTTTGAAAATCACAAAAGAAAAATAAGCGTAGTAGGCTTAGAAACTTTAACAAAATCCAGCAAATAATTTTTGTTCCATGTGAATCTATTTAAGTTACACCTTTATACAATTAATAATCCACTGGATAACAATAAAAGTATTTATAAGGCAAAATGAAAAATAAAATCGAAATTTAACATTTAAGAAATTTATTTATTTATTTATTTATTTTAAAATACTACACAAAGTAAATTTGCATAATATGGTGTTGCACAAATACGGGCGGAGTACCTAAGACCATATGCCCAAGATTTTATTAACAGTATTTTAAAAAAGTTTTGTGACTGACTGTACACGACCTATGCCTTCACATAGGGAGTAGCAACGTTTTTGTTAAAGAAATTCCACAAAAAACCGCAAGATTATACGGTTATCCGTGGCAGATCAGTAAATCAGTGCGAGCGAGATGAAAAACTCTCGAAGATCAAAAAACACACACAAGCCTGACCGCGCTTAAGAAATAATTACGATGACGCGAGCTTCTTATGATGAATCAAAAACAATTCACATATTCCATTCGCACTGAAAACTGAGTACATATATAAATTTTTAACTTGCATCATCTGATATCACACACAGTGGACCAAACACAAGAACGCTACTGATGAAGGTGTGGCGGCCTTCGAAAACAGCTAATTGTTCCGTTATGCTAGTGCTTGTCAGAATATTTACAATTAAATTTGGTGTTGTTTATTCCTTAAAAATTATCAGATGTAATTTGGCTTATAGAGTGATGTGAAGTGGAGCCCTTATCAAATCATAAATATTAAAAAACGACTGTCTTTGAAACATAAACGATCTGTTATTGTTTAAGTTAATTTTTAATCTCTGATTAAACTTATTTTTGTTTCCTAGTTGAATTCAATTAGGCGAATGTTACAATTTTGAGCAATCCGTGTTACTTGTGATAGTTTTCAATCAATAAAGTATATCAAAAACATTTATCACATCTACTTTGGCTTATAGAGCGATGTGATGGTTAGCCTTATCAAATCATAAATATTAAAAAAGGGAAGGTTACAATTTTGAGCAAGCCATATGTATTACTTGTCATAGTTTTGAATCAATAAAATGAATCAAAAACATTTGAAGTTAATCCGACAAACTCGAGAATACTAGAAACAGAACGGAGCAACTTGCTGTTTTCAAAGGCGGCTTTCGTGTGTTTGGTGAGTGCCTCAGTCTTATAAATTTTTCAGTTCAAATGGAATACGGGAATTATTTTGATTCAACGTATCACAATTTGTTGAACGATTTTTTCTGTAAATGTAAATCTTTAATTTGCCATCACTAATTGACAATTCTTATTTGTTATTTACTAACCATGATTATGCCTGTTCGTTTGCTTATTTTTGCTTTATTTATTTCTTTTTAGAACATCTTTGTTAGTTAAATATATAAATGTTACTTGCATTCCATTTAAGGAATTAAATGGAATGCGTTTTCTTGTACTGCAAATAAGAAACGAAAATAAATTAAAAAAATGTTTTTAACTGAAAGACTCACACACAAATTCAAAAGGGCACATCCAATTAGACAGAAAGCCTTAAACTATTTGCCAGCAAATTCAAAAAATTCTTAACATCTATAAGTTGAAGAGCATTATTATGCAAAATAAAATTTTCTTTCTTTTCACATATGATATATACCTCCACCATAACTATTTTATTCTTCTTCTTCCTTCTTCTTCTTCTTATTTAATAGACTAAAATAAATTACTTTGAATCATCAAAGAATCATTTTTCAAACTGAAAAATTCATTTCAGACAAGATGAGAGGGCACTATTAAAAATGAAATAGACACAAATTAATAAATTTTTATTAGTCAGCCTCCCAATTAAAATAACTTTGCCTGAGTAAGATTAAATACACTCACGAAAAATAAAAGATTAGAAAAATAAAAAAATAAAAAATTATAAGCAAAATTTATTTGAAAATTAATTTTCAAGCAGAAAAAATACAGCAGGTGATATAAAAATATATGTTGCTGCCATATGAAGTTCCTTGTTAAATATTTATTCAGTTAATTAAAATTAAATTCGACAATAACAGCAGCGGCAGCGGCAGCAGAAGCAGTGAATTGGTTGGAGACTTAATGAGAAGAAAAATATGTAAAACTATAAACGAAATTTGTTATTAAATTAAGTGAGAAGAAACGTGAGCTAAAACAATATGATGTTGGATTGTCATTTCAAGAACGGAATAACAGAGAAAATGTTGGAGAAAAATATAAGAAAAAATAATTTAAAAATTTAATTTTCTTGAATTTCATTACAAATTTCTGTCATTGAAAAGTTTTCAACTTGATAGCGATAAAAAAACAAATAAATAATATTTCGACCCCCAACTCTTATTAATGGCGTCTCTTTTCATTCTCATATTTTCCTTTTAAATGTCAAGTTGAAATCAATTTGTTGCTTAAACTCACACACTGCAACTAACTCTTCATCGATCATTTTATTTATGACAATTTAAAAGTTTTAGACATGTCCGTTCGCTTTGTGGATGCAGGCAGATTTCATGGTTAAAAGAATCTACAAAACTGAAATTCATCTTAATTTATTTATCCTTAATCATTTACAAACTCTTACAATCATGCGTAATTTATTTTATTTAAACTTTCGCAAGCCTACGGAATTCTTCAAAATCTCTTGTATTAAAATTAAAAAAAAAAAATTAAATATTAAAAATCTTGTCATGATTGTGATGCTGAAAATTTTGACATCATACATACTATTTGTTTGCTTTCTGGCATCCAGATTGTAAACGAATCTGTTGTAGAAAGAAGAGGGAGAAAGAGGGAGAGTCTGTTTTATGAATGTTGGCAGTGGCTTAAGTGGCGCCTCATCAATCATTGCTGTAACAAAATAAAAGTTGATATTACTTTAATTGTTTTAGAAGTGTTTAAATAAAAACAAAATGTTTATTTTTTTTTTGTATACAGTGGGACTTAAAAGTTCGGAAAAAATTAAAGTGAACATTTTTACTTTTTGCACAAAATGTAGTATTCTTGGTTATAAATGTGAAAGTATGAAAACAAAACTTGTGAATACGCTTAAAACAATCCGTAACTTACTGAACTTATCTTAATTAAATATTTACACTACTATCTTTAAACCGATATCATGATACGTTTATCTTATAGCTGAGCAAGTATTAAAAGCAGATGACTTCCAACATAATTGAATGTTGAAGCTGGCAGAAGAAAAATAATAATCAAAATTAGTTCAAGAGACCAAAGGAAGGCTTGACTTGACATAAAAAGAATAATGCGCGAAGTACTTCACATATCCCTGAAACATCACCGAAAGAGGTTCATAACCAAAAATGTTTAAATAAGAGCCATGCAATAAAAATTTAATGGCGGTATTTTTTGGAACACAATTGATTGCAGTGAAAATTTATAATTTTTCATTTATATTTTTTAAGTGTATGAATAATTATGTTTCACACTTTATTGATGCTGAATATTTGCGTGGCAATATAAAATAAAAGCTTAGATCGACTTAAGCAAAGCAGTGTTTTCGAAAGTTTTGACGCAAACGCAAAAATATTAAAAAGCTCTAACGCATGATTCTACTTTCGAGTGGACTTTTTTTTCATATTTATTTTCGATTTAATCGTAAGCGACAGAAATAAAATTTTTTAGGAGAAGGTTTTTTTTCAAATATTCAAATATGTTTTTGTATGTTAAGTAGGGAAGTAACGAATGTTCGCATTCGCAAATAATTCGTTACTTTTGCTATTTGCATTCGCTAAAATGTATGCAAATATTTCAAGCGAATACTAAAGACAGAAAATAATGTTGTATTTTTTACGAAAATAGTTTACGATTTTAAATTTAAAGACGAAAATCATTTTAAGCCAGCATGAAAAAGATACATTTACTTACATGTAAAGCATTAATATTTTAGCGGAAAACTTTTCTATCAATAAGTTCTCATAAGTATCAAAATGAAACCCAAAATCCAGCGCTGTTTGGAAATATTTTTCAGTTTTGAAAAAGAAAAGACAGTGTTTGATTTGTGCGATAATATTTTATGTGATCCCTAGTTTTTGTCATCCACTGTAAATATAATTTATTTAAGTCATCTCAATGGCTTTAGGTCTAATTCATAAAAAATATCTTTGTTTAATAAAAGGTATACAAAAATTTTTTCCATAAAGATTTTATAATTGATCGATGTAACAATTTGTTAATGTACATATCGCTCATTTACTCATAGAACGACATAACTCAAAAAAAACCAGTTTGCCAGAAAACGAGTTTGAAGTTTTCAATTTACAAATAACTTAATGGAAAAAGAAAATTTTAGTTTTCTCTCAAGAGTTGAGTAAACAAGATGTTTGTATGAAATTTCTACACAATATGAAGAACGATATTATATAATTATATTTCTTTAGTTATGACGTTCTTTGAATAAATGAGCGATATGTGCTTTCTATGCTTAAGTGCATATTTATTTGTTGGTTTTTCAATATGTTTGCTTCACGGTTTTCAGTCCACAATGTGTCTTTTTACAACTGTTTCTTTACAAACAGTTCACTTTTAATCAGCTGTTTTTGGTTTGTATTGTTGTTATTGGTTATAGTGAAGACAAAAAATAATAAAACAAATAAACAAATAAAACAGCAAACAAGCGTTTTTTAAGTGACAGTTTTTTATATTTTAATTGAAACATAATTTTTTTTTATTTGTATATAATTTTTTTGTCTGGTCTGAAATGTCAGTCCAATAAAAACCCCAGACAACTTTTTGCAAACAAGCAATAATTTTATTTAATATTTTTATGCCCCTATTGTTTGAACCACGTCAACAAAGTGATTTTTACATGCAAAAAAAGAAAAAATTAAGAAAAATCTGCTTATACAAATTAATTAAAGACGAAAAGTAAATACATAAATTCAGGCATTGCTTGCCTTTTCATAATGCTTAGAATTTTATGTAAAAATCAAACGAAACGGAAAGAAAAACAAAAAATTTCTAATATTTTTGAGAGCCACTGTTCTTTCAACTCCGAATTACAGAAGTGCCTGCTAGTCTTTAATTCTTTTCTGAAATTTACTGAAAGTATTTAGGATAAATGCTTCAATTTATTCAACCCCCTCGTGGACAGTGTTTCCCTTAAAATATTTTCCCTTTTCCACAAATTGCAATCGTGAATAATTTTTCCCCAGATATCTGTTCCCTTTTTTGATTCCCCTTATCGTGAATAATATTTTCACATGAATTTTTTCACTTTTCCCTTGTTTTGTTCACTTTATTTTTGCAGGCGAATTGAATCAATATATCGCTTAATTTCATTATTAAACTTCCAATTAATAACTTTAATTATAAATAATTATTTTTAGGACAATATCAGTAAATAATTAATAAAAATAATTCCGTACAACACTTTTATTTATTGAATATGAATATCTTTCGTTCACATAATGTTAATTTTATGGCGATGGCCACTGCACCCAAAATATTTAAAAATACTATTTTAAACTTAAAAACATTGCATTTGAAACAAAAAATGTGAGTATTTTTCACTATCAAACATAAATTTGTCGGATTTTAAATTTTTTTTAAGCTTTACAAGTCTTCTTCCCGTTTTTTACATTCACTACGAATCAAAAGCAGGAACAAACGTTCCCATGAAGTTCCCGAAAGCAAATTTCCCTTCATGAGGAATGAAAATTTCATGGGAACAAAAATTTCACATTTTATTTACGACATGGGTGATTATGTTTTGATTAAATTGTAAAGTTTAAAACATAATACAACAAGGAAATATATTTTAAATATCAATGAAACAGAAAAAAAAAATTCTGAAATTAATGTTTAAATATGATTTTTGCCTTGTGGCCGCCACGGCAGTCGCATAGAAGGCGCAATCTGGAACACCAATTTTCAACAACTTTTAGCAGCATTTGCGGCCTTATTTCGCTGATATCTTTTAGAATGTCAATTTCCAGGTGATCAACTGTGATTTAACATAACCCCAAAGAAAATAATTCAATGGAGTTAAATCACACGATCTTGGTGGCCAATTAATAGGTCCATTACGTGAAATTATTTTTTCGTCAAAAGTTTCTTTAAGTAAATCAATAAAATGGAAGAAGTGTACGAATAGAACAATTATTTTGATTAAAAATTTCAAAAATTTGAACGCGTTGTACTCGTGTAAAGAAATTTCAAAGCAAACTAAACAAACAGCAACTATCAGCTGTTAAATGCGTGCTCAAATAAAGCACTGATGCCAATTCAAAATTGTGACACTCTAAAAAAAACACGCTTTATAAGGAACTTCTCTTATAACTAAAGTAACTTTTCTGATCTCTAGAAATTCGTTATAACCGATATTCACTCTTTAAAACTATTTCAGCCCTATTTTTATTATAATTTTTGTTAAATTTCAAGAAACGGGTTACATATCGTACACTAAATCATAAAAAATCCCAGATGTGCAGGAATGACAAGAAAATATTTTGATAATGTACAGATCACGCAGTATGTAATATAAAAATAGGCATAAGGTATTTAAATTTTTCAAGAAGACTGTATTGCAAAAGCAATTTTTGCGCTTCTTAGAGATTTGTTCACTGAAGTGGTTTATGAAAAAAAAATAATATTTTGGTATTTTTGAGTTGGTACTGTTTATGATTCAGTGTGTGATATGTGGAGTATATTCGATTTTTTTGAAAGTCAGCGCAGTTCAGGGATCAATATGGCCGATTTGTGACACAAAGCTTAAGCTAGGAAAATTCACTTAAATTTAATTAATATCTTTACTGACTTGTACTGCATGTAAATTGAGAACTTTAAATTAATTTTTTGTAAAATTGTTTTTATTGAATTATTACCATGCTACGGTATAGGAGCGATGTGTCTTCACCTCAACATTTTACGAGCGTGAAGATACATTTTAAAATTAATAATTCTAAGCTACTTTCACCCGGCCTGTATTTTACATCTGAGATAACTTCTTTCTTTACATTTTTACCAGCCCACATATGCTGTTGTTAAAGCAAGACAGCTGTGGTGGGAATCAGCAACTTTTAATGACCCGGCAGTCGTAATTTTTGTCTATACATTTTGTCGCTTGCAATAACGATTGTGTGATTCTGTAATTTCTTTTTAACGATTAAAATATCAGCATTTTTGTTGATTTTGTCGAAAAAATTAAGAGCACATAAGCTATTGTCGCTTAAATACTGACACAGCTGACATTAACCTACAGTGGATATGGTTAAAAATGTTACTGACTAGCGAATTCGATAGATTTTTGTTATAATTTTTTTTAACGATGCGATTATCGTCGCATCTGACGCTTTGTCAGATCTAAATAGAAAGCGCTCTAATTGAAAGTTTGTTATCTGAAATTGCCGTCTGATTTTACAGATACAACAATTTAATACTTTCACACTATAATTATGTATTTTGCAGTGAAAAATGTTACCTTGTCAGAACTAAAATACAGACCGTGTGAAAGCAGCTTTAGATTCAAACCACAATGCTTTGCCGAGCTCTGTTAACGTATTACTAGACTTCTGTTAAACTTTAAAAATATGTTTTTTCGGATAATAAATAAGCACTAAGTCTTAGATTTAGATAAAGCATTCATAAGAAAGAAATTTCACAAAATTTAAATGTTTGATACAGGTCTATTGGTTTGTTAACAGAGCTCTGTTAAGCAGCATCCATATTTTCAAAAATATACATTTGATTTGTTTAATGCTTCCCAGTAAAAAAAGACACTCCAAAAAAGTCATGAAAATGTAGAGTTTGCGATCTGGAAGTAGTGCAAATTTCGATCCGATCTAATGATTTTTACATAGGGTTGTCATTGC
Organism: Tachina lurida; assembly: GCA_944452675.1. Taxonomy (NCBI): domain Eukaryota; kingdom Metazoa; phylum Arthropoda; class Insecta; order Diptera; family Tachinidae; genus Tachina; species Tachina lurida. Next base: position 65,007,492 of record OX101752.1, on the reverse strand, counting down.
AAGAAGTTGTCTTTTTCGATGCCTGGTCACCGAATTGGAAGCGATTTTAAGAAAAATGTCTTGTTTTGTGTTCTATGATAATAGTTTCATCTAGGAAAAATGGTTAATAGTTACTTATTTTAACAATTAGTTTCTTTTTATAGGAATTTAAACGCGAAACAGTAATTTAATGTAAATTTAAGCAAATAACTTAAAAATTTTAGACCAAAATTAGTTCATAAGTTTCTTCAAAAAAATCGATTTTTTAAAAATTCTGGTGAGTAATATCTAAAACTAGAGAGGAATTACAAGGTTTTGTATGACTAAAATAAACTTCTACTTGGTTTTCAGCTAACTATCGGCAAATTAAAAATATCGATTTTTTGGAAGCAATGAAAATGTACTTCCTTTAGAATGACTTCCAATTTTTTTTACTGGGTTATAAAACAGATTTCCATGCAAAAGTTGTTTATTGGTCTTTCATAAAGCAAAATTACTTTTCATGAATAAGACTGTTTTGTGTACATATACGATTTATAAAGCTCTTAAATTCTTCTTTTAATGTTCACTGGGTTATTAAGTAGTATTTTTTATTTCACAGTCTTATTTATTTGTCATTCCACACATATGTACATCTACATACTACATATTTTTCCTAGAGATTTTCTATTTGGGCAAAAAATATGGTTGTTTTAATTAAAATTAATTTTATTATAGAAATACTTCTATCTGGACAATGCAGTATTTTTTTTTTGTCATAATTGTTATTTTTAAATAAAATGTCATTTAATATAATGAAATAATTTCTTAAAAAACTAATTTTTTAAATATGTTTCATGTTCTTAAACTCATTTATTGGGGTTTCAAATTCAAAACAAAAGCAAAGAATTTAAAATATATGAAATTTTAAAGGAAACATGTGGTGACCTAATTTTGTAATAAATGAAAATTGTAAGAAAAGTAAAGAATGTACAAAATAAATCATTTAAGTGGAAAGTTTTTTTTAAGCAGAAAAGTGACAAGAAAAAAGTCATTGACATTAACTTTGCAACAGCTTCAAATAAATTGCATATGGAGATATGTGTATGCATGGATATGTGTAGGATATAAGCATCCCGAGCTTAAGCTGCAACTGCAGATGAAGATGAGTATGAAGTAGGCTTGTATCGAACTCACTCAGTAGCTGGTTTTTGACATAGACCTATGATCAAACCCATTTAAATTACATGGGTTTGATCATTGGTTTGTGTCAAAAACGAGCTACTGAAAGAGTTCGATGCAAGTCTAGTATGAAGTAGGGTTTCTAGTTTCCCGGACTTTTCCAATTCCCGGGAATCGAGAACTAAAATGTTTTATTTCCGGGAATTCCCGGGAAATTCAAAAACATATGAATTTAATTAAATAACTTCAATAAAAAATATAATTTTTACAAAACAACTTAATTCGTTCATTTCACGAACAACAATATTTAAAAAACAAAACAAAAACAAATAAATTCATATGCTTTGAGTTATAGCATGGATGGAAATTCCATCTACATACATCTGCCAATCTAGATACTATTTCTTATAAAGACATTTTAGGTTGAAAATATTTCGTAACGCTTCAAGTTGTTGGAGTCACCTCGGAAACCTCTATTACATCTGCATCGTTACAGAGTTGTATTTTTAAGTAATAAAACAATAAGCAGCAATATAAAAAAAGCAAATTCCAAAAACGGATATACTAAATTCCATAAAACTCCCGTTGAAAATTTCCCGGGATTTGTAAAAAAAATAATTCTGGGAATTCCCGGGATTTTTTTTCCCCGCGTAGAAACTCTAGTATGAAGTTAAAACATATAACCCTTGACACAAACCTACTGCTTTGACAGAGCTCTGCCGGCATAATAATATAACAAATCAAGTTATTTTATTGAAATTAAAGCGATTTAGAAACATTTTAGAACTTCATATCACTTGTTTACTTCAATAGTGTCATAACTCAAAAAGCTAGTTTTGCAGAGAACGCGTTTAAAGTTTTCAATTTACATTCAACTCAGTGAAGACATAAAAAATATTATTTTCTTGTGAGGTGGTAGTGCAACAAGCTACGAGTATTTACATATATAAAGTTCTTACACAAGATAAATTACAAAATGCCGATAACTTCGGCATTATTAACTCAAAAAAACACATTTTTGGGTTATGAGCAATATGAGCCCATCATTTTCCAAGTGCTTATAGATTTAAATTGTTTTGATTTTTGCTTTGCATGCAATTTCCGAAAATTGTCCTGGCTCACTCTCAAAATAAACGAATCATACATTGGAATCGTTTATTCCGGCTGTTATAGGTATTATTATTATTTTATATAAGGCTATTAATTAATTTCCTAATACCACTTTTTACTACAATTTCGTTAATAAAATATTCTTGTTTTCACATTTCAACTGCGTTTTAATTAAAATTTTAGCCACAATTTTATCACGATTTCATTTTTGTGCAATTATTGTTTCTTCCGCTTTTACATTAATCTTAATTAAGCATCAGATGTAAATTATATTAAATTATATCATTTATAACAAGTTAGCATTAGCATTTGTTAACACTCAACGCCATAATTTATTGTTAAACAAAGAACACTAATAATCAAAGTAGCAACTAGTTACGACAGCATATCGATCGCTGAAATGCAAAAATAAAAGGCGAACAGAAAAGACAAAAAAATTAAATAAAATTAGTGTAACACTGATGAATGTTCTGGAAATGGCAACATTTTAAAATGCGCCATTTTTACTGCCTGGAGAAAATATTTAAGGCATTTTATATTTAATTATAGTCAATAAAGAGATTTTTTTCTTTAAAGGTGGGCATTTTGAAAGCTTACGATTTTCAGAACACCCCCGAATCAGCGTATTAAAATAAACAAAACACGTCGCAAACGTTTCCTGCTAATATGAGCTATTATAAAAAAATTTTAAATCGTTTTTCACATGAGCAAAACTAAAACGAAAACTAAATCATTGCTGGCCACGTGTCATAAATAACACGAACAATGCCTCTAAACTTTGTAGTTTAGGCATTAATTGATGCTGTTGCTTCTCATGGTTCCACAGAAAGCAGTCAAGACGAGTCAAATCGCATGACCTTGGAGGCCAATTGACAGTTAAACTTCTCGAAATCAACTTATCTACAAATTTTGATTTGTAATAATGTATAATGTATGGTGGGAGTCGCCGTAAGGCATATAAACCACATTGCTGAAACCACATTTCGCCCGGATCATTATCACCCATATTTTCAAACAAAAATTCACTGGTGATGGTGCGCTAATGGATTTTATTGACCATAAACATAATTCTTGAAGATATAGGCGCGTAGTCATAGTCAAATCAAAGTACACTTTAAGAAATTAAAACCAGTATTACCATACAAAATACTGGTTCTAAACTCTTAAAGTATACTTTGTTTTGACTATGACTTTGCGCCATAAAGTCCAGATGGCAGCAGCGCTACTTTTTCTCTGCTTGCAAAGTTTCAATTAGTGCGCATTTTTTTACTTTTCAGGAAATAATTATTAACAACATCCAGATAGCTAATTACGAAATTATTTCTCGCAAGTTTTTAGGCAAATTAAATCGATATCATGAAGAATTATATTTTTATTTATAAGTGCCGGTGCAGACTTGCAATTTTTGTTGCAGCAATTTTTGAATATGTGTGAGAGTGTTGAAATAGAAATATATACTTTTTATATTCCTCTCTCGCTCTTTTGCACTAAAAAATAAAACCTTGCTGCAACAAAAATTGCAAGTTTAGACTGGGACTAATAAATAATAATTTTCACAATGTATGGTTAAGAGTTAACGTGAACTTTAACTGACAGTTCTTCATACAAAACTTGCAGTTAAAGTCTCTGTTATCTTTTAACCATGCATTGTGAAAAGGTACGTAAAATATATTTGTTATGGTTAATCATATCAAAATGAATTTAGCTGGGGAGTTTTTTCTAATTCTATAAAAGTAAAAGCCGTAAAATTACTTCGGATTCGCTGAATAAGTGCAAAAAAAGAGAACTTCTTGCAATGACAACCCTATGTAAAAATCATCAGAAATTATCCAGATTTGCACTACTTCCGGATCACAAGTTCGGGATCTTATTGACTTCATTGAAAGCTCTTTTTTTATTGGAATACCGATCTTTAATGTCAAAAAGTCTGACTATTATTTTTTTTCAATTAACCATTTCGTAGCTTCTATAGGGCATAAAAACAGGACAAAATGGAATGTTGATGGCTGAAGTAGTTAGTGCGTTGACTGTAAGCCAAATAACGATATTCGAGAGCCCGAGTTAAATAGCTGGCCATTCGCAGCCATGTGGACATCACAGTCTTATCTGATATGCATTACTGTCTATGCTAGTGCCTAACACGGTGCCCTCCCTCATCGATATTTGTAGCAGTGAATCATCAGCGAAGTAAAATAACTAATAAGATCGCAACATAGCTGAAAATAGTACGCCTGCCTAACACCAGAGGCGCTGTAATAATGCAATATAAATAAAAAAATTCAAATTAGTATAATTATAAAACGAGTAAGGTTCAATAGTTTAATACTTCACCATCTGCCATTTCTTAACTAGGAAAATTTAACGGACCATCTGTGTTTAAGCAAACGCCTAGCTTAAAAAGAGAATTCAAAATAATTTCCACAAGAAAAACGGATATCTCTAAAACATTGATTGAAAAATAAGAGTAAAATAAATATACACTTGAAGAAAAGCTCTATAATTTAAAATATATGCTGTGGTTATTAATTGTGTGAATATTTTTTGTAAATAAGTAATTTAATGAAAACTTAAGTAAGAAGTAAAAAAATCTAATAATCCATTCAACAATGCAGTGTATAAGTTCCATATTAAATTCATTTTCAGCGCTGTGAAAATTATTAAAATGTCTTTTTAAACTATCTTCCCTATTATTTTTAAATGTTTCATAACATAAAATGCATTGCATATTGCCAAAAGCATATATTATCACAAAATATTTCTTAGCTTCCATATTTTTTTTTAAATTTTTTTACTAAACAAATTTATTAAATTTTAACTTTATAACATCGATATTTCGATATATCGATATTTGTTTGCCTACAAATGTTGCCTAAATATTCCAAATCTAAAATAAATATACATACAAACATATCCTGCCATAACCATTATTGAGAATTATTTTTAACAGGTTTCCATAAAAAGGTTTGCTATTAAGCCTTTAGAAAGCCTTAATAATTTTTATAAATAAGGCTGTTAATCATTGTTTAATGAATGCCCAGTATTGAACACTTCAAACTTCATCATTGCGGAAACTAGAAATATACAGTGGGCATCCATTAAACAATAATATTTAATGAAATCGCTAACAACTAACATAAAAGGTAATGAGCTCCATGAGCGGAGAAAACCAAAATTAATGTTGATATCGAAAAAGGAAATACATTTATCCATACATCTGTATGTTTAATTTGTATTATAAGATAATTTCTAAGAACTGCATTAATTTCGAATGCACAATTGGTCACTTTAAGAAATTTAACCCAAATTTAACCTACTGTAGCTCCTTAAATAATCAGCTGTTTCTGACCAGAACGATCACATGTTTCCACTAAAGTGATGAGTTTTGTATCGTCTGTTGTTATGTTTCAATATAGCTTTATTAAAAATTAAATTTCTGAAATTTCGAAATGTTTTTATTTTATTTATGCTGGCACATACATTTACTTAAGGCCGTTTCACACTATAATACAAGTATTAATACTTTTGACGAAAATGCATCCCTAATCTAATTTCTGTGTCAAATATTTCAAAAGACAATAACAACTCAACATGTCAGAGTTGCATTTCCCACAAAAGTATAAATACTTGTATTATAGTGTGAAATGGCCTTTAACAGTTTTTAGATATTCACAGGTTGAACCGAAACAGAACAGAACGAAAGAGAAAAACTAACGGCTTGAATAAGATTTCCATGAACAAAAAGAGTCAGATGAACAAAAAGTAAAAACTAATTCTGATTTTTTTTAAAAAGTCACCTGGCTTAGTAGTGGGCTTACCTTATAGATGGACCTGGACTGTTATTATTAAATTTATCTTTTTTTTTACTTCGCATCACTAGTAGTTAAAAAATGGCTATAGCTCTAAAAAGTATCGAAATCCGATACTCGTAAATAAGAATCGATGTATCGCTACATCGGTTTTTGATATATCAGCGATATATATCGATATTTTGATATATCGATATTTTTTGCCCATCTCTAGCTATAACACACCTCCACTCGGACACCCAGTTGGGTTCATTGTGATATTATGCAACTGATTATTAGATATTTTTTTTTTAATAAACAATTTTTTTTGAACGTACGATATAAATACATAGTTAAAGCAATGGACTTGTTATTTATTCTTTCATGGAATCACTACAAACTTTAAAACTAGAGAAACAAATTGTAACAAAGTTTAAACTTTACCATTTTACAGTATAAGTGAGAGATACATACGTAAATAAAACAATTATAAAAATAACATGCAATAAATTATAGCATGAATATATGCTTTATTTAAAATGTAATTTAGCAAAACAAAAAACTTTATAATTATACGAACATAAAACTTTCCATGTAATTATTTAGTGCATGAGATCTACTGAAAATTTTGTAACTGGTACAATTTACGCGAAAAGCGTCTGTTCTTATTTAATACAAGCATTAAAATCCATAGAATTTACATTATTTTAATAGATTGATTTATTATTGAATTGCATAGCAACGTTCCTCGGACACAAACAGAAACTGTACACTTAAAGCAACAAAGTGCTAACGACTGATTCCTGCAGATATATTTAAAAAAATGTTTCATACTTATTCTAAATAAAATTTTCCAGGATTTTTTTCTATTCCTTGTTCCATTAAAAAAAAATTATTTGTGATTTAATTTAGGATCAAAATATCGTAACCGACGTCGAAATATGCCAACCACGATAAGACGCATTAGCCACGAAATCGTCCCTTAAAATTTAACCACCCGTAATAAAATGTTTAATAACTCAGTCAATTTCTAGGGAATTTTTTAAAATAAACTCTGAATTAATTATCCTTTATAAATAAAGTTATAAACAGGTTTCAGTACAAAAATACTGCCTTAGGCCGAGGCCACGCAATGAGCGGCAAAGCGGTGAGCGGCTGAGCGGTGAGCGGAAAAAAATTAAAACATATGGAATACTTCTGAAGTGTCCACGCAATGAGCGGCATTTCTGAGCGGCTAAGCGGGGCCGCTCAGGAATAGAACTTGTTCTAATTTTTAGTTGATTTCTGAGCGGTGAAGTATAAACATGGGTATAAAATGCTATTATTGAGGATCTTCTGAGTGAGGACGATATTATATTCTTAAACAATACGCCTATCAGCAGTAGTACTGAAGAACTAACATTGATTAATAATAATATGCCCAGCACTAGCAATACATCTACTGATTGTTTCACTCCAGTCCCATTTAGAAAAAAAAAGAAGAAGAGGAGCTCAAACTCGCCGCTCTGCCCCTCACCGCTTTACCGCTCATTGCGTGGCCTCGGGCTAAGAATGTGTAGAAATAGCTTAACCAATAATATTTGATTCACAGCTCTTTGTTTACCATTAGTTAAACCGCCAAATGTCATGGGTTAACAAACAGTTAAACAACAGCTGATTCGTTGTAAAATTTATCAGTATTGATGTAGTGTGAAAATTGTTATACACATTTCACACATACTACCTTATCAAGCATATTCTTTGTATTTAGCTGTAACCAGGGACCGAAAATAATTGTTATTTTTTTATTTGAAATGAAAAGGTTACTGTAAAATGTGTTTTATTTCGATTGGGTTATTTCTAACCATTATCGTAAGAGATATTTTATTTTGGTTATTGTAACCAATTTAAGAGAGAAATATTTTTTTGGTCACAATTAATTTGTTGCCAATAACAATTATCTAAAGAATTTTAATTTTTTGGTTACTTAAGTAGAAATTATTGCTACCTTAAATACGGTATTTTAAATGTATAAGATGCAGGACAAGAAATTTAAATATCTTTTATAAGAAATATTTATCAATTTCATAATAAAATAGTTTAGGTATTTTTCTTTTGCAAATTTCTAATGAAACATAACATATTGCAAAAAATATACTAATTCGCAAGGGTTAATAATCAAAAAAATCTTCCAAAACTGATTATATAGACCGCCAAAATCGGCAAGAACTTGCGCAAATTTGCTAAAAATGCGAATATGTTAAAAAAAACTTTCAAAACCGCAAGAACTGTAAACAAAAAAACTCAGTAGATTTTAAGAACCAAAGCAATATCTTTGCAAAAAACTGCGAAAATTTGAAAAAATGCGATAGAATTTATTAAAAAGCCTTAAAATTATAAGGAATGCCAAAAACTTGGAAAAATTTGCGACGACGAAAATTCGCAAAAACTTGGTAACATCAAAAAGATATCAAAGTCTGATACTTATTAAAAATAGTTGAAACTGCAAATAAAAATAAAGAATTGAGAAGAACCACTTTTATTGTGAAATTGCAAAATAGCAAACACGACCTAAAATTACATACAAATACCTAAATACATAAGAAATTCCAAGAAATGGGAAAAATTGCCAAAATTATACAAATGCATACGAAATTGCTAACATCAAATAAATAGATGGATTAAAAATCGGTAAAATGCTAAAAAGGCAAGGTTTGGCTTAAAATCACCTTCATCGCGAAAATTGGCGACAAAATGCAAACAAGCCCTAAAATTCTTTAGGTAAAATTATAAGGAATTATAAGGAAAATTTGCAATAACTTGCTAACATCAAAATGAAAGCAAAGTGTGATATTTAGGGCAATTATGTAAAAAATTCCGCTGGAAATGTCTCCCTTTTCCAATTAGAATTTTTTGTTTTCCCTATTTGCTATTAGTTGGGATTGTTCCTTGGGAGAAACTTCCCGCAGAATTTTTTACATAATTGCCCTGATTAATTAAAACTTAGCAGAACTATAACAAGGGAAAGACTGTTAAAAAAATTATTCTATCAGACAATAACGTAACTGGGTTGAGTCACCCCTAATTTGCAAAAATTGTGCACAAGAGCAATACGATTTAATAAAAATTACCTGATTCGCAAAACTTACTAAAATTTGCAAATAATTACTAAAGGCCTAAATTTTGAAAGGATAAATGCTCGAAAAAATTTCGTTTCACATATTGCAAAAACTACAAAAATTCGCAAATAGTTTTCGGATACAGATAGAAGCCGTTTAATAATTTTCTCATATTTTTGCATTTTCGTAAAATATTTTTTTGCATATTTGCACCTAAAGTACTGTAATTTTAGGTAGCAAGAACCAAAAAATTAAAATTCTTTAAATAATAGTTATTGGTAACCAAAAAAAATATTTCTCACTTTAATTGGTTACAATAACCAAAATGAAATATATTTTACGATAATCGTTGATTATAACCAATATTTGAATTCATCAATTTTAATTGTTAAATATAACCTTTTTGTCATTTCTCTTATAACTGTTATGTCCCTGGCTGTAACACATCCTTTTTATTTTATTTTTTATTATAATATATTTTTAAGAAATAATATAGCAAATGTAAACAAAAACCATGTGCTATAGCCGTGATGTCAATAGTAAAACTTAATTGTTTGATAAGGTTACCATTCTGTGCTTATGTTAAGAACTTTACTAAAACAATGCACTTTGAATATGAAGTATTAGTTAAACAATAGTTATCATTTTAGTTTACTAATAATTAACTAATGACTGTAAGTTTGGCCCTAAAAACTAAAAACTTACATTGAAAAATTACGGTATTGCCCTGCTACCGCATTATTATTTCCAGGTACAATTAACGATTTATTACATTTTTAAGCAATACTCAAAAGGATTCTGTATCTAAGCTATAAGAGTTGTAATATTTTATATTCCGATAAATTGTAACAGTGTGTAAAAGGGGGAACTTCAGCGTCCCTTTAAATAAGAGTCAGATCTAAACTTTTACAACGCCGATATACATATCGCTCCGTTATTGCAACGTAGTCATAACTCAAAAAAACTAGTCGCCAGAAAATGAATTTAAAGTTTTCAATTCACACACAACTTAATGGAAAAAAGAAATTTTATTTTTCTCTCAAGAGCTGAGTAAAAAAGATATTTGTATACAATTCTTACGCAATATACATATATAACGATATGAGAATTAATTCTGCATCATTAACTCGAAAAATAAATTTTTTGAGATATGACTACGTTGCAATAAAGGAGCGATATGTATGTAAATGCGCGTATATTTCTTTTTCTACGCTGCCAAAATCAGTTGTTCTCAGCATTGTATATGTTTGTATTTTTGTGTTGTACAATCTAATTAATGTCATACAAATGAATGTCCCATATTATGCTTGTGAAAACAACTTAATCTAAATAAGGAAGCAATAAATTTAAGTGCGTTTTTCTCAGTCACAAACGAGTATAATTTCTTTCTCATAGATTTCAAATTCTATGAGAAAGAAATACAAACATATTTTGTAAAAGTTTTGTGCCAATAATTTAATTTTTTTTAATGTCAAACAGCAACTAAGAACTTGAAAACATACTTAACTAAAAAGGCAAAAAGATTAAACCATAAAGATGACAAGCTATTCGTGTTATTAAAATATATCTTAAATTTTAAGAAGATTCGTTTCGGTTACCTGTTGATATTAGAAACCGCCACTGACTTGAGTGCTTGTCAAATTAAAAAGCCAGCAACAGCAAATCGCCCAGTTGTTTTAGACAATTACATACATATATCGCTCATTTACTCAAAGAACGTCATAACTCAAAAAACCAGTTTGCCAGAAAACGCATTTTAAGTTTTCAATTTACCCACAACTTCATGGAAAAGGAAAATTTTAACGAGATTTGATTAAGCAAGATATTTGTATGCAATTTTTACAAAATATGAAGAATGATATGAGGATTAATTATGCATCATTAACATAAAAAATCCATTTGTTGAGTTATGACGTTCTTTGAGTAAATGAGCGATATCTTGCTTTTGATATCTATTGTAGCTTAGAATTTATTGTGTACAAGTATTTCTGCACATAGATGGACATGCATATGTGTATTAAAGTCCTGCACAAGACCATTTATAAGAACTTTCAAGACATGAGGGAGTTTTCAAATGCTTTACTACAGAGAAATCTTCTAAAACAAACGCTAAACAAAACTGTTTGCAATAATTTGTTTCAGCTATTGCAGGTATAGGAATAAAGAAGAAAATACTTCGTGACTGAAAAATTTGTGATGCTTGCTTCTTTCTACGCATGGGCGCGTACACAAGCGTCATGCATACACACACACGTTGTGTGTATCCTCACATTCATTGACATTAGTTGTGTGCGCTTGCTTTAAAAAAACTTCCCTTAAGCACATAATAGCTTACCATATACATATTACACACACACTCAAACGTACAATATGGAAAATAACAAGCATACACGTATCAACAGTACTTTGTTGATTGTTTGTTCATAACAAGAAGTCTTCACGACATTGCTTGTTAGCACCAAAGAATATAAATTATATAGAATGCGCATCTGAGCTAAAAAATTAAAAATTTTTTGATTTCGTTACTGATGAGGGGGGAAAGTATAAAGCGCAAGCAAGCACGCAGAGAGAGACCATTTGCTTCCAGGGTGACCGATGACATTTTTCAAAAAGTTGCACCAAAAAGGGGGGATTTATCAAAAAAAAGGGACAACATTAAAAAAATCGACACAACTACATTAAAGTTCTTATTTTTAATGTATTATTATATAATTTACTTTAGAAAAAGGGGGACAAAAAGAGGGAAGGCAATCGAAAAAGTGGCAATTTGCCACTGTAGTCGATCAAACGGTCACACTGTACGATACAGCGACAGAGCTTCGAGTTCTGCTACAGCTTGTCGTCACTGTTGCCAGTTTTGCAGATTTCTCTGCATTTTGCTGATTTTTCATTGAAAAAATTATAAAATTAAATTTGCAGATTTTCTGAAATGCTTGTGTAACATCAATATTTCATGTTTTTCTTTACTCCGTAACAGAAATAACCATGATGTCACTGTCAGAAACATACACATAAGAAACACTAACAAATAAGTAGTGTTTGACGTTTAATTTTGCAGTAACCATACCACCAACATAACAATGGTAAAAAGAAACTAGCTAATCTGTGCAAAGATGTACATACATATAAACATATCGCACTCTAAATCATAAACAGTCACGCATATGTGCCATTATTTTAAAGAATTTGTAATATCGGTATATGTTTTTATACAGCAAGATAATTTATCTTAATTCGCAAATTAAATAAAAAATGCATACATGACAAACATATAACCTCCTCCTTAATTGAAGACGGTTAATAATTCGAAAACAAAATGAAACAGTTCTAAATATAGGTGTTTTTATTGTTGCAGATTTTTTTTTCCGATTTTTTAAAATAATTTTGCAAATTTTTTAGCCAATTTTTCCAGATTTTTTGTAATATTTTCTGGCACCAGTGCTTGACGTTGTAAACATTCACCCCTTTCGTGAATAAAATGTGAAATTATTGAACCCATGAAATTTTCATTCCCCATGAGGGGAAATTTGCTATCGGGAACTTCATGGGAACGTTTGTTCCCGCTATTGATTCGTAGTGAATGTAAAAAACGGGAAGAAAATTAAACAAATTTATGTTTGATAGTGAGAAATACACACATTTTTTGTTTAGGATGCAATGTTTTTAAGCTATTACATTTAAATTTGTAACTCAGTTTCATATTTGTATTGAGATTTATTTTCGATATTTATCGTAAGTGAGATTAAATTGAAAATAAACCTTTTTATTTAAATTAAAATTTTATAGGCCTATCCATAGTTAAAAATTATCAAAATGCCAAATATTTTATAACTTTTAAAATACGAGTACGGGCTGTAAAATTTTATCGTAAGCGAAAATTAATTATGTGAAACAAATTTGAATATTATAAAAATAATCTTCTCTTCTAATTTAAATACCATATAAAAATTGTTAATTTTGTGTTAAAAAAAGTAACCAAAATGGAAAAAAGTACACAAGTACACATTGGAAAAAAAGTAACCAATTTTGGTTACAAGTAACTAAAACGGCAACGCTGATCATTGCATACGCTGTCTACGAGACTGTAAAAAAGAAAACTAATAAAAATCAAACATAAATACACACATGCTTTCGCTCTCAGCAATGCGAGCGCAGCATACACTGCAGAAAGAAATGAGAGCACGTATGCTGACGGGTTCTACTGGAAATACCCGCATAGAAAATTTTAGCTTGTATGAGATGCGCATTCTATATGATTTATATTCTTTGTTAGCACTCATATACACATACACCAATGCATCTATCGTGCTTTGCTTATAACACGACAGCATTTATTGTTGGTTTAGCATTCTACAGCCACGAGAATACATATAAAAAACAAGTAAGAGTGCTATATTCGGCTGTGCCGAATCTTATATACCCTTTACCAACGTACGTACATACATATATATAGTATACAGACACATACATACATATTTGTTTTCATCTTGGGAGCTTTAATTTTAATTTTTCAAATTTCATTCGCTAAACTTTTCTTTCAGAAGCATAAAATATATTCAATTTATAAAGAAAACGAAAAAAATTTTTAGACCTATTTAATTTTACATAACACAAAAAGTGTGAGTTTTCCAACCCTGGAGTCATAATTTTGGATTTTTCTGATTATTGATACCAATCTAGTTCTTTAAAAAATACATAAAATATGTTAAGTGAACAAAGCAAAAACGAAATAAGGAAAAACGTAGTTTCATTTAATTCCTTTAATATTAAAAAATTCAGTAAAGTGCGACTTTGAATCGCGCACGAAAGGCAGGCTATTTTGCTTTTTCGAAGATTTTTTCAGTTTAAACGATTTTTTCAGTGTTGTCGCTTTTTTCTCGTTTCGGCGATTTTTTTCTGTTTTTGGAGGTTTTTTTCTTTTTGGCGATTTTTTTCTGTTTTTGGGCTTTTCTTCATTTTGGAGATTTTTTTTCAGTTTGGAGATTTTTTTTCAGTTTGGCGATTTTTTTTGGTTTTTTTTTGCATTTTGGTTTTTTTTTCATTTTGGCGATTTTTTTCTGTTTTTTGGGGTTTTTTTTTCGTTTTGGCGATTTATTTCATTTTGGCGATTTTTGTCATTTTGGCGATTTTTTTTTCAGTTTGGCGATTTTTTCTGTTTTTTAGGTTTTTTTTTCGTTTTGGCATTATTTTTTTATTTTGGCGATTTTTTTTCATTTTGGCGATTTTTTTTCATTTTGGCGATTTGTTTTTCATTTTGGCGATTTTTTTTTCATTTTAGCAATTTTTTCGTTTTATGCGATTTATTTTAGTCTTAGAAATTTTTTTTAATTTGGTGCTTTTTTTCGTTTTGGCGATTTTTTTTTGTTTTTGGCGATTTTTTTCAGTTTGGCGATTTTGTAATTTTTAGATTTTTTTGTTTTACCGTTTTTGAAAATTTCAAGAGTTTTGCTCTTATGGTTTCCAAGATACAGCAGTTGTCAAAATTGCATAGTCAAAAGTGCATTAACTGATGGAACACCCTTTAATTTAAATTTTTGGAAAGTTTAGTGTTAATTTTTGTAGTCTGTATAAAAAGTGTATATACACATAATTGTATGTATATTACATGGGATTTTAACATTTTTCGTTGCTCGTTTTGGAACACCCTTTAATTTCCAATTCTCATGTATTTGTTGTTGTAGCGGCCAAAGGTCTACACACTGTGTCCAAATTTCAGGTCTGTAGCTCGTACGGTTCTCGAGAAAATACTAATATAGTTTTAGACATAGTTAATTTTACATAACACAAAAAGTTACAGTTTTCCAACCCTGGAAACGTTTTTTTAATTTTTTTATATTTTTTTAATTTAAAATACCAGTTGTAATCGTACTGATGTGTAAAATAAGTTTATTTATTAAAAAAAATAAAAATTTGTTTTCGGTAGTTACTTTTATATGGCAAAATGAAGTTTACGTTTTCCAGCTCTGCAATCGTCTGTCCGATTTTGCTGAATTTCAATACCAATCTATTTTGGAAAATTTCTGACACACCAGTCCAAGAACGAAGTCTCTAGCTTTTCTGGGAGCTTCGGAAAACCGATTTCACGTACAGACAGACGGACAGACGGACAGACGGACAGACGGACAGACGGACAGACGGACATCGCTTATTCGTCTTCCCTATGCATAAGGATCCAGAATATATATATTTTATGTGTCGCTTATTGATATTATAGAAATTACAAACGGAATGACAAACCTATATATACCCTTTTACCATTTTTGTTGGTAAAGGGTATAACAAGACGTATTTACATTTCAAGACTATTTACGCAGGTCTCTAATATGTATGTATGCATGTATTTTGCAATTATCTATCATTTTAACGGGCTGGTGTAACAGGGAAGGCCGCTAGTCACAGGAGGGTGCCCATTGGCAAGTCATTTGTAATATTTATGAGTTTTTTCTTGCATTTTAGTTTCATAAGCCTTTTAAAAACTCATAATTTACTACACGTTCAAGCTAATAAATTAGCAACAAATAATGTTGTGTAGTTTAATTTATTAATAATATTTATTTTGAATTTGTATATCGCCAAGTTGCAATCGCTTGTAATTATTGTTCGTGATGCATTTTATCGAGTAAAATGTTCTTTTGTTTGTGTTACACTCGCGGTACACAGACTTATTGACATACATACATACTCATATGATGGAAATTAATGAAACAAATTGATGTTCATATTGGCACAAAATGCAATAAACATTTTAGTTTTATTAAGCATTAAGGAGCTAAGAATTATTGAGCTTGACTATTACTTCCGTAAAGAGAAATTGTACATTTCACTGCGTCTGATTTTTCCAAATTAACAAGAATACAAACAGGAGAATAAATGTATTATACTTGTATTGGCGCTATGAAGGTCTACGAGTACATCTTTGTCCTCATAATATCACAAATATTTTCGTAAAGTTAGCAACCTTTTCGAGTTTATATTTTCGCTATTTCACTTAGATCTTATTTTTACGATATCATTATTCGATAAAATTTTTAATAAGTTTCTGTCACAAATTTTCCACTTCAGTGCAGTAATTAACAGTGCACGGTGGTGAAGAGACAAAATGTTTTGGAAATAAATGTGTAAAATTTTAAAGATGAAACTATAACCCTGTTTACTGTTCAATTCGGCAATTTATTTCACATACATTAAAGAAAATGAGATAATAACTAATATTTTTACCTTCATAGAAATTGTGTTAAAATTTTTTGAAATGCGCAGCAATTTGGGATAAATATTTTAAGACTACAGAGAGATATTCACCCGTATTGCGCATTTCGAGTCAAATATTCGCTCACGAGAATTTTATACTATATTAACGGAAACGTGTGCAAGTTTTCTTTAATGTAGAATTCCTCGTAGACGAATACTTGATCCAAGTTGGTTCCGATATAGGGGTATTATTTAAAATGTTAGTAAAAATAAGTGTTTTGAAAGAAACTATAAATATGTACACAGAAAAAATTGTTAACCAATTAAAAATTTCAATTAAGAATTAAATTGATTAAATTAAAATTTTAATTGCTTTAATTAATTAAAGTGGAAAAACTTAATTAATATTATCAAATGGTTTGTAGGTTTATTAACGATAGCAAATAATGGACTTTGGTCAAAAAATAATATTCGAAAATTGTGTCGCTTAAGCTTTTTTGGAGCTAATGCCAGTATAATATGATATTAAAAATTTTGTGCAGTGGTATCTTAACACATAAAACAGGTTGTATTCGGAAGGGTGTTGTTATTTAGCACGTCTACATGAATTTCGTTGCTGCTGAGCAACACTTCAGTAGACAAACTCTCAAATTAAAAGTTGAATATTTCTTAATACAGACATCAGTATTTCATAAAATTTTTTCTAGATACTTCAGAAGTTTGCTACAAAGTTTGGTACAAAGAAATAAAAAAATTAAAAATTCGGTAGAAATTTAGAACCGATATCTAGAAAATAAGCTAAAAAGCTAATATTTAAAATATAAGAGACAATACTCAATGCTCTGTCCATAAGAAAATTTATTCTTATATAACTATCCGTTTAAAACGACTCATTGATTCCCAAAATATTTTGACCGTGCCCCACTGTGCAGTGTTCTGTTAGCTGCAAAGTGCGAGTTGTAAAATGTTATGGTTTGTGTCTCTGCTATTTCAAATTGAATATCAAACTTTATGATGAATTTACATGTTTGAACCGATGAAAAAATTTGAACAAAATTATTAAATTTACAAATATTTTTACTTCACAAAATTTGCAAAATTTGTAGTTGTACTCCACAATGAAACAAACCAAATTTAAAAAAGAATAATAAAAATTGCCTTAAAAATGCATTTTATAGATTCAGAAAATATTTTTACCCAAAACCGACCATTAGACAGGGTGCCCCTGTGGCTGAGTGGTAGCGATGCTAGCCTCTCAGTCCATAGGTCGTGGGTTCGATTCCCGCCATAGACCCTGGGTGTTTTCCGCCGACAAGCTATAATCGCTTCGCGAGTTGTGTTGTGTTATATTAAAAAAAAAGCAACGTGAGTCCGATCACAGGGGAGATTTGTAAACATCTAGTAATGATTTTTTGTTTAATATTGGCTAATGGTAACTAAAATAATATATGTAAATTTTTTACTCTACTGTATGGAAAAATGTATGTAGAGTAGTGGAATTATTAGTTGTGGGGGTTTGTGGAGAATTGCTCATATGCAAGTGGAAAACGTCAAATAAAAATTTTGATAAAGCTTGCGACTGTGGGTTTGTAAAATTTGTATTAAAATCTCCATCCATAATAATTGGCTTGAGATGGAGATTGTTACCAAATTGTCGTGCACCAGCTTCAGTGTAAGGCAACAGTACGTAATGAAGATATGTTATAATATAATATTATAAATTCTTTATAAAGACTGCTATATATCTTTTAAACAAATACTTGACATTTAAAACGTTCTTTTATTTAAAAGTATATATTTATTTTATATTTTTCAACTTTTTAACAAAATTATCCCCACTGGCAACACTATTACACTTCACAAGCAATTTCTATTAAAATTAATTAATAATTGCTCCTGAAGGTATGCTTAAAAATTCGCCTACACCGATTTGATAACATCTTACTCAAAATTTGTGATTGTATTGTGAAAAAGATTTTTATGCGTGCATATATTAAAAATTATATTGGTTTTTGTTGTCGTTGGCGTAAAAGGAATCTTAAAATGAGATTCATATGTACATACATATCGTCGGTTGATAATTTAAATGTCGTATGTTGATTTTTTGCGGTTTTGAGTTCAGATCGATTCCTTAGGTTTTCCGAGCTGATCTTTCATTTGACGTCATCAGTTTATCGATGCATCAGACGGTTTTCGAGATATGGAGTGTTGAGTTTGTCGTATGTGGCATTTGCTGATGCAATTTTCAAACTCAATTTACTCGAAACTATCTGAATCCACATACGACAATTAAATTATGAACCGACGATCTGTATGTCTATTCGGAATCAGACAAACTATTTCTTAAACGTCATGATGTACATATGTATGTATTTCAATTAAATGTTTAATTTTTGCAAAATATTTTTGTGTGTGTCTAAGGGCCAATTTTACCAATTCTATTTAAATATTTAAATAAGTTGGTGAAATTGGCCCCTAACAATCATTTGATTTTTTTATTCTTTTACTCCTTTAAAATTTTCACAAATTTTCTGGAACTTTATTTTATAAAAAATCTATTTTTTAAACAACTCCTACTCTAGCCAATATTAAATTAATTTAGCTCTTATATTAAGAAAGTTTATGAGCCAAATGACTGCATTAATAAAATAAAGGAAACCAATAATTCTAGTGAATAAAATTTCTCTGTATGTCTCTGTTTGGTGCCTCGAAGAAATTTATTGATTTAAAGGCGTGTTGTTGACATTTAAGTTCCCTTTTCTTATGAATTTAATGTCTCCTTGCTTTACAAATATCATGTGGCCAATAATTTCTCCGTATTAACTACAAAAAATAATAAATAAAAATTTTTTATTGCACTTTTTTTTATTGTAATTTTTTATTTTCAAAATGTTATTGAAATGTGTTTGCTTTTATTTTAAGAATTTTTTAAACAATAAAATATTAAAAGACAATAGTAATGACAAGAAGAAAAAGAAAATAAAAATAAAAATAATAAAGAGCTTCATACAAACATACGTTCAATGCACTTGTGTCAGATGGCTTAAGGAAATACAAAGAGAGACACATGAAAAGTGATGAAGAAAAATATAGCAGCGAAATGCATTTTAAATATGAGGGACTTAAATTTAAAGGTGGATGGACACTCCAGGGCAATAATGCAAAATTTTACTTATTCCCAGTAAAAAAAGACACTCCAAAAAAGCCATGAAAATGTGGAGTTTGCGATCTGGAAGTAGTGCAAATTTCGATCCGATCTAATGATTTTTACATAGGGTTGTCATTGCAAGAAGTTCTCTTTTTCGATGCCTGGTCACCGAATTGGAAGCGATTTTAAGAAAAATGTCTTGTTTTGTGTTCTATGATAATAGTTTCATCTAGGAAAAATGGTTAATAGTTACTTATTTTAACAATTAGTTTCTTTTTATAGGAATTTAAAAGCGAAACAGTATTTTCATGTAAATTTAAGCAAATAACTTTAAAATTTTAGACCAAAATTAGTTCATAAGTTTCTTCAAAAAAATCGATTTTTTTAAAATTCTGGTGAGTAATTTCTAAAACTAGAGAGGAATTACAAGGTTTTGTATGACTAAAATAACCTTCTACTTGGTTTTCTGCTAACTATTGGCAAATTAAAAATATCGGTTTTTAGGAAGCAATGAAAATGTAGTTCCTTTAGAATGACTTCCAATTTTTATTTTTACTGGGTTTTATTAGTTTCAATACAATAAACACACAAAAAAGATACAACTGCGAAGTAGTCACAACAACTATACTATGGTTGAAGCGAGCAATTTTTGATTTCTATCAAATAAATATTTTTTATCTTTTTAATCGTTTAAACATAACTTTAGCTATGATTAATATAATTTGTTTATTTGGCAATGGAATTTAACCCATCCTTAGCAATCTGATAATACTACAGCTTAAGTTCTATAACTACACAAAAGTATTTACATATATTTGACAAATTCAAATTTTGTTATTATATCATATCGTCATAATATACTAACAATTTTATTATTCCACAAGTCAGGCAGACGATTCGTCTAGAAAATTTGTATGAAAACGTCTGAAAAAATTAGTGCTTTCCATATAAATTTTATACTCAAGTCGACCGACATTATTGCAATATGACGCAATTCACAAGGTGTTGTACCTTGTGAATTGGCCAATTCACCTGTAATCAATATGTGGAATTATTGATTCGACATGGAAAGGAAAATTCAAGGTAAATAAATATCGACCGCCATGCAAATTCCAATTATTTATTCCTGCGGTATATATACGCTTTCGGCGAAATTGATTTAACGTCCCTGTTTTTTTTTTTTAAATTTGACGTGGTATAGTATCAGCTGTTTTTAAACAATATTTTAAAAATGTATACATACATTCACTCATATATAAACACATACATATGTATGTGTGTATGCAAATATTTATGAAACGTTAAAACAAAAAAATATAGAAACAAGAGTTAGAGATTAATGATAGAGAGTAATGCCGAGTACACACTATGACATTTTGTGACACCGCAATAGTGAATACTGGTGGCAACGTTTGTTATTTCCGACATTTTTCGTTCTGTGGCATTGCTTTCCATATAAAAACATAATGGGAACCTTGTTGCACACATTTTGAAAATGACAACACAAGAAATGCCAGTTGTTCACTCGATATACATAGTTTGAAATAAAGAAATTTTAGTAAGTGTCAAATTAAATTAACGATTGCTTCTATTTGACTTTATTTACTCTTATAAAAATATCGTAAAAAAATTTAAATTGACGTTAATATAGCAAATTTGTATATTTTACTTAAAATTCTGTTCTTTCCGTACGCGTACCGTCATAAAAGTTGAGCGTGAGCAAAATAGAAAAAAATATATATGGTGCGGAAATTAGAAATTGCCACGATTTTCCCCATACCAATATACTCTGAATATGATTTAAGAATATCTCTTTAGGAATGATAACATAAATTCCCCTTGGCCACTGGTGATTAGCGTGACTAATCTTTATTTGGATGCGATCATGATAAATATTATGATATAATATTAATTCAAAAGAATTATGCGAGAACGATCATAGTGGAAGGTATGCTCACGTGCTTAGCCCGAATCATCAGTGTTCCAGCATGAGCATTGCATTGTATAAAAAAAAATAGAAATATACTCGTACATGAAATATGATTTTCGGAAGTTCCCTTGTCAGTTTGGAAAATAGTTTTGTGTTGCTCACTTCTCACGATATTGAAGTGAATATGAAAAATAGCATGCAAGATGAGTCGTGCACGCACAATTGCATATGATTGTGACAAATATTTAAAAATTGTGAGACTGAAGTAGTGATATAGAAGCTTGTTTGATTTTACTAATATCTTTGCTGATAAAATTGGTTTTTCCCAGTCACGTGAATAGGATTAATTACAAATCACAATAAATCCGAAATGGTCCTGATAAATTTAGTAAAATGAAATAAATAAATCTTAAAGAATGATCGTGGAAATTCCTATAAAATTATAGAACTACATTAGGAACATTTTGATAATCTTACAAAAATCTTCTTGATTTAACTGATCCAAGGTTAGCTTGAAATCGCTTTTGTCGCAAATGCTCGGCAAAACTTGTGGAACTAAACATGACAAATATCTATCGTTTAAAAAAGAAAATTTTTATTATTCTGCGATTTTTTTCTTATGGTCACAAGTATTAGTGTAAGCCATAAGTAATGTTGCTGGATTGTTGCAAGGCTATTGTCTGTACGTGGGCACATTGGTGAATGATCAAGCATAATCGATCATACGACATTCAAATGACAGAAATATATACATAAACGTTGGGTGTCCTATGCTACAATGGGATATAGAAGCTGTGCCTCCAACTAAAAAAATATTTAAAACATTATCTTAGTATGAGACATATACAAATTTCAACAAAAGGAATATTTGTCTCAAATCGTGAAATGCGCTATCAATTTATAGCGAGCATTATTCTCAATGGTGTTTCAAAGGAAGATTTATATTTGACAATTTTTATTTGTTTAAGAACAACGCTTGACGCTAAATCGAGAAACTATCATTAGTTAAAGAATGGCTGGAAAAACTATTGAGAATAATGCTTGTGGTAGACTCGTCATGTTTCAAATGTTTGATTTGGTGTTTGTTGGGGTAGCCCAACAACGGCTTATTAATATTGATTCAACATCAAATATTTCGATTATGCAAAAGATTTAAGTTCTGCCACACGAATACTTTTGACAATCTTTGTAAAATTTCTGACAGAAATTCCACTTCAGGCTGCGTATCGAGGATAAGGCATCGTATATATGTATGGTTGTATTCCCGCGTATGTTTTTACAGATGTGTCAATATGCCGCACATAAACATTTCCGAATGTATGTATATCGGAGGGACTTTTTGTTAAAGATTTTCAACGTTCGTTTTTTTTTCTTTTGTCTCGTACTTTTTTGCTTTAAAAAGAAAATGTTGCAGTGTGTCATGCAGTTTTAAATAACTTTTTTCTCCTTTTTGTTCAAAAGATTTATTGATGTTAAACATAACGGCTTTTTAAGGAAAAAAGTTGTTTTAAATATAGGCTTTTTTTTGATATTTTTTGTTACTTTTTTTTCGTGATGCTTGGTGTGTAAATTTTTGGTTTTATTGCAACTTTAATTTAAATTTTTTTTACCAGAATTCAAAAGTAGAAACCAGTTTATTAAGAAATATTTTCGATCGCCAGCAGCAGTTGCTGAGTGCATTTATTTCTTTTATTTAATTTTTTTTTTAATTTTTTTGTTATTCTGTTGCTGTGTGAGTACATGTTTTATGGCTTAAAAACAAGTTAATTTTTTGTGGCATGATTGTAGACGTTTGCACATATTCGTTCCGTTTAGAAATGTTGCCTTAATAGGACTAAATGTGAAGTCAGGTGGGACCGATATTTCAAGCAATAGGTGTGGGTCAATAGTACTTTAATATTAAAGGGTTATCTTTATTTTTTCTCTTATCAATTTATAACTCTAAATTAGAACAGAAATTGTTTAAGGTTATTTGAAATAGAAAAAAATTTCAGCAAAGTGCAATTAATGAAGTACATATCGTCAGCCCATTATTGGTTTGACCCACCGACCATTTTTTAAAAAAATGAGTTAGGTAAGGGGTATATATATTTTGAGTATCCCCTTTCTGAATCCAAACAGGTTTCACGAAATTAATTATGTTTTTCGAGATATTTAGCATTTATTTTGCTCCATATCAACTATTTGAAGGTTTAATAAATATTGTTTTGTCGTTTTTCTCCATTCTGACTTTTTGGCGTATGCTCCAAACCAATAATGGGCTGACGATATGTAGTTTTCGAATAAAACGAATAGAGTAAACATCGATCTTACAAACCCTGTTATAAAAGCATGAAAAAGAAACTTATTTGAATATCCATTATTCGTATCCCAGTCATAGATTTTCGCCTTGGCATTGATAAAAATTTCACGTGCGCTCTTGTGGTTGGTATCATCAGAGGAGATTGTGCGATTTCACGAATGTCAGAATGTCTATTTCTATTACTTTTTATATACTCTACGGAAGGAAAAGCTAAAAATGATACCCAACATTTTGGTATTTTCCTACTGTATTTACATACATTTATTTCAATCAGAAAAAAACCGCCAAAATTAAAAAAAAATATCTGAAACGGAAAAATATCGCCAATATGAAGACAACTCGACAAAACAGAAAAAATCGTGTAAGGGCATAACTAGTCGAAATGAGAAAATCGCCAATAAGAAAATATTGCAAAAATTGCCCAAATGAAAATATCGATGAAAGGGTTAATATCCCAAAAAGAAAAGAGATACGCCGAAATCAACTGCGACACAGAAGAATTAGTGAAATAGCTAAAATCGAACAAACGGAAATAGTCGCAAGGCGATATCAAAAAACAAAACAAATTTAAAAACAAAAAAAATTACGGTAATAAAAAGTATGGTCAAAGACCAAAAATATCACAGCTGAAACGAAAAAAGGTCTTCATAACAGGAAAAATCGCTGAAAGTAGAATAAAGTCACTAAAGTGCGACTTTGACTCACGCACGAAAGGTTCCATAGTTTCGGGTTTGAGCGTTTTTAGGGTTCCGTACACCAAAGGTGAAATGGAACGCAGTACGTCTTTCCGTCAAATGCTATTTTCTCGAGAACCCAAAGAGCTACGGACCTGAAATTTGCATAGAGTGTGGCCGCTACAACAACAAATATATGAGAGTTAAAAATTATATACATATGTATATGTATATATGTATGTATGTTATGTATATACATTTGAAATTTGTAAGGTTAGTGTATTTCTATACAGACTACAACAATTAACACTAAAATTTAAAAAAAAATTTATTTTGTAATGTTGACAACTTGCTGTATCTTGGAAACCGTAAGAGCAAAACTCTTGAAATTTTCACAAACGGTAAAACCAAAAAATTTAAATATTATAAAAGCACCAAACCGAAAAAAAATCGCCAAAAACCACAAAAAAATCGCCAAAACGAAAAAAGCGCCCAATTAAAAAAATTCTTAAACGAAAATAAATCGCGAAAAACCGAAAAAATTGTCAGAATTAAAAATATAGCCAAAATTAAAAAAAATCGCCAAAGTGAAAAAAAGCCAAAATTAAAAAAAAATGGCCAAAATTAAAAAAAACGCCAAAATGAAAAAAAATCTCCATAAGGAGAAAAAAGCGAAAGAAAACGAAAAAAATTATTTCAGCTGAAAAAACGTCAAAAACGCAAAAAAACGCCATATAAAAAAATGCTCAAAGCCCAACTTACGGAACCCTTCGTGCGCTAGTCAAAGTCGCACTTTACTAAATTTATTTTAATATGGTGTTATTTTTACTTTTTGCGTTTTTTTAGTTATAATGCACGTAAATGAGGTTTGCTTGGGAAATCTGCCGCTTACGAATGTGTGTTTTTCATTGACACCGTATAAGAGAATTTTAAGCTTTGCCAATTTATCTCGATATATTTACATATTAACTATATATATTTTTCCTAAATAATTGATTTATATTTTAAAATTTTGAAGTTTATTCTAAACTTATCTTACAACATGTGTCGGCCAATCACAAAAATGTTGAAATACATTTTTAAAAATCAATTGTTACTTTGAATGGCAATACCGTTCATAAATCTACAACAAAGACTTATTGTTATTGCCATAATAAAAATGATAAAAATAATAATAACAATAAATAATGAACGAGTGGAGTACAAATGGTAAACAGCATAAATAAATGAATTCTTAAATAAAACGAAAATGTAAAATAAATTTAATTTTGTCATACTCGTTAAAAATAACACATGGACACAACATGAAATGCAATAACGCAGTGACACTTGCATGAAATTTTAATTTATTATTTGTAAACAATAAATAAAAATGTTTTACGAATAAATTATATTACAGGTCATGCAGCCATGCAGCTATGGGCCATTAAATTTATTGTTAAAATAATATACGGAAAAATAAATATTTAAATTTAAGAGTTGTTCAGGATTTTAAATGTTTTCTTGTAAAACTTCAATGGACAATTTTTTATTTGCAATCTAGACAAATTGAGCTGAAGTTTTAACGTTTCTTTTTTTTTAACAAATATTTATGTAAACTAAGAATTAAATATCAGAAACTATCCAGCCCACTGATCCACACATACGAGTATACATACATACACAGACGCAGCTTAGCTTCATGTCAATTAATTAATAAATAAATTTTTAATCAATAAATAAAAACCATTCAACTTTGGTCCTCAATTGATGAAATATTTATAAGGGAAATGGAAGTACATATTGACTTAGTTGCAACAGTAAGAACAACAAGAGAGAAAAAACTTAAGTTACATTTTGCATTCCTTAGACATGGGCAGAATTTGTATGATGGGAGTGTTTCATCCATGGCAATGCACAAGCCTAAGTAGTGTTCTTCCATTTATCACGCAAAAGTGCATGAAGAAAAACATAAAGAAGATCTAAGCATGATCAAGCATGCATGACTACAATATGTGTTGTTATTTCCTGGCTTAAATGATCTGTAATTGATTTGAAATTCCTAAGCTGAGGAACCACTATCGGCACAATGTACCGTTTTTCGTTGGCTCACTGCAATAAAGTTCTAAGTAATAAACCATTTAGGCCTTCTTTCTCAATTAATTACGGAATAAGTCTATATTGCTTTATTACCAACTGTACTCGTAGTATATACAATTATATCCTTATATTTCAGTTAGTTGAGCCGACAAAACTCGGTACATTGTGCCGATAGTGATAGATCTAGCCTTTACAAATAAAATTGAATATTTTGAGAAATTTTGATATTAAAGTTTTTTCTATAATTTGATATTAGATGTGCGGCAAATTATCAAAATTGACATGAATACCTGCTATTAAAAAAGTTGCCAACTCAATTATTTTCGCGCTCGATTAAGGTCCTGTTGAAGACCTGAAAACGAATTTATTATTTAACGCTTTTTTAGAAAAACTGATAGCGAAACTGATAGGCAAATTATGTGAAATAAAGTCCAGACGGCAAAGGTTTTTATAAAAAAAAATTTTACGTTAAACATACAAGTATTAAATCAGAAACCTTCCTCAAATCAATGAACTAACTAGGTTCTTCATATTAAATACTTATTTTTCCAGCTTTAAAAAACAGTGGTGTTTACGTTTTCTGGAAATCGAAATAATGCTTGTCATTAGTCTGAAATGCTTTTTCTCTCCTCTTAACACCTTGAAATTAAATAAATATAAAGAACCAATTAAAAATTAAATTGTATGAAATAAACTTTTTAATTAATTAAATGTTCAAGCCAAATCTTAATTCACTAAATTAAATGTTTTATTAATTAATTAATCAATTTAATTTTTAAATAACAAAAATTTAATTGACTCAAATAAATTTTTAATCGATTATTTGCATTTATTTTATTTTCAGCTGTTAGTAGGAGAAAGTCAAAATTAAAGCACAATTAAAGCTACCGGCAACATATTGTCAAAATTTTAAGTTTCGTGCATAAGCTCATGCTTAAAGCCTATTACTCTGTTCACAATTTCGTGCGAAATGCTGTCAAGCTACATATAAAAGTATTTGGTATGAAATATTTGCGAAATAAATTCGCAAGAGTAGTACTCTGTTCTTGGTGTGAAAAACACGGAAAATCATGTCTTTCCATGCAAAATTAGTCTGGCATCATTTTAGTTTAGCTGCGAAACAACATGAGCAGTGCTTTTTTCGCACGGAATTTTAACAATGTTGCATACTTTCAAGCAATAAAAGCGAGGAATTTATTTACAAAACCGCGAGTTGGGTTACATTTATTACATGTCAAATTTTTCACGCGAAATAACCAATGGCACTGAAAATTTTTCACAAATTCGAACAGAGTACCAGGCTTAAGTTGTGAAAAGAATAACTTTATAATACTTTTAGTTTTCTTCTATTTTTAAACTTATAATAATTATTATTTTACGTTTTGTTTTTCTTCCAGGTATGTAAATTCATTATTTATACGATTATAAAGCAGTTGAAGAAGAAGAATGCTACCGCATTACTAGGATAAAATATTAATAAAAACATATGTATGTATGTATAATACAATTCTTAAATAAACTTGTGATTGAATAAATTTATTAAACTTGCAATTACTATTTGATTTAATGATCAAACAGAACTACGAGTACATCGTAAGCAAATTTTCCAAAAAAAAATTAACACAAAAAGCAGACATGAAATAATATCTACGTACATATTTTATTTTGACAGCGTTCTTTGTTATGTCGAGTACACAATATGGCATTTTGTGACATCGCAATTGTGTGTACTAGTGACAACGTTTGTCATTTCCGATATTTATTGTTCTGTGTCACTGCTTTCCATATAAAAAACAGAATTTGAACGGTGTTGCACACATTTTGCAAATGACACCACAAAATTACAATACAAGAAATGCCAGATGTTCAGCATTATACTCTCATATATATGTATATACTCATTCCATAAATAATGCTACTATACTTTTCTTAAATTGCATACTTTTTGTGGGTAAAGCCAATAAAATAAGAGAAAAATAAAACAATAAAATTAAAGAGCATTTGAAGTTACTGCCAAAATGCTTTTATTTGCCTCATTAATTTGACAGCGCCTCTTCCTGAAGTTGCAGTCTTATCCTGTTTGATAATTTTTGTGATATATCGTAGCACGTCTGTGGAATTGTTCATGTCAAGTCATATTTATACAACATAGATTAGACTCAATTCACTTTGAAAAATTCACACTTTCTGTGTCAAAATAATGTATGATGACGATCAGCAATTTTCATCACATATCATATTGTTACATTTTTGCCTTTTAAATACGATGTTTTTATATGTTTAAATAATGGCAACTAAAAACCAAGCTTACAATTATTATTAAAGCAAGAACTTTTAAAACACACAATAAATTAGCTGCTACAATACCACAATGTTAAGTTTTTTACATAATACTCGATTGTACTTTAATACTAAACATAAAGTTTCCAGAAGGAGAATGTTAGCAATATCCAGTCTCTAGTCTCCAAAGCCTCAGCAAATTTAAGAGCCTCTTCTACTAGCTTTCGGACACGTCATTAGTTCGTGTTATAATTCATTCTTTTGGTTGGTGTGCATTTGTCTTGACAATAGAACGACATTGGAGAAGCATTATGCTTATGTGTTTGTGCTTAAACTAACTTTAGGCTAACTATTTCGCAACAGGTAGTGGTTGACTCTTGTTCAATTCTGCACTAGCTTTCAACAAACTTAAAGTTGACCTTATTTAAGTCACGTGGTAGTTAGTAAATTTGCAAAAAGATTTTGCTCGGGTTCAAATCACACGTTGTATAGTCAACGCGCCAGCTACCCAGCTAAGGTACTTTCTAAAATAATAACATCAAAATTTTAATATAAAACAAGTAAGAGTGCTATATTCGGCTGTGCCGAATCTTATATACCCTTTACCAACGTATGTATGTGTAGTATACAGATACATATATAATTAAATATATACACATTGTTTTGTGATAAAATTTATAATTTTTTGTTATAGTGCAATTTTTAGTAAGTGACCTCTTGGTTTTTTTCGACTAAAGAATTTGCTTAAGTAAAGATCTTCCTAAAACATGATATATTTATAACTGAAAAAAAGTTATTTTTGGTTATTTTTTTATCCAATTTTTTTCAACTTTAATACGAGTACTAATTTATTTCTTTCTAAACTATAGACTACATTTAATTATCAAAGAAATAACTAGCTTTATTTAATTAGTTTTATATATAAAAAAAGTGTACTTTTCCCAACCCTGGAATCTTCATTTTATATTTTTTTTGGTTCCTTATATAAATCTTGTTATTCAAAAAATATATAAAATATGTTAAATGAACAAAGAAAAAAAGAAATAAAGAAAATACTAGTTTTATTTAGTAACTTTAATATCAAAATAAATTCAGTAAAGTGCGACTTTTTTGAAGTTTTTTCAGTTAAAACGATTTTTTTTTAGTTTTGTCGCTTTTTTCTCGTTTTGGCAATTTTTTCTGTTTTTGGAGATTTTATTTTTCATTTTGGCGATTTTTTTTCATTTTGACGATTTTTCTTCTTTTTATGGGTTTTTCTTTTATTTTGGCGATTTTTTTCATTAGAAATTTGTTTAATTTGGTGCTTTTTTTTGTTTTGGCGATGTTTTTTTTGCCGACTTTTTTTCATTTTGGCGATTTTATAATTTTTTGATATTTTAGTTTTAACGTTTTTGAAAATTTTAAGACTTTTGCTCTTACGGTTTCCAAGATACAGCAAGTTGTCAAAATTACATAGTCAAAATTGCATAAACTGATGGAACACCCTTTAACTTAAATTTGTTTAAATCTTAGTGCTAATTGTTGTAGTCTGTATAAAAATACACTAAGTTTACAAATTTCAAGTGAATATACATAGAATTGTATGTATATTACATGAGATTTTAACATTTTTCGTTGCTCGTTTTGGAACACCCTTTAAAAAAATAAATTCAAAAATTAAATTTTCCATCTGTGTGGCTGTGGTTTCTATTTTTCAAATTTTCTATACCCAACTTTTCTTTCCAAAACATAAAATATATTTATAAATAAAAATATAAAAAAAAATTATTAGACCTAGATAATTTTATATATCACAAAAACTGTACGTTTCCCAACCCTGGAGTCATAATTTAAAAATTTTTCTGATTTCTTACACCAATCTTTTTCTTTTAAGAATTTAAGATATTTTAAATTTATAGATAAAAAGGAAAAATTAGTTTTAGTAGGTTATTTTTATATAACAAAAAAGTTAATGTTCCCAACCCTGGAAACGCCTTTTTGATGTTTTTAATTTTTTCATATTTTTAATACAAATTTTCTTCGTACTGAAATATAAAATAAGTTTATTTAACAAAAAAACTAAAAAAAATTGTGTTATCTAGTTAGTTTTATATGGCAAAATCAAGTTTCAGTTTTCCAGCTCTGAAACCGTCTGCTCGATTTTGCTGATTTTCAATACCAATCTAAGTTGGGCCATTTCTGACACACCAGTCCAAGAACGAAATCTCTAGCTTTTCTGGGAGCATCGGAAAACCGATTTCCCGTATACCAGACGGACGGACGGACAGACGGACATCGCTTATTCGTCTTCCCTATTCATAAGGACCCAGAATATATACATTTTATGGGTCGCATATGAATATTATGGAAATTACACACGGAATGACAAACCTACATATATATACCCTTTTCCGTTTTTGGTAAAGGGTATAATAAATTAATTTCAAAGTAGTTGAGAGTAAATTTGTTGGCTCTCACCAAATCCGATTATGTAGTCAACTTAACAACTGATTTTGGGTCAGTTCTGGATTACATTGTAGTTAGCTTTTAGTTAGTCTAAGAAAAGTTAACTATAAGTTGATTTTTTTTGTAGTCGGCTAGTGATTTGTGTGCTTGTGTTTTATGTTCTTTAGTTGAGATTCATGGTTCACGGCTCTTTTAGTTGAGCAACTTTTGAGCTTAAAGAAGAGAGAAGAGAATATAATGAAGAGGGTAGCTATTTTATTTTCTCCGCTTACCCATGAACTAAAAACTTGCTCAACTAAAATTACAGTTTTTTGAACCGAAACTATTAATAATGTGTACAAATGTTTTAATGAAAATCTTACCTCTCAACAATGAATTTTCAATGGATTCATAAGAAACAATTACTATTTTACTAAGCAAGTTAAATGTTAATTCAGGGAAAAAGTGCGATACAAATTTAAACATTTTAAAACTTTCTTTTTGTTTCAAATAAAAGTGCGCGACAAGTAGAAATTTGTCGACATCGTGGGACAGGACCTAAACCTTAATATTTAAAAAAAAAATTTCAAAAAAACACAAATGGAAAACATTTGTGTTTGGCTTGTATACGTACATATATCTTCATAACTATACTTGTGTCCAACTGTTCTTTTTGAACTAGTTCGTTCAGTTGGGCACAAGTGCGGTCAAAAACATCAATGTTAATCAAATGGGTTTTGAAACAACTTTTGATTTAAACGCTCTCAAACTTTACCATAAATAAACTTTAAGAAGAAGTATGCCTGTATATTTATTAAGTCGTTTCACCACTGTGTTATATCATAACATATTTGAAAGTATTGAATTTCCCATTCCTGCAAAAAAAAAGATTAAGAGTTTGAAGGAAAGTAAGAATTAAGTTATTTTTTTTTATTGTTATTAATCTTTTTGTATAGAAAATTAAAAAATAAAAAATTATATAAAAATATATATAATAATTTTTCATTATGTCAAATGAAAAAATAAAGTCAACAACAGGCGTGAATAAATGCATTGTGTCTTTTTGTTTGACAAAAGTAATTTGTTGTTTGTTTTTATTGTTACTGTTGCATTTACAATCATCATCGCAAGTATGTACATTATGCAGTTTCGTTACATGTTTATGTTCGCTTGCAATTAAGATGATGAGCACGACTGTATGTATTTATTACTTCTGAGCAGAGACGGGGATGTTAGTGCTATTAGTGATTGCATTTAACTTTTGTTGTGTTCTTAGTTGATTAAAAATTATTTCACTATCATTGCAAAATTTTAACACGATAATCAAAAATTTTTTGGAACCTGAATAATTTTATTAAATTTATATTTAATGATTCTAAAAATAAATTTCCAATTACACTAATATATACGCTAAAATTGAATATCTCGGCATGATAATGCACACAAAAAAGTAATATGAATAATCTTGTAACATCAATTAAAATATTCGTAATATCAATTAAAATATTAATTATATTTTTATAAAAAAATTAATAATATTAATTAAGTTTTTCCACTCAAATTACTTAAAAATTTTATTGAACCAACTAAATTCTTAATCGAAAACATTAATTGGTGAATACTTATTTCTGTGCTTATCAAATAAATAATTTTACAATTCTATAGTTCTTCTATCTGTGAGAGTCAATCAGAATGTATATCGTCACCTTAAATGCAAACGGATGTAACTACACAAAAATTCGAAACCGAGCTTTTGATTGATTATGGTTCATTTTATCAAACTACATGTTCACGCAAATATTTAGACTTCTGCGATCAAAAATAACGACTTTATTAAAGAATTTCAAAGGGACATAATTACGATTGCATCTATTTTTTTTTTGCATAGAACGTAACTAACATAAAAGCTTAAATATATATAAAAAGGAAATAAGTGGGTAAAAACATGTAATCATATATACGACAAGTAAATTTCGAGGAAAATTTTCAAGAACACTTTACTATTATTGATTTTGAAACGTTTTATGTTTCTCCTGTAAAAAATATTAAAGTGTAGTTACGTCCGTTTGCATTTAAGGTGACGATATGTGACCTTCGCCTAGAGAAGGGACCTAGTGTGTGAAAATTAAGTTTTGAGAAAAACGCATTTAAAACATAAAATTTTAATCTTTTTCTCATTTGTATCGATTTTCCGAAGAAGGTCATATGTAATGTTGCAATCTACAATACCTTACTTACCTGTTCTACTATCTCGGATCCATGGAAAAATATGCAAAAAGAACATACAACGCATACACTATATTTATTTTTATATAAATATTTTATTAAGCTGAAATTTTAAACATTTAATAACTTTAAACAAAAAGTCTCAAAAAGTCAATCTAACAAAACCATTGCACGAACAATTATCTGGGTTTAAATTAATAAAAGAAACATTATACGAATAAAATTATTCCAAAGGATTATTCGATTACTGTTATGTTATTTTAGGCAAATTTCTCTATAATCAAGATTTTCCTATTATGAGTTGATTGCAAAAACATAAATTTCTCGATGCAATTTTAGCACATTTTGATATTTGATAACTTTAAAAAAACATTCACATTTCAAGTAGAATTAAGCGAGTAAAAAAAAACTTATTCGTATAAAATTATTCAACATGGTCAGATCATGTCAAGACTATTGTCGCCCAGTCGTACGTCAAGCTTCGCTCTCTGTGGAATACCCAAGCATTTACACCACGTACGATAAGATTGCTACTTAAGACTTATGTATCTGTTTCCAGCTTTGTTATATGGAAACCAAATATTTGCTAAATGTGACGCGGATAGCAAATGACGGCTTAATGTGGCATACAACAACATAATTAGATATAAGTAGGGTCTTAGAAGGTTTATCCATGTATCAAATTTCTCAAGGAATATTTTTAGTGTCACTCTTGAAAACTATACATATGAATATAAGAACGCTTGTACTTCTTCATAAAGTAATTTATTCTGGCAGCCCCGGATACCTTTTTGATAAAATACAGTTTGGTAGACCTGGAAGAGGAAAACGGTTAATTACCCCGATGCATCACCTCACTGCCTCAAAGCATCACTTTTTCATCAATGCGATTCGTATGTTAAAGTGACGTCGATGTCGACAATTAGAATAAGGATGAATATCTCAGAAATAAATGTTATTAAAATAGAATAATGATACTAAAAGCTATAAAAATAAAATTATTCGATTAAAAGCTAGTTAAACAAAACCATTCAAGAAAAAGACCTGTGAAAATATGACATAATAGCTTAATGCTAGAAACACAACTGGGACGAACGACGAATATTTCGGTGCGAACTTTCGTCATACAAAATAAAACACATTTGGGCATATGAAAATGAACACAACACCACCGTAGAACGAAATTCGTCGTATGTGACGAACTCTGAGATAGGTTTATTTCTATTTTGTACGCCGACCAGTGTTGCCAAACTATATATTCAAAATTACACCTCGTAGGAGCCAAAATTACCCGATTTCAAAGGAATTACACCCAATATTAAAATAAATGTTTGACACATTTCAAAAATCTTGTTTAAGGTCTACTTATGATTTGGTATCAGCCCCAGTGAAGTGCAACTAGTGTTCTTCATACGGGATTTCCCGGGAATAATTTCCCGGGATCCCGCACATTTTCCGGGAAAGAAATCCCGGGAAATTTGTGAGGGAATTCCCTTGATTTTTTGATTTTGTTATGGCAACTTAATTTGTATGTACACATTCCTTGATGAGTGTCGTTATTCACTTTATTAATGCGATGGTGCAATAATAAAGTGATGGCAATATCACAATAGCTAAAGCTTTACAACAACTAAGGCCGAGTTTACATCTGGTACACATGCATTCTGATACTTAGATGCATTTATGTGGAAAAAGCAGAACGCGACTATCAATATTTAATTCTACAACAATTCATAAAAGTAAAAAACAGAAATGAGCAAGGAAATAAAAGAAAATTACAAATAATTACAGTTTATCTTTGGTAAATAGTACGGTTAACAGCATTAACAGCTTATTCTGTACTAAAGTCCTATTTCCAAAGAAATATGCCCTTATGCAAAAACGATTGTTAAAGTGAAAGCATGCGTTAAAACTGGTTTTGCCATACAAAATTCGTTTATTAAACCAACTTTAAGTTTAACAATGATTTTTTCATAAAGGGGATATTTTGTAATATTTTTTTAATAATACTCGTATAATTTCTTTTTTATAATATTGGTATCTATGTGTTATTATATAAAGAACGGAAGCGGTATTATTTTTTTAATAATGTGTGTATAACACGTTATTATTTAATCGATCTCATGAGTTATAATTTGTTTTTGTTGAAATAAATTAAATTTATAAATATTTTGTATTGTTTTGTACTGCGCGGGAATTCCTGGGATTTCCCGGGAAACCGAAAAATCTTTCCCGCTTTCCCGGGAAATGAAAAAGTCCGGGAAAAGAAAAACTCTACGTGCAACATATCGAGAGCGTGTATTAAAAATACGTCAACTCAAATTTTCTCAAAATGAGCTTCCGATGGCAAAAAACTCTCCTATAGAATATTCATCTGTAATATAAATTTCGAATCAAAAAAAAATTTTTTTTTGTTGTTTTGTATAAATTTTTTTTATTCTGTTATCTAAAAGTATAATTTTTTCGGCGAAAATAAATGCTAACTTTCATGTAAAAATAAGCAGTTCATTATAAATCTACCTCATATCTTATTGCTTATTATTATTATTGTTTTTTTTTGTATAACTTCTTTTAATAATAAAATAGCATCAACGGTATCAGACGATAATTTATGATATTTTATTTTGTTTATTTATAATATTATATATGTATGTATTCGTGTGTGTTCTGGCTTTCACATCGTTTTCACATGTTTTCTTCTGAGTTCGGATGTTAAAACACATGCTACGCCTGTTTAAGTTGAAATGTAGAAACTACAGATTAATAGTATGTGTTCTAGCATCCGAATTTAGAAACACTATTTGGAAATTGACGATTTCAAACTTTTAGATTTTCTCGTTTTCGATTTTGAGCAAAAAACTCTTATTTTTTCACAAGACTGTTAACAAATGAAACTCGTATTTTTTTCACAAGACTGTTAACAAATGAAAAGAAAATCGAAAACGAAATAGAAAACGAAAAAATCTAAAAGTTTGAAATCGTCAATTTCCAAATAGTGTTCTTCTAAATTGGGATGCTAGAACACATACTATTAATTTGTATTTTCTAAATTTCAACTTAAGAAGGCGTAGCATGTGTTTTAACATCCGAACTCACAAGAAAACGCGTGTAAACGATGTGAAGGCCAGAACACACACGATTTATTATATAAAACAGACGAATTTCAAATTACCCGTAAATTACACCTGAGAGCAATTACCCACGCGCTACACTTGGACATAAAAATTACACCCGATTCGGGTAATTACCCGCAATTCGGTAACACTGACGCCGACGAACGATGAAAAAACAATTTTCTCTCTCTCTCTTTGCATACACAATAATCAACTTTATCAATTATGACTGCAGAATTCGGTGAGTAAATTCGTCGTTATTGTACTTCATACGACGAATTTACTCAGCGAATTCTTATCGACGAATTCGTCAACGTGAGCCAAATTCGTCGTTCGTCCCAATTGTGTTTATAGCATAAGTCTAGCATTATTGCATGAAAATAGAATTAAGCGTTAAAGTATTTTTATCTTCCAGCGGTGGAATCAAGACGAATTAAGCTGCATTGA
Source organism: Tachina lurida (assembly GCA_944452675.1). Lineage (NCBI taxonomy): Eukaryota > Metazoa > Arthropoda > Insecta > Diptera > Tachinidae > Tachina > Tachina lurida. The sequence goes on along the minus strand of OX101752.1, from coordinate 64,970,548 downwards.
AGAAGCCACAGAAATTATGTTGTTGGAAGTATTCCGGTAAATCTCTAATGAAATTATTTCAATGACAAATTTCAAATTAAATTCTTCCCATAAAGATAGTCTAACGAAAGCTGCCTAAGAAAAACATACAATTATGTAAACGGAGTCAAGTAAAAATTTCTCGAATAGAAGACTTTAGATTAAAATTATACAAAAAAAAAGATATAGTATATTCTACTAAGACCCAAGCAAATAAATTTACTCAAAAACTTCCAAATGTTGTTCAAATAAATAATTTCAGGGGTGTTGTTCAATGACAATAAAATGTTGCCGTAGTTAAATAAATTAAGAAACGAAGAATATTTTGGTTAAGAATTGGATAACAGAAATCTTGATTGTAATTATTTATACCAATCCTTGTAATGAATTAAATAGTATTAATAAAAATTGTATTCAATATTCAAATTTAAATATTCCATCCCTGTTCCTGGTTGCCTTTAGCAGCAGCAGACTTGGTTTTGGTTGGCTGCCTGTCATTCAACTCTCGACCATAATACTCGTAAGCCGGTAGTATTTATTCTCTTTATCATTATGTTCATAAACATCATTGTAATTATCATTATGATGATCATGGTGACTCTTTACATAAAAGAGAAGATTTGTTTGGGTGAATATTTTTTGTTTGTTTGTTTACTGGGTGTCAATTCTGTTTCATTCTGGGAAGCGAGTGCAATGAACAATTTCTTTTCGTGTAGACATTTACATACAAAATCAAGCTGGCTGACTGGTTGGTTGGCCAAACGAAGACACAACAATTTACTCCCCTTTGTTGTGTATTTTAATTAAATATTATTTTTATTTTCAATCAGCAATGTTCAGTGTCAATGTTAATAATCATTATTTCAGTTTTCAATTATAAACGATCGCGTGTAAACGTTTGTTTCTCTTTTAAGGCAAAATTTAGTTTTAAGGAAAACTTAACGTGCGCGTCGCGTGCTGCTGCTTAAAAATTTTTAAATGAAATATTTAAAAATTGTTTAAATAAATAATTTAATTATAAACAATATTTTAAAAATCTGCGGAGTAAATCTTATTAAAAAATAGCAAAATTTTAAGTAAATAAACAAATCACGAGCTGTTAGAAATTGTTGAGAATAATTTGTGCCTTAAACTGATTTTCTCGAATATTTATTAATAATATTTATTATTAGCGAAACAAACGCCAAATAATATATGTATCGGAAAAAAATTTTATTTAAATACTACCTGCTGTTTTGAGAAAAGAAGTAAGCTAAACATTAAGAATTTTATATAGAAAATATTTTACATTTGGTACGAGTATTAAATTTTGTTTTTTAGAGCAAACAATTAGTTTCAAAGCAGCAGTTACTATCAGCAAATTTAGTCATTCAAACATGGCAAAAGTGGCCAGGCCATTGAGGCATTAATTTAGTGAAGTGAAATGTTTTGCTGTGCTTTGGAAGAAGAGCAAAAAGCCACTCAAATACAGTTTACTCGAAAAGAAATTGAGAAAAAAAAATTAACGTTGACTATTTGAATATGCCGGAAGAATTTATTACCAGAAACTTGGTTTTTAATAATAAATTTTAGGACTTATAAAACTGTATTGGAAACTATTTACACTCAATCATGGAATTACGTTTCTTACAAGTGAATAATTATCAGGTAATTTTATCAATTGGGCAATTTGTTTAAATGTTTTATTTATAAATAAATGTTAAGGAATTAATTACTTGCTGGGCACAGCGTTCTTTATGGGGAAGCAATTCCTTTGGTTCGATTTTAAAATTAGCAAAATAATTTCTGGTGCTACAAAAAAAAAGAGAATGTAATAAAAAGTGAATAGAACCAAATAAAAATATAATAACATTAAATTATCTGGGAGCGGCTTAATATTGAGGTTGATTTTGATGTGAAAAATATATGGCGAGGAGGAAATGAAAAATGAAGCGCCATAGTTTTCCCGGTTCGGCTTACGTTTTATGGAATTGCAAATTTGACTCACAGCAAAAATCATATATCAAAATTAATAAACAAATATTTTGGGGGAAAAGAGAATGAACTAGGGTTGGATAAATATGTCCATAACTTTTGGACTTTCCCACCTCTTTACTGAAATTTCAACACATCTCTTTTCAATTGTCAAAAATTTAACAAGATGCGTCATTTAGTTTTCGTTTGGAAACGATAAAGGTTAATATCAGGGCCCATTGAGAGTGATTTTTTGTGCAAAAAAACATCACTCAAACCAAGACTAACTCGCTTCAAAAAATTCTTTACGAAAAAGATAATTTCAATTGGAATAATCCTGTTTGTAAGTTGTCTTCCTATTATATTGATGGAGTATGAATATTATTATTGTAATGAACTTAAATTTTACATTAAAATATTGTTATTGTTCTCTTAACCTAAATTCTGAAACGACATTACGTTGCGTTGTTGTGTGCTTTACAAGTTCTATACGTGTATTAAGTTTGTTCTTGTCAACAAAACCCTCAATATTTGTAGGCAAATTGTGATACAGAGTGTGACAATAGTTTGTGTACAAGCTGTTTGTCACATTATTGTCTGAAAATTTCATAAAAATATCATGTATACTTAACTATTTAGAGAAAACATATCTTTTCTTTTTCCATTAAATTCTATGGAAATTAAAAATTTTAAGCCCGTTTCTGCAAAGCGAGTTTTTATTAGTTATGAGGTTCTTGCAATAATGTTGTTAAAAAATGTATTGCTTCCAGTCTATACATCTACTGAATTTATATCATAACTATTGGCTGATGGTATTTGTTTTTACAACATTAACGTACCTTTTCACAATGTATGGTTAAAAGATAACTCTTAACCATACATTGTGAAAAGGGACGTAAATAAACTACACATATAAAAATCCCCAGGGCCAGGAAATAAACATATTCTACTCAAAATCTTTTCAATACAGGGTGCGTATGATTAATGAAGCACAATTAATATCAAGCATACGACGCACAGTGCCGATACTGGTGTCAGAACCCTATTATTCGACCACTCAATTTCAAAAATCGCATGATGCCGGTTCGTATTTAAGTATGAAATATGAATATTATATTTGAAAAATTTAAGTAAAGTTGATGCAAGTGTGCTTAGCTAGAAATAGTTTGTATATTCACACAATTCAGTGGTCCACATTAGGGTATTCAATCGGTTAACCGTTAATCGGTATATTTGAATTTTTGATGTACCATGGAGCCGATGTTATCATGCGTAAAATTTTGTTTTGCCTGCGTTGAATTTTCTCTACATTTGAAGCTGAAGCAGTGCCCCATAGTTGAATTCCGTAGCACCATATTGGCTTTAAAAGCGACTTGTATATTAAAAGTTTACAGTCTAGGCTAAGTGTTGAATTTCGACCAATCAGCCAATGTACCTGAGTTAGTTTAAGTTTCATTTGAGTTAACTTAGAATCAATGTGGTGTTTCCATGTAAGTCGTCGATCAAGGTGTATACCAAGATATTTCACATGTGAATGTTGAGAAACAACTTGATTGTTAATCCGAATGGGGGAACAAGTATCTCTTCGTAAAGTAAATGTTACTTGAACACACTTTTGTTCATTTACCTTGATTCTCCATAAGTTTAACCAAATCTCCATCTGGCTAATGTGTTCCTGGAGTTTGCGGGATGCCTCATCAGGGTTTTCATGCATACTAAGGCAGGCTGTATCGTCGGAAAATGTGGAAGTATGGATACTACTGCTCACAGGCATATCACAAGTATAAATTAAATATAAAACTGGTCCCAGTATACTCCCCTGTGGCACACCAGATGAAATTGTTTCAGGCCTACTTGTAAAGTCTCCTTCCGCAACAGTGAACTTACGGGAAATAATGTAACTTTCCAAAAGATTTAAAATGTTTATTGGTAAGTAAGTCTTCAATTTTAAAATAAGGCCTTCATGCCACACTTTATCAAATGCCTGGGAAATGTCTATAAACAGCGCAGAACAATACTTTTTTTCCTCAAAAGTTCTTCTTACAAATTGAACCAATCTGTGAGTTTGTTCAATGGTGCTATGCTGACTTCTAAAACCAAATTGATGGTCTGGTATGCACCCACTACTAATTAGAATTGGGGACAATTTTGTTTTGAGCAGTTTTTCGAAAAGCTTTGACATTGTAGATAGTAGACTTATTGGCCTATATGACTCAGCCTTTGTTATATCTTTGCCAGGCTTTGGAATCATTTTAACCTTGGCAAGTTTCCAGTTGTGTGGATAATACTCCAGTCGTAAAATAGCATTAAATATGAATAACAGGATTCTCATTGCAATACGAGGCAAGTTCATCAGCATCTGATTACTAATTCCATCAATACCCGGAGCTTTCTTCGGGTTGAGTTCGGCAATTAATTTTTGTAAATCACGCGTCTTAAACTTTATGTGTTGAGGGGGTAGAGCGACTATATTCGGCAAATCAGCAACACCAGTACATATATTTGGCGTAAAAACGGATTTTAAGTGCTCAGCAAATATTTTACCTTTTTCAGTATCGCTTCTTGCCCAACCTCCGGTAGATGTGCGTAGAGGTGGCTTATACTCAACGGGTGTTTTAAGCTTTCTGGCAGCGCGCCACAAGGAGTAATTAGACGCCGGTGTAACATCAAGACCCTCCAGATAATTTTTAAGAGATGCAATTTTTTCAGATGCAAGCAACTCTTGGAGTCGTTTAGTGCACTCTTTAAATTTGATTTTATTTTGTGGTGATCTGTGCTGTTGCCATTCCCTTCTAGCCCTTCTTTTTTCACGTACGAGACGTTCAATGTCTGTAGAATAAATTTTATTAAACCCAGTCTGCGGATGGGAGATAGTGGCATGTTCAGCAGCCTGTTTAATATTCTCGCTGAGATTGACAATGTTCCGTACAATGACTGCTGAGATATTTTTTAAACCCCAGCCAATTAACACGATTGATCATCTTCACATATGGGTCAGGTAAGTTACTTCTTAATGGGCTACAAATTGTAATGATCGTCGGGGAGTGATCGGACGAGAGATCAAGAGAAGCTTGAACTTGAATTAAATCCCTAGAGATATTTTTTATGACTCCAAAATCTATAACATCCGGAATTTTTTTGTATGTCAGTAGGCCAATAAGTGGGCTCCCCACTCGAAATGACATCCAAGCCCATTTTTGAAATAGTATTGAACAATGCTCGACCTCTGGGTGTAACAAGAACGTATGTTTCGCATTGTAGTCTCCAGCTGCTACAAAACAAGGTCCAAGAGATTTGTAGAAATCCTCATATTGATTCTCAGTGATTGAAAATCTGGGAGGGGAGTAAATTGATGATATAACGAAATTTGAACAAAAACTTTCAATGCCAATATTTGTTGCTTGTAGGTATTCTTCAAAAATGTTATCAAGAACATAGTGCTTGAGTCTTGACTTTATTAGAATTGCTGATCCACCGCAAGCCCTTCCTCTAGGGTCCTTTGTATCATATATAGTGTAGCCATAAATTTTAAAAAGACTTCTCGAAGTCAAATGAGTCTCAGATACTAACATTATATCAATATTTTTCTCCGTGAGGAAGTGCTCAAGTTCATTTTTATGTTGGCGAATGCCGTTTGCGTTCCAGAAACATATTGTTAACGTGTATTGCTTGAAGCAGAGTATTCTGCATTCGCAACATTTCTTGCATCATGCTAGTCATATTTATTGTAAAATTGTTTATAGTTTGCACAAGATTTTCAATAGTGGCTTCAAGGCGGAATAGAACTAGCCTTAGCAGCGTCTGCATACGATACACGGGAAGTAACTGGTTGGCTCATTTGCTGAAAAGTGGCAGAGTAAGCGTTTGCTGATTGAGCTGGAGCTAATTTAGGTTTTTGCACCATAGTCTTCTTTACAAAAGAGTACACAGGACAACCTCTGTAGTTAGCGGAGTGATTACCTCCACAATTACTGCATTTTTTATCACTTTGATCTTTTGGTTTGTTGCAGCTAGCGGTGCCGTGTAATTCGCCGCACACAACACAAACAGAAGGTAAATTGCAGTATGTTTTTGTATGGCCCTATTCTTGGCAATTATGGCACTGTACAGGACCTGAACGCTTATGTGGCTCTTCAACTGTGATTTTTCGGTACAAGAGGTATTTTAAATTATAAATTGGATGCGTCTCATTTTTTTTTCAATTTTATATCATTAGGCTCAAGTTCAACACGAAATAGGGGTTGGGGAATCTTTTCTCTATTTATTATATTGGACACACTTTTTACCTTGAACCCCTGGAGGACGAGTGCATCTTTTATTTCTTCGGGGGCAACATAAGAATCTATGCCCTTCAATACGATCTGCATGCCTTTAGCGCTCTTAAGCTGGTATGTCTAAGATATGTAAAAATATTTTTCCGTCAGGTTTTACCAAAACTAAAGAGGAGAATCGCTTAAGTTCTAAACATTGAAAGCAAATTATTTCTCTGAAAGATTGTGTTTTAACACAATCTCTTTAAACTATATAATGACCTCACAAACCTGTTAATTTTTAATGAATACATATTTATGAGTTTTTTTTTTTTTTTGCTTGATTTAGCTTAAGAATTATTATGTGTTTGTTTTTTGTTTTACTAATAAACTCAAATTAATAAATAATATACAGTGGACCAAACAGGAGAACACAGATGATGAAGGCGTATGTACCTTCGAAAACATCACGGTTTTTTGCTCTGCTAGTATTTTTCAAAATAATTACAATTGTGCTTGGTGTAACCCGTTTCTTAAAAAATATCGCTTGTAATTTGGCTTCCATAAAATACGAAGTACAGGTACATTTATTCAAAACTAAAATTTTAGTTAAGAAAACAAAAATATATACATATCTATTAATATACTAAAAATAATTTTTATTTCCTGTTGCTTAAGCAGCTTCGATATACATTTCTTTCTGCTTAAGAAATGCATATAGGCGTTACTTAACCAACAACAAATAAAATTTTTTCATACTAACTGAAATTGTTTTCAACTATTTTTTGATAAAAACAAAACTTTCTTGATACCAAAATTAAAATTTCTTGTACCTGAAAACATGCAATTGAATAAGAAACAACTTCAAAACTGAAATCTATTTAATTTGGAGTTTTCGTAGTTGAAATTTAATTTCAGTTTTCTTTTTGTGCAGTGGAAAACATTTTTTTGTTTTAAACGTGGAAGTTGTCTTTAATCGTTGCCCAAATCAGTATCTATAAAATGTAAACTACGAATATATAATCAGACCCCTTATTCTGTAATGCGCTAATGTCAAGTTCGATCGCAAAAATGCTGAACAAATTAAAATTAAACATTGTTGGCGATGACATAAAACATTAAACTTTCGGCGAATTAAATTTTTAAGCCATTGCCTAATTTAGCAATAACGTTTGAAAATTGTATTCGAAGCTGAAAATCTATAAATCGAATGTATGGTCTTTTAGCGATAGAGATTTTGCTTTAGCGAGGTTCAGAATAAAGCGGTAGATTTGTTGCAAGCAAGGCAAAAATTAAAAATAAAAATATAAACATGCTAAATTTATTTGCAAAAATGCTAATACCATGTTCACTCTTATGGGCTTAAACGTGTTTTAGGCAAGTGTTTAAAAAAACTAAACACAACCGTTCACATTACATTTAAACTGTTTAAGGTTGAAGTTTTGCCAGTAAATTATTGTAAAGGGTGTTTTTTTAGAGGTATAGAACTTCGAATTGAAATAAAACACAAGAAAATCGTTTTAATGTCCATCAATTTGGCTTTATTAGAAGGATAATTTTATGCCATTAATGTTTAAATATGATTTCGGGCATGTGGCCGCCGCGGCTGGCTCGAATAAAGCCAATTCTACAGGTCCAATTTTCAACCACTTTTTCGAGCATATGGGGCCGTATGTTGGCAATAACGCCACGATTGTTGGCTTCCAAGTCCCCTAACGTTTCTGGTTTGTTGGTGTAGACGAGCGACTTCACATATCCCCAAAGAAAATAATCCAATGGTGTCAAATCACACGATCTTGGTGGCCAATTGACAGGTCCATTCCGCGAAATTATGCGCTCATCGAATGTTTCCTTCAATAAATCGATTGTGACGTGCGCTGTGTGGCATGTAGCGCCGTCTTGTTGGAACCACAACTCATCCACATTCAAAATCTTCAAAATCTTCCATAAAGTTAATGGACAAAGCTCCAATTGCTGTGCACGGTGGCGAATCGATTCATTCGGGTCCTCTTCAACACTTTGCTCTACAGCGGCAATTGTTTCTTCGGTGCGCACTGTTCGACGTCTCTGCGGATGCGTATTATCACATAGAGTAAACGTAGTGCGAAAACGATCCATGGTTAACCGAATTAATTGCTCTGATGGACGATTATGTCGACCATAAAATGGACGGAGCTTGCGGTAAACTTCGCGAACTGAACCATTATTTTCGAAATAAATTTGCACGATTTGCAAGCGTTGTACTTTTGTCAACCTGTTCATGATGAAATGGCAAACCAAACTAAATATTAATCACTTGACAGCTGACAAAATGGCCGCCAGTTAAAAAAGTGATGCCAACTTAAAGTTCTATACCTCAATAAAAAACACCCTTTATATGTAAAAAATTGCAATAATTATGCTTTTTTATTGCTTTATTATTTTCAAACAATAAATGTTTTCGTAAATAATTGAGAATTTTTTAATTAATTTAATTAATTTTTCTCGTGCCGATTTAATAACAGCACAAAGCTGCCAGAGTTATCAAAAAACGCACTGAACATACTTCATGCACGTGTTTAAGGAAGTGTTTAAATCTCAAACACTTCATTTGCGATGTTTAACGAAACAAGTCAATGTATGGTAAAACATCTCAAAATCGTTGTGCTTATGCTCTTAAACACGCATAAGGCGTTAAACACGTAACGCATAAAGTGAGAAAACAGTGACTGGGAATGGAAAGTGGATCGCTCCTTTTCTTTTAAATTGTCTTTTGGAGTACTCGTATATTTAATATTTCGGCAATAGTTTCTATAAAATATTAAAATATTAAATAACAAACATATGCATAACTGACATCTACATAACTGACATATGTATATATAAGTACATAAATGCATACATACAGGTAAAGTTAAAAATGTAAGCAAACACTAGGCTAAATTATAATCACGTCATCTTAAAATTTTCTGATTTACACAAGCCTTAAAAAAGGTATTTTAAGCTAAAATTCTATTATGAACACAATTTCAGCGAATATTGCTTAAACAACATTTGAAATGCTGTTTAAAATGTTTATGAATATGGCTGTCAATGTTAAAACTGTGCCAAACAGAGATCTGTTAGCATGTTAAAGAGTTAACAGAATTCGTCTAAACGTATGGGTTGGTGTCTGTGGTTATACACTTTTTAAATATATTTTTTTTATATATATTTATGTTTATTTTTTATCTCAACCATAAACAAATGAAGTCGCTTTCATTTTTATTTAACATATTAACTATTGGCTTAAGCAAATAGATAATAAAATTCACTTTCCATCAATTTAATTATGTATACAATAAAGTATAGATATTTTTAAATCAATTATTTATTTTAAAAAAATTAAATTTATGTACATATGTACATACATATGTATATGATTTAATTTCTTTTTAAGATTTTTTATTTCGATTTTCGTTTATTTTGATTTGCAAAAAAAACTGAAGCAATAAATAAACATAATTTTTATGATTCGAGTTTTATAGTTTTCGAAAATTCAAGGCTACACATGCGAAAAAGTATTATATGGCATTGGCGAGAGCCAAATAAAAACAAAAATACCCGGCATGTCTAAGATAAAACACTCAATAGAGAAAATTTCCAAAAGTACGCTGAGTGGAGCAGATGTAGTTGTATGAGTATTTTTACAATATTGTAAAATAATATTTATTTTAATATTTAATATTACAAGTTTTACTCAAAAAGGCTATTTAAAATAGCTCTCATGCGTTTCTTTCGATTTCCTGGTAATTCTATGTTTTGTTTCTGATATGGATTTGTAATTGTTTTGAAACTTGATGCTAATTTCTTTCACTAAAATAAATATAAATTTTCTATCGAAATGCATAAATTTTTGGTAAAATAAGAAAACTAGAGAAAAACACAAACAATCTGAATCCAAACAAATACAATTCCATTGAAATTTGCAACAATTTAAAAGAAGGATTTGATTTTTCAAATAAATATCAACAAAAAAAAAACTTTATTGCACTTGAACAATGTGTGGGAAAATTTAATAAAAATTAGGAATTATGTGAAGAGGCGGTCTCAGCAGGTTTTAATTCTTTGGTTCTGTATAAAAAACACTTTAATGTGCAGTTTCTACAATGCAAGCAAGCGACTTGTCTAGAAAAAATATATGGAAAGCACTCAAATGTTTGAGTGATTACTATACAATTTTTCTAGACAAGTCGCTTGCTTGCATTGTAGAAACTACACATAAGTCTGAGACGAACAAACAAGCCGAAATTTAGAAAACCTCTAAATGCTTAAAGAAAATTTGATCAGAAGCTTAAAGCAACAATCACAGCTGGCGTATTCAGCCTTTGAAATATTTTTATACTGCGTATGGCGTCATCAAAGACCACAATTGATTGTATGTTATGGACACTGTCTGAGATATGTCTTGGCAAACTAATAATGCTTAAAGCTTATTTTTAATAAAATAAAATCCAAAAAATGCATATTATATTCAAGTATTATTTTTAACCTTCTAATCTAGATCGAAATAAGAGGGCTTTTGCTTTTTTTTCATTACATTTTTATATTGACATCTATAGTCCGCCCTCAGACAAATCGTCCAACCAAGAATATTTCTTTCTCTGGCACCGTAATATCAGAGAGATGGTCTTGTAATTTATGCGATATGAAGCCCAAAAGATTTTCCACAAACTTTATTTTTCATGTCTTTCAAGTATTAGATACACTTGTATAGCTCCAATTATTTGTTGCAGCGCGAACTGACGAAATTTGAACAATAATTATAAAATACCGGTTAAAGAACTTTCTGAATTTTTTAAAGCTGGAGTACCGTTGTTTTTAACATTTCAGCCATGTTGTTTGATAACATCTTTTCTCCACAGATATCTAACTTTAGCCCATATTTAAACTCCAGTTTAAAACTTTCCATACATACTTACGATGTCTTAACACTCATTTTACTATCACGGCTACTAAAATTAACAAGTTAACAACAAGCCTATTATGAAAGATTTTAGGCTATTGTTATTATTGCAGGTTTTTACTGAACATTTTGAATTTTAATTTTTTTTTTATCCTACACCGAAAGAATTTTGCTTCATAAGTCCAATGAAACAATTTCATTAAAATTTTTTTCACAAATCTAATGATAATTTCACGAATCCAATGAAAATTTCATGAATATTGTGAAAGAATTTCATTGGAATTGCTTCGTTGGTATTCCGGTTTCGTAAGAATATTTTATTGGATTTATGACAACAATATTTTCTAATTATTAAGAAATCCCTTTATATTTAAGTTATTTTATTCTTTTCATGAAATTATTTCATTGTTTCGATGAAGTTGCATTAATTATGCATTAATTACACTATTTAATAAATTTGATGAAGTTTTCAATAAAATAATTTTGACGAAACTGGTTTCATTAATCCAACGAAGCGTGACGTTGGTTAAATTTTAATGAGTTTTTCATTAGATTAATGTCGAAATTCATAGAACTTAGGCCGAAAATTCTTTCAGTGTATTTCTCACGATTTGTTTTTACCTTTCATAGAAAAGTATTTGTATTTTGCATTTAAAAAAATGAAAAAGCATTTGTCTACGTCACAAAAACAGCTGATGGATAGCGTGAAATGTGCTATCTTGTTAATTTGATTCTTGGATTGGAAAAATAGCAAAGACTTTTACAAATGATAAGACAGAGATACAGTCCGAGTTAAATTGGCTGCAAAAAGGTCTGAAATTTGGTTAATAACATATCAGTACAACTTTATAAACAAAGAAAATAATAAATACACTTTCAAAAAAAATATTTTTTACAAAAAATTAAATTTTTTTTAAATAATTTTTTCCAAAAATATATCTATATGTAATCGTTATTAGAAATATATCTGTGGCTTGAAACTAAAAGGTACTATGTCAAAATATTCACTTTTGAGAAAATAAGCTTTTTAATTAAACTTTAATAAATGAGTTCATTGGCAAAATTGCACAGTGTTCGATTTCACAAATAAAGAAAAATAAAGTTAATTCAAAATTTAAATTGACAGTTTGTATGCTTATAACGGTACTCTAAATGACATGCTAAAAGAAAAAAGATAAAAACACAAAAATACTATGCGTATTTTATGCAAGTTAAAAAGAAAATAGAAGGCGTTGTAGATGCAATATTAATTTTTTTTATTCAATTGTAACTTTTAACTTTTATTTAACTAACACACAAAAACACATTATTTTTTAATAAATAATAATAATAATTATTACCAAACAATCTAACTTTGTCAGACGAAATCTTTTGATCTCCATCCCTTTCACCACATCCATAAACGTTTCTTGTTGTTATAGACTTTATATGACATAAATTTAAACAACATACTTTGTGAATACCCCTAATATATAAATAAATTTAATATAAAATAATTGAATATAAAAATACAAAAAATTAGGATTCTATCTTAATTATTTACAAATTTATGATTTATTTCGTCCTAAATTCTTTAATCGAATACTGTGCATTGGCTAGTAAATCACTTTTAAAATTATTATCGGTTAAATTAGATAATATAATGCAAATATTTACATTGACCCTTTTAGTTGTAAGCCACAGATACCTAAATATGTATGTGGCAATAAGGAAAAAGTGCTTAAGTCACATTTGACTGTTTTGCAGGAGAGCACTTCTAAACGTTCAAGTCGATTTTCAGAAATTTATTTCTTTTACATAAATTGGGAAACTTCCTATTAACCTTTATTTTTTTTAAGCAAACATCGTTCTTTTTACACACTATAAATAATACATTGAAGTTGAAATATACCAAAGTACTCGTATAACCTAAATTAAGCTATTATTCCAAATGAGATTAACCGTACAAAAAAAAAGATAAGCCACAAGTCATTTTGCTATAACTTCTTGAAAAGTCGCACAAATTAATTCAGATTTTGTCCAGAGTTACCTTCAAGTATACAGATCATGGAGGTACCATTAACTCAAAATCAGCTTATCTCGATTTAAGCACTTTTTCCTTTTTACCACAGATATGTGTATGTATAGAAGTACGATATGTTTGTATTTTTACTATAACTTATTTTTTACGTTTTATTTTCTTAACTTTATCTACCATTTCTTCATTCCTTAACTACCCTCGTACATGCATTTGCCTTAATTTCCATTTAACTTTTTTTAAACACTCCAAAAAAATGTTTCTTTAGTGATGTACATATGTATATACGCAAGCGCTTATCAAAACATTACCAATTGTTTATTAAAAAAAAAGAACATTATTTTAATGTTTGCTTAAATTTCCTTTTTATTTTCTCTATTTAATTCCAATTGTTAAATTTTTATGCAGCATTTGTTTGTTTATTTCGATTTTTTGCAAGTTTTTTTTTTCTGCTTCTTTTTTCCAATATTAACCTTGTTTTAAATTGAAAATTTCACCAGTCTTTTCTCAAATCTTTGACCAGCACAAACGTGTATTTCTGCCCAACAAATCTTTTTGATTCGTGCGCTTAAAATAATTGTACATAATTGTTTTTTTTCTTTATCTGCTTTAAGTTTTTCTAACCTTGTAACAGTTTAAGTAAAAATTTTGCCATGCAAAAGAAAAAGTTTAGTTAATAAAATTCATAAATAATTTCATTAAATACGTGCATTAATTGTAAGTGAATGGGAGAAGAAAAAAATCAAACGGAAATGAAAAAACTTGTCTGCTTTTTGTTGTTTGATTTGTGTTCAAAATTGTGCGTTTATATTCATGTTTAAATATTTTAATTATTTGAGCTTTCAATTATGCAAGTTTTCTTAAATCATGTAGTTAGTACTTTAGGAAATTTTTGGCAAAAAAAATTATTTAAAATTTGCATATTTAAGTGTTTTTAAGTGATTTTTATTTTGATATGCATTAGAGTTCGACCGATTAATCGGCTTCGGCTTCGGCCTGCGGCCAAAAATTAGTAATCGGCCAACATTCGCCCTACGGCAAAAATCGGCCGATTAGCCGAAGCCGAATATTTTTCATTCCAAGCTTGAAAAATAACATTATTTTTGGTCGTTGCTCGCCGACAGTTTCTACTGTGTTTAACGTTTTGAAAGGGTTACTTTGAAATACAACCCTGTTGCTTTCTATTTTCTTTTACTTGGACGTTCTTGTGAGGGATCATATGAAAAAGCAATCTAGAAATTGCAAAATAGTTTTATTTTTCTTGTTATGTATCCAATAGATATTACAGCTATCTCAGTGATCTCAAAAAAGCAAACTTTTTTTCTTAATTCATATAAAACAAGTATCAGTTTTAAAATTTAAAACATTCGGCTTCGGCCAAAAAAAAAACGCCTTCGGTCGATCTCTAATATGCATATACAAATTAATATTAATCATACGCCCAAGTGGTCGATGCAAGTGAATTATATTTGTTAATTATATCAATCATATATATATACGCCTGGGTAATCAGTCACTGATGAGAGACGTGGTAGTGTTTATTTTTTGTATTCCGTGACAGCTCGCTCAATATATTTAAAATATTTTCACGATCACTGAAGTTCGGAAATAAAATATTTTCAATCACGCACAGCAGGTGTAAGATCTACTACAACATCACGCGCTGGAAAAAAAATTCATATACACTTATTTTTACAACCCCCACGTTCACGTTCAGAAATATTTTACTCACGCACGCTCAACAATGAAAGATGTAAAATTTATCACGACTACTCACGCTGAATGCAAAATAAATATACATACGTGACTCGCTTTGTCCCATAGGAAAATCTAAAAATAATTAAAGTGCTAAAAATATTTATGGAGTATATATTCCTGTAAAGCTAACTTAATATTTTAAATGCTGAAGTGAAAGAATTCTTAAGCTGAAACTGTTGAGCAAAAATGAATCAAAGTCAGTAATTTTGTTACTCGTAGTTAACTTTACGTACAAAACACTATTATTTTCTATTATATTTTGGTTTTTTCGAACCAATTTTAGCACTAATTCAATATCTTGCATGGTAAAGTTAGACGAGTGAACACTGTTTTATCAATTTTTAAGAAATAATATAAAAAATGTAAACAAAAACCATATGCTATAGCAGAACTGCCAATAGTGAAACTTAATAGTTTGATAGTATTGCCATTTCGATTATTTGCTCATATTAAGAACTTTAGTTAAACAATGCATTGTAAGTATGCATTTGTAAGTATTAAATGGAGTATTAGTTAAACAATAGTTATCATTTTAGTTTACTTATAATTAACTAATGACTGTAAATTTGGCCCTTAATGTCTTTTTATAAAAGTCAGTAATTTTGTTAACTACGTGCAAAAAACTAAAACCGTTTGCGATAACTATCTTTCATTAAAAAAATTGGCGCGTAGTCATAGTCAAAACAAAGTACACTTTAAGCAATTAAAACCAGTATTTTGTATGGTAATACTGGTTTTAACTTCTTAAAGTGTACTTTGTTTTGACTATGACTACGCGCCATTGTTTTTGCTTTCTAAGACTTGAGATATGGGCTTAGATTAATAACAGCCTATATTATATATTTCTCATCTTGAGTTTATTATATCAAATTGTTATATTTTAATTGCCCTTCTGAAAGTTAAAATAAATTTTTGAAAAATATGGACGTATGTACACTGAAAGAATTTTCGGCCTAAATTCTATGAATTTCGACATTAATCTAATGAAAAATTATAACTTCATCGAAACAATAAAAAGAATGAAATAACTTAAATATAAAGGGATTTCTTAATAATTAGAAAATATTGTTGTCATAAATCCAATAAAATATTCTAACCGGAATACCAACGAAGCAATTCTAATGAAATTCTTTGGCAATAGTCATGAAGTTTGCATTGGATTTGTGAAATTATCATTAGATTTGTGAAAAATTTTTCATGAAATTGTTTCATTGGACTTATGAAGCAAAATTCTTTCGGTGTATGTACATTATTTTTTTTTTTTTTTAACAACAACACAGCTTCTACTTTTTTTTAAATAAGCTTTAAAAAGAACTTTAGTGAACTTAATAATGAAAAAAATCTAATATTTGTATATTGGGTGTTATTAATAAAAACCACAGAAATCTAGTTTAGTCAAGATTCATTAATATTAAACATATTTTACACCTTAGAAAGAAAATAAGAAAGAAAGCTGATTCCAGGGTTGAAAGATTGAAACTTTTTTTGGTATTAGAACAGTGGATTACTAGTAAATAATGTTTTTCTCTTTCTTTAGTAGTTAAAAATATATTTTAGAAAGAAATGGATCGATATTAAAACTAAGCAAAATTAAAAATATGATTCCAGGTCTGCAAATTTTACATTTTTTTGGTACAGAAAAGCAACTAACTAAAATTAATTTTCGTTAACTGAATTATTTTTGGCCAAGATTTATTTGTTTCTATGTTTAGTTTTGATTAGGCTAAGGTTCGTATCACTCTGTGAGATAAATTACTAGTGATAATTTTTAAGAAACAAATAACACTGAAGATAATTGTAAATATTCTGAAAAACGCTAGCTGGTATTTGTTTGTTTTGAACAAAAATAATTAAACTACTTAAATTAAAAAAAAATTAAAATTTAAAAAAACCACCGATACAAACTTATAACACCCCTTTTTTTATCTGGGGTTAATTAATAGATATGGGCTGGTTGCAAAAACTAAATTATATACTTAATAGTAACAAATTAAAAAACTTTGTCTTAAGTACATAGAACTGACATGTCCATAATTAGTAAATTATAAACGACAATGGCAAGACTGTTATAAATTAGAGATGGTAAAATTTAGCTTTTATTATAAAAATAGTTTCATGGTGTGTAATACGTTGAGTCTAAACAATTGACATATTCCATTTTCACTGAGAAATTAGTATATAAAGCTGTAGAATGCATCAAGTAAGACCACACACACAAAACGTTGATGATGAAGGTGTGGGACCTTCGAAAACAGCTAATTATATCATTCTGCTAGTATTAGGGATGAAACGATACGAGTAAATACAAGTAAGCACCCGACACTTTTTCTAAGAAACCAAGTACTTTTGGTATCGATACTTTACTACAGAGTACCAAGAAGGTATTGATAAACAGAACTCGTATTGGTCAAAAGTAATCGTTTCTTATTGGCCCCAACAATGCTGAATATTACACCAGCTTAACAATATTTTATTTGTTAGTATTAAATAAAAATAAATATTTAGAATATATAGCAAAAAATTTTCCGAATGATGCTCGGGGTATTTATTCATCATTCGGCACAATGGAATGGAAAAATGTGTTTTGATTGTTTGAAATCATGTTTTATGTGTGTAAATAAAATAGTCCTGTATATGCACAATGTAGCCGATTAATACTACGAGTATTTTAATACTAAAAAGTCTATAAATTTAAGTTGTGGGCGTTTATGCTGCGTAACATAAAAAATGTGTATGAACGTAGTTGCTGATTTTACAGAGCGATACGAACTTCAGCCTAATTAAATAAAAAAAGAATATGAAATTGCATAAAACTTATAATAAACTTTATTTGATCTGCACACATTTTTTCGGAACTAGTTAGAAGTTGTTATTTGTCTTGGCCATGTTAAAATTTTAGAAAAAAGTTTCCAAGAGTAACTCTTATGAATCCACTAAATTTAAGAGGAAGAAAAAAAGACATCTTACTTTGCTTATCAGCATATTCCAAAAGTTTATAACTTGCATTTATACTCGTAGCAGGCATTACAAAATATGTGAATTTTTCTCTTTAAGTTGTAGAACAAACTTAGACAATTATTTAGTAATTTTTCAAAACAGTTCCCACGTTAAGAAATAGAAATTAAGAAATAAAATAAAATGCTGAAAATTTGCTTGTTAAAAATCACTACGCCCTTTTTAGCTAAGGCAGATATAAAATGTGTTTTACACTCATCAAAGCCATAAAGGTTTCATTCACCTAAAGTGAATAGTGAAAGCAATCAACACCTGCATTCATCTGTTCCACACTCAACACGTTTCAAATGCCCGAGTCATAACGAAAAAATTAAAAAAAAAAGAATTTTATAAGAAAAACTAAAACTAACCAGAATAGCAAATTCTCTAGAAAACTTATATGCCAAAGCAATTTGTAATATGATTACAAATTAATTTATAGTAAAAAGGCAAAGAAAATAAATAAACACTAAATTTAAAAGTTATAATAAACAAGTAAGAGTGCTATATTCGGCTGTGCCGAATCTTATATACCCTGTACCAACGTATGTATGTGTGTGTAGTATACAGATACATACATAATTACATACATACAAATTTTTTTGTGATAAAATTTATAATTTTTTGTTATAGTGCAATTTTTAGTAATTGACCTCTTGGTTTTTTTCGACTAAATAATTTGCTTGAGTAAAGAAGATCTTCCTAAAATATGATATATGTTTAACTGAAAAAATAATTATTTTTTGTTATTTTTTTACCCTTGTTTTGTTTAATTTCGAACTCTGGAACCATAATTTAAATTTTTCTGGTTTTAATACGAATACCAATCTATTTATTTCTAAAATATAGAATATATTTAATTATCAAAGAAATAACTAGCTTTATTTAGTTAGTTTTATATGTAAGAAAAGTGTACTTTTCCCAACCCTGGAATCATAATTTTATATTTTTTTGGTTCCCTATATCAATCTTGTTCTTTAAAAAATATATAAAATATGTTAAATAAACAAAAAAAAAAAAAAGAAACAAAGAAAATACTAGTTTCATTTAGTAACTTTAATATCAAAATAAATTCAGTAAAGTGCGACTTTTTTGAAGTTTTTTCAGTTAAAAGGATTTTTTTAGTTTTGTAGCTTTTTTCTCGTTTTGGCAATTTTTTCTGTTTTTGGGGACTTTTTTTCATTTTGGCGATTTTTTCATTATGACGATTTTTCCGGTTTTTCGCGATTTATTTTAGCCTTAGAAATTTTTTTAATTTGGTGCTTTTTTTGTTTTGGCAATTTTCTTTTGTTTTTGGCGATTTTTTTTTCGGTTCGGCGATTTTATAATTTTGGAATTTTTTAGTTTTACCGTTTTTGAAAATTTCAAGAATTTTGCTCTTACGGTTTCCAAGATACAGCAAGTTGTCAAAACCAAATAGTCAAAATTACATTAACTGATGGTACGCCCTTTAATTTTTTTTTTTTTAATTTTAGTGTTAATTGTTG
Organism: Tachina lurida; assembly: GCA_944452675.1. Classification (NCBI taxonomy): domain Eukaryota; kingdom Metazoa; phylum Arthropoda; class Insecta; order Diptera; family Tachinidae; genus Tachina; species Tachina lurida. The sequence continues at coordinate 64,951,147 of OX101752.1, read as the reverse complement.
TAGTCTGTATAAAAATACAATAACTTTACAAATTTCAAGTGTATATACATGCAATACACTTGAAATATATACATAATATTACATGGGATTTTAACATTTTTCGTTGCTCGATTTGGAACAGCCTTTAAAAAAATAATTAATAGGGTTCCTTTTCACCGTTGGTGTACGGAACCCTAAAAAGGTAAAATTTTCCAGCTGTGGAGTTGTGGTTTTTATTTTTAAAATTTTCTATACCCAACTTTTCTTTCCAAAACATAAAATATATTTATAAATAAAAATATAAAAAAAAAAATTATTACACCTATTTAATTTGTATATCACAAAAAGTGTACGTTTCCCAACCCTGGAGTCATAATTTAAAATTTTTCTGATTTCTTACAACAATCTTTTTCTTTTAAGAATTTAAGATATTTTAAATTTATAGATAAAAAGGAAAAATTTGTTTTAGTAGGTTATTTTTATATAACAAAAAAGTTAATGTTCCCAACCCTGAAAACGCCTTTTTGATTATTTTAATTTTTTTCATATTTTTAATATAAATTTTATTCGTACTGAAATATAAAATAAGTTTATTTAACAAAAAAAACTAAAAACAAGTAAGAGTGCTATATTCGGCTGTGCCGAATCTTATATACCCTTTACCAACGTACGTACATATATATAGTATACAGACACATACATACATATTTGTTTTGTGAAAAAATTTATCATTTTTTTAAAGTTTCCATCTTTGGAGCTGTAATTTTCATTTTTCAAATTTTATACGCCAAACTTTTCTTTCAGAAGCATAAATATATTCAATTTATAAAGAAAAAGAAAAAAATTTTTAGACCTATTTAATTTTACATAACACAAAAAGTGTAAGTTTTCCAACCCTGGAATCATAATTTAGGATTTTTCTAATTCCTTGTACCAATCTAGTTCTTTAAAAAATACATAAAATATGTTAAGTGAACGAAGCAAAAACGAAATAAGAAAAAACTTAGTTTCATTTAATTCCTTTAATATTAAAAAATTCAGTAAAATGCGACTTTGACTCGCGCACGAAGGGTTCCGTACATTCGGTTCTGAGCACTTTTTAATGTGGCTTTTTTGCTTTTTTGAAGTTTTTTTCAGTTTAAAAGATTTTTTCAGTTTTGTCGCTTTTTTCTCATTTTGGCGATTTTTTCTGTTTTTCTCGGTTTTTTTCATTTTGGCGATTTTTTCTGTTTTGGGGCTTATTTTCATTTTGAAGATTTTTTTCATTTTGGCGATTCTTTTTCCATTTTGGCGATTTTTTCCTATTTTGGGGGTTTTTTCATTTTGGCGATTTTTTTTCATTTTGGCGATTTTTTTCCTGTTTTTGGGCTTTTTTTTCATTTTGGCAATTTTTTTCTGTTTTTTGGGGTTTTTTTTTCGTTTTGGCGATTTTTTTCCATTCTGGCGATTTTTTTTCATCTTGGCGATTTTTTCTGTTTTGGGGTTTTTTTTATTTTGGAGATTTTTTTCTGTTTTTTAAGGTTTTTTTTCGTTTTGGCGTTTTTTTCATTTTGGCGATTTTTTTTCATTTTGGCGTTTTTTTTTCATTTTGGCGATTTTTTCCTGTTTTGGGCTTTTTTTCATTTTGGCGATTTTTTTCTGTTTTTCTCGGTTTTTTTCATTTTGGCGATTTTTTTTCATTTTGGCGATTTTTTTTATTTTGGCGATTTTTTTCTGTTTTTGGGGCTTTTTTTTTCATTTTGGAGATTTTTTTAATTTTGGCGATTTTTTTCATTTTGGCGATTTTTTTCATTTTGTCGATTTTTGCCTGTTTTGGGGTTTTTTCATTTTGGCTATTTTTTTCTGTTTTTGGGGCTTTTTTTTCATTTTGGATTTTTTCTGTTTTTGTGGGGTTTTTTTCGTTTTGGCGATTTTTTTTTAATTTTGGCGATTTTTTTCTGTTTTTGGGGGTTTATTTTCATTTTGGAGTTTTTTTTCAATTTGGCGACTTTTTTTCATTTTGGCGTTTTTTTTCATTTTGGCGATTTTTTTTCTGTTTTTGGCGCTTTTTTCATTTTGGAGATTTTTTTTCATTTTGGCAATTTTTTCCTGTTTTGGGGTTTTTTTTCATTTTGCGATTTTTTTCTGTTTTTGGGGCTTTTTTTTTCATTTTGGATTTTTTTCTGTTTTTGTGGGGTTTTTTTCGTTTTGGCTTTTTTTTTTCATTTTGACGATTTTTTTTCATTTTAGCAATTTTTCCGGTTATTCGCCATTTATTTTAGTCTTAGAAATTTTTTTTGTAATTTGGTGATTTTTTTCGCTTTGGCGATTTTTTTTGTTTTTGGCGATTTTTTTCGGTTTAGCGATTTTATAATTTTTTGATTTTTTTGTTTTACCGTTTTTGAAAATTTCAAGAGTTTTGCTCTCACGGTTTCCAAGATACAGCAAGTTGTCAAAATTGCATAGTCAAAATTGCATTAACTGATGGAACACCCTTTAATTTAAATTTTTTGAAATTTTAGTGTTAATTTTTGTAGTCTGTATAAAAATACACTAACCTTACAAATTTCAAGTGTATATACATACATACATACAATTGTATGTATATTACATGGGATTTTAAAATTTTTCGTTGCTCGTTTTGGAACACCCTTTAATTTCCAATTCTCATGTATTTGATGTTGTAGCGGCCAGAGGTCTACACGCTGTGTTTAAATTTCAGGTCTGTAGCTCTTACGGTTCTCGAGAAAATACTAATATAGTTTTAGACATAGTTAATTTTACATAACACAAAAAGTTAAAGTTTTCCAACCCTGGAAACGACTTTTTAATTTTTTTATATTTTTTTAATTTAAAATTCCAATTTTAGTCGTACTGAAGTGTAAAATATGTTCATTTATTAAAAAAAAATAAAAATTTGTTTTTGGTAGTTACTTTTATATGGCAAAATGAAGTTTAAGTTTTCCAGCTCTGCAATCGTCTGCCCGATTTTGCTGAATCTCAATACCAATCTATTTTGGAAAATTTCTGACACACCAGTCCAAGAACGAAGTCTCTAGCTCTTCTGGGAGCTTCGGAAAACCGATTTCACGTACAGACAGACGGACAGACGGACAGACGGACAGACGGACATCGCTTATTCGTCTTCCCTATGCATAAGGATCCAGAATATATATATTTTATGGGTCGCTTATTGATATTATAGAAATTACAAACGGAATGACAAACCTATATATACCCTTTTACCATTTTTGTTGGTAAAGGGTATAAAAATTGTGTTATCTAGTTAGTTTTATATGGCAAAATCAAGTTTCAGTTTTCCAGCTCTGAAACGGTCTGCTCGATTTTGCTGATTTTCAATACCAATCTAAGTTGGACAATTTCTGACACACCAGTCCAAGAACGAAGTCTTTAGCTTTTCTGCGAGCTTCGGAAAACCGATTTCACTTACACCAGACGGACGGACAGACGGATATCGCTTATTCGTCTTCCCTATTCATAAGGACCCAGAATATATACATATATTTTTTTGGTCGCAAATTAATATTATGGAAATTACACAGGGAATGACAAACCTATATATACCCTTTTCCATTTTTGGTAAAGGGTATAAATGAAAACTATTCAATTGTTTTCCCCACCAATTAGTAGAATTCATCACATGTCCGGCATGTCGCGTTAAATTTTAAAATCGTAAATGAAAATAATTTTAGTTGCAAAACAATTTAGTAATTTAATTTGCACCTTTAGTTGGCATTTTTTAACAATTATATTAGCTATAAATTATAGAATTATTGGTATTTTTTTTAATAGAAAAATAATGAAAAATTTATGAATGACTGCGACATGAAAGAATGATTAAAAAAACTAAAACACCTTTTGCAAATGGCAAGGAATGCTTGTTAAAAATTATACAACTCTAAAGAATTTACAGCTGCAGATAAAAAAATATGTAAAAGCTTTAAGCAAAAAAAAAAAATTACAACTAAAAACTTTAATATATTTTCTATAACTAAGAAAAGTTACAGCGATCCCTCGTTCAACAGAACAAGGCAAAAAAAGGAAAAATAAAAATTATTTAAAAGTATGTTATTTCTTTTCTTCATCTAGAAAGCCCTGGAGACGATCAAATGAGCTCTTCAATCACGTAGTTGTGTGTTGTGTACGAGTTGTCGGCAATAGTTGATGAAAATGAAAAAGTTTTGATTTCTTACTTGACGGCGGAGTAATAGGTTGTCTCTAAATCGAGTTCATAAAACAAAACATCTGTTGCTTTCTTCACATCTTCCTTGGAGTGACAAGCATTAACTGGGTGACCAAAGTATCTGATCGTCTTCAGTGTATTTAAAGCTCTTTGATTTGAAATTTAATTAATAATTCGATCATTCTCCCCAAGAAAGCGAGCAAAATGAAAAAAGGAAAATTTTCACTTAAACTAAATGTCATTTAAACATGATTCACCAATCTGTATAATATCTAGTATTTCTCAACGTTGTTACATGGCATTTGTGCCCTAAAAGGTTGAAGTTCTTATTTAAGTTATAAAAATTATTCCAAGATTCCAAAGATTGAACTTTTTTCACTTAACTATGATGAGAGCACTGAGCCTAAAGTCATTGATAATTTCAACTGTAAAGCGAGTGTTTTTGACTTTCTTGCAAGTTCACTCGAGAAAATTACAGCTAAATCTCCATGACTTTGCTCAGGCGAGCTTACCAATTTGAATTAAAATTTAACTAAGCAGAAAAATTCATGTGTACTTTTGTTGGTGTAAAATGTCCTGCTGTCTAAAAATTAAGTGAACACTTTGCTTGACTTCAACAGCAGAAAAACTAACAGCTGACTATCATCTATTGAAATGAGACCACCTTATTATGAATTCGTTTGAAAAATAAATTATTATAGAATAATTTTTGGTAAAATTGAATATTTATTGGAGGATATTTATCCAATCAACAAATATTAAATTGTGTCAATTTAAGTTAATAGATTAATTAATAACATCCTCAAACAAACGTTTAATTAACTCAGTAAAATTTTTAATTAAGTTTTTAATCACTTAAATTTTTAAAGAAAAGTTTAATTGACTCAATAAAAGTTTTCTTAAATTATTTGTATTTGAGACATTTTTTTTAGATTTAATTTCTTAATCAGGCTTAAGTTCAGTAATTTCAATTCTTACCGAATGAAATATTTTTTAAAGTCTATTTTAATTTTTCTTCTCTTCTTTGGAAACTCACATTAATTAGTAAAAATATTTCATTCGGTAAGAATTGAAATTACTGAACTTAAGCCTGATTAAGAAATTATTTCTGATTAAAATTATTTGTATTTTTTAATTAAAGTTGTTAACTTGTTTGTTAAGAGATTCACAGCGGCAGAAAAACTTTTTATTTTTAAAGCTGTTCCATAACACCTAATACACATAAAATATCTTAATAATACCTTACACAAATAAATATGTACAACTATAAGATTCAAAACTCTGTGACAATGACAAACGTAAAAAAATAAGTAAAATAAATTAAAACATTTTAAATTTTTTTGCATCCCGGAAAATGTCATGAGAAAATTTATTTTGTTATAATTTTGCTTGTTTGACAAACACCAGAATATGCTCGTGGGTACATACTTTTTTATAAAATCATGGTGTTGTCTAAATGAAACAAAATTTTCTTAAAAACAAACAATAAATAGTGACAACTTTTTTAGAATATATTTCTTCCACTTAAAGAGTTTCGATACTGGAGTAAATAATATGTTCACTCTAATCTTTTTTATGTTGTAAACTACACATTTAATTAAAAAAATTCAATCCATAAATTTAAATGCGTCAATTAAACTTTTTATTACTTACATTTTTTTAACAGAAGTTTAATTAGCTGAATCAAATTTTTAATTTTTTAATCAATTAAATTAGTAAAACAATGTTTTATTAAATTTTTATGTGGTTTTTTGTATTTTTTGCTTTAATTAATTAAAAAAAGCATTTTCTTTATACATTCACAATATCTCATTAAAATATCTTAAATCTTTTGAATTTAGTATGATTTCGTAATGTTTCTCTAAAAAAATATTTGCAGAAATGTTTGTAGAAAAATATTTTTACTTAATACTATTGTACAAGATCATTATTTTCAAAGACATTAAACATTTAAAAAAAAAAATTATACACATTAGCTCCTGAAATCTCACGAACCTTAAAATTTGTTCCCTTATAATGCTTTTTTCTGACTCGATTTCATCATATCTCACGATTTTTGTGATGTTCGAAAATAAAATATATCAGTCATAAAACTGAGGATGAAGGTCAGTTCATTGTAATCAAAGCAGGTGAGGAAAGATAAAAGTTACCAAAAATCCGTGCTCTAACTTACATCTTAAAGCTTCTACCCCCTTGCTGGCTTCTGAGTTAATAGAAATTCTCTCTGCACTCTTGCAACATAACTGTTCTCTTTCTTTAACTCTAAAATAAGGCCCCAATAAAACATTTTATGTATTGAATAATTTTTTTTTATATCAAATTAATTCTCAGCGATCCTTCTGTGCCTTCTAAAATGTTTGAAATGCAGAATTGATTGCAGCCTAAACTTTCACAGCAAAAATTTTTGCTAGTTGCCCCTAAAAGTATACCTTATGTTTTGCATAATACATCGAGTACACTTATGACGACCGGGGATTTAGTGTAAACAGGTTTTAATGTTTGTCCAACAACTTCGTAGATTATTTGTTTTGTTTATTTATTGTATTAAAAAGTGTTAAAATATTAAATACACCTTAAATATTGTGTAGTTTGTGTTTTTTTATTGCTGGTAGTTGGCATTTTTTTATTATTATTGTTACTTTATTTTTTTGTATTTTCTTTTTCAACAAAGTCAGCTGCATGAGTAAGAGACAGAAATGAACCAAACCAAGCATTAAACCATCCCATACGGTAACAAAATATTTTTGAAATTAACTCAACAGACAGTTTGTCGACTTGATTTTGAAATTATTTTGTATAATTTTTTTTCAACGAAGTCATTATAAAATAACCAAGAAATACCAATAAAAAGCAACAACATACACTTAACAATAAAAAAACCCCCACAAGTAATTTTGCTCAAGAAGCGAAAAAAAAATACAGTTAAAAATATATAGATAAGATTTTGAAAAAATTTAATTATAAATAAAATAAATATTGATTTTTTAAACAACAGTTTTTTTTTTTTTTGATTAACTATAATTTGGTCAAAACAAAGAACTAAAATTCAACTAATTTCCTTTTTAGCCACAAAAAGCTGAATTTTATAAAATAACTTTTGAGTGGGGAGCAATCCACAGTGTGGCAAAAGCAAATTATTTGAGAAAATTAATGAGGTGTTTTTAAATATGTGGACCGTATTCAAATTCAAAATTTTTAGCACCGGCTTTGCTGTGTATAGTATTTCAGGTAAAGAATACATATAATCAGAATATATTTATAATACTGAATGTGAACAACAAATATATAAAACAAATTGTGGCATTCAGTCCACCCACAACTCACATCTTAATTGTGACCCACTGTGCACCGCCTTCAAATTAATACATTTTGTGCTAAATTTGCAATAAATTAACACAAATTAATAGCACCGATTATAATCCCAATTAGACGAAAAATATTATATCTAATAAATTTTTTTTTAACTTGATTTCTTATATTTTTTATTTTTATTTTGCGTTTTGCACTCCACACATTTCGCCCGTCGCTTTAAAGAAGCTATTTTTAAACGAACACGTTTTTAATAAAACCCTGACGAATTTGAAAAAACGTGGCCTGTTAATACAGTTGTTATTTTGCTTTTTGGTCAAATTAATAAATTATAGTTTTTGTTTGGCGATTTAAATGTTAGTATGTGGCCTTAATTGTTTTAATATTTAAATTTAAGCTTTTGACTTTTTCGAAGTCATTGATTAAACGAAGATATTTAATAAATCTACGTTCATAATTGGTAAAAATTAGCCCACAAAAGCATAACCACTAAACATTAATGAAAAACTTTTTAATTAAGACGCGTGTTTATTAAGTTAAGCAGTTTCCAATCATATTGGATCCTATAAGATTATCAATTAGTTTTGTATGAAACTGTTTAACTTAAAAAATATGAACTAAATAGTTTTTCATTATTATTTATTTGTTACGCCTTTTTGAGCAAATGTTTCTCAAGTATGACCGTACCTTAAATCATTTAGTTAAATTCGAGGCAATAAACAAATTAAGAGCTGTCTTAAAAACGCCTCAGATGAATGGCAAACTCTTGTTTTTAGTCAAGGCAGTACCGGTCGTTTATTTGTAGAAGGTGGAGAAATTAAAATTAAAATTAAATAGAGATTATTGTTTTATTATTTTCAATTTGTTAATTATTTTTGTAAGAGAATTAAGGCTTGGGCAATTAATATGCCTACCAGCATGCAAACATATTAGGGTATTGAGCTAATTGAGGTTTTGGTTTAATCGGTTAATTTTAAATGAATCGCTTAACCGATTAAAATAATTTTCATAAATTTATTAAATTCGATAAATACTTACATATATTTTACATTAGTTTGAAATTTTATTAATAAAAAAACGATAACATAATAAAAATAACAAATGTATTAATAAAAAACAAATAGATAAGTGAGATTAATGATGTCTAAACTAATCTTTCAGAAATAGTATTTGGTTAAAATTTTTAGTTCCTAAACGATTTATTTAAAACTTGACTTACAAAAAATCCACTCACTAATCGTTGTCATAAAAAATCAAATATTTTTTTGGATTTTTTTTAATATTATTATAATACATAAGTAAAATTATCACTGAACATTAGAGAGTCTCGCCCAACAGGCAACAAAAAAAAGCCCCGTACACCAGCGAATATAAGGTATTGTTCCAAGGACATTTAAAAAAAATTTTTTTTTTGCCGAACGTAGGGGTTGCCTTTTTAGTTTTTTCGTTATATCTTCCATACTTACAGTCCGATCTTAAAGTTTGATAAAGCGAATTTTTTTGTCTCAGGGAGGCCAATATTTTTGCTCAAGTGTACAGTTCTTTTACTTAGCCCCCAAATCTCAGTTTCTACCACCCTAATGTTAGAAATTTATAGCTCACGAAAAATCATAAAACTTTTGCTAAGAAAGTATTTCGATAATTACAGCACAACTATTAAAAAAATGCTTTTATAAATTCAATGTTGCAGACTTGTGATAAACTTACTTCAAATTACAGAACGTCGTGACGTCAGTGAGCAAGATGACATTCCCATGTATAGAACAATACAAAACTAAAACAAAATAAAATTCAAGTTGTAGCGTGCCGGCACTCAAGATGCCATGCAATAATTCCAAATTACCGAGGGAACTAAATTACATGGACTTGTAGCAAATATTTTAGACACTTTCAAAGTTAACGTCAACTGTTGCTATTTTAAAAATATATTCGACCAATTCTGATGCCATTTGCAGACGCCTTGGTACCGCAAATCACTGAATTTTCAAACAAGATGACAACCACATGCATTTTGAACGTATTTTTCTTATATTTTTTATGCCTGTATGGAGACTTTTGTCCAATGAAATTTTAATATTTTTGTTAATATTGCAGTTATTATAATTATAAACTACGTTTTTATTTTTTGTATAAACTTATTTATCAGCACTCTAAATATTGCCAAAATTAATTTTTTTTTTAATTTTTCCCAGATTTTGCCAAACCCCAAAAATTATGGCTGCAAGGAGAGTTTAGTCCTTCACTGTAAATATATGAATATGTTTTTCCGGTCATAGTACCTCCCGTAGTTCCTCATAGACAATATAAAATTTAATCAGAAACCAATTAAAAAACATTTGTATTCACTATACTGCACAGTCAAATGAGTTTTGTATAAATTATAAATTTATTAGATCCGTCCGTGTTGCATTTTCCCAGAACTCGTAAGCCCCATACAGCCTCAGATTTTAACTTATTTTCAATTAAAAAATTATTATATATATATATTGATTGAAATATTGAAGAGAAAAATAAATTAAATATTTTCAAAGATTCAAATAAAATATTAATCGAAATATTTTTAAAGGAAATTATAAGAAGCTAATGAAAAATAAATTGAATGATCAGAAGTAGACGGCATTCAATGAAAATAAAACTTATTTTCTTAGCTTTTGTTTGTTAATTTCTATTAATTTGCCAAAAACTATAAATATAACTACAAGAAAAATCTGAAATGACGGCAATGATAATTTAATATACATTTAACAAAAAAAAAATTAAGGCGCATCTTAAAGCAGGCTCCACTAAAACAATTCTCTCTCTCTCTCTCTAACCAGTCTGAAATTTTACGTACAAGTTATTCGTAAAACTTAGAGCTACGAGTACGAGTATTATTAAAAGAAGTTCCCATGTGAGCCTCACAACACCCATGTCTGTCTGTCTGCAGGGCTGAAACAGGAACGAAGCATGAGGATTGTCAATCATAAGTATAAAGATAATGGCGCGTAGTTATAGTCAAAACAAAGTATACTTTAAGAAATTAAAACCAGTATTTTGTATGGTAATACTGGTTTTAACTTCTTAAAGTGTACTTAATTTTGACTATGAGTACGTGCCAATATGTATTGTATGCATGAAATTAAGCCACTATTCAAAGAAATTAAATAAATATATAAAACAAAATCGGTCTACCCATGCAGTTGGCACAGAGCAGCAGTCAGCTGCTTGGTTGCATCGATTTAGATTTAGTTGCTCATTTTTCAAAATCAGATGCAGTTGATTTAAAAAAAACACTTTTTAAATTTCATATCAACTCTTACAAGTCTCGTATTATATTGTGTGTAAAGTATACAAAATTTGTTTATATCCCCAAATAATAACATTCTCTACATAGTGTGTGGTCTCTTCACACAATTAACATTATTTTAATTAAATATTAAACAAATTGCTAACATGATCATAAAAAAATTATTATAAAAAGAAGCGATAAACGAAATAAAACTTTTATTAGTTTTTTTTATTAATAAAAACGAGCATTATTAAGACAAACATTTTGTCTTAAGATAGAGTCTCTTTTGGTTTTTATACAATCGGTTGACTATAAAAACCGGCCTACAGTTTTATACACAATTTTGGTACAAACAAAATGAAGTATATTCTATTTAAGCTCTTTATTTTAATGCGGAAATCAACTTTGTATGTGTAGTTATTTATTTAAATTATATTTTTGTATAAAGGCATAAATTATTAACCTTTTAGCGTAGATGTTTTACTCAGTTTCTGCAAATTCGTATCTCATATATAAATTTCGTAAGACATTTTTGGGTTTCCTTTCAAACGATACTTATATAACTTTGCCTTTAATACAGCTTTTTATTTTTATAACACGCCCATATTTGTCGGTAATCCATGTATAAAAATGTTTTTCACAATTTCCTGTCTAACAGGTAAAAATATAAATACATATTAACAAAAGTTCTCACATGTCATATAATTTATTGCAAATTTATTTCAAAGTTAAGATGAAGCCGGAAAGACGTTTCGTTGTTATTAATAATTTTCTTTCATTAAGGTTACTAATGAAAATCAGTGTAAGCTCAACTGTGACAAAAATTTAATAAATTCAGTAAAGTGAGACTGTGACCCGCACACTAAGGGTTCCGTACGGACACTACATACATACATATATAATATTTACTATAAGAACTTTAGCCTATATAATGGAATATTTTACTTGATGTAGACATTATTTTAAAAAATTTAAGTACACGGTAAACTTATAAGGTATCTGAAGTTCAACAGCTTACTCAACGACCATGAGTAACCAGCATGGGTTTCGTAGAGGCCAATGCACCATTTTGGCGAAAGTAAGATATTTCCAAGGCGTTTGACAGAGTGTGGCATGGTATACTTTTGTTAAAATGTATTGCTCTTGGTGTAGATGGTAACTTCTCTCTATTCTTATCGGTTTCCCTCAGGGATCTCACCAAATGAGTTAAAGTTAAATTCAGGGGTACCGCATGGTTCCGTTCTTTTACCAACTCTATTCCTTATCTTTATAAATGGCATTCTATGTAAAACTTTCAACCCTATCTATTTTTTCGCGGACGTCAGCAGCATCGGCCATTCTTTCTCATTCAGCAATGTGACAAATAATGAATGAGACTTTAAGCTATGATTTAGCAAAAATTGCCGAATGGGGTCATGCGAATATGGTCGATTTTAACGTACGTAAGACCCAATGTTGTATGGTTACTCACAGACGTATTACCGCAAATGCTGCTGCTTCTGTAACATTGGGGGTGTAAATATTAAGGAATCAGAAGTTTTTGATGTTCTTGGCATGAAAATCCAGTAAGATGTTCGATGGACTGAACACATCTTTCAAGTTGCTAAAGAAGCATTCAAATGCCACGAATTTTTGAAATGGTGCAAACGATATTTCACCCCATCTGATCTCCTAACTATTTATACCACTTATATCCGACCGAAAATGGAATACAACTCTCATGTATGGGCCGGCGCTTCTAAGTCTATTTTGGGGCTGCTCGACCGCGTACAGGAGAAAACGAAAAAGCCCTTCGGTTACAGTATGGTATCCAACTCTCTTAATTCATTGGAGCATCGACGCCATGTGGGGTGCATTTCCTTGTTCTATCGTTACTACAACGGAATGTGTTCTAATGAAATTAGGGAACTAATCAAAGCAAATCCCTTTGTGGTCGATTGGCCAATAAATTGCACTACGCATTAATGTTCGTATGTGGAACCAACTACCAGAGGAAGTATTTCCTGTTACTACCAGCGTGAGAAAGTTTGAATCGAATACACATAGACACTACTCCCTCTATGCTCCTCCCCAATAACCTATTTTCCTAGTTCTAGCACAATGCATTGCATGAGTAGGGGCTATCCCCTGAGTGCTGGTCCCATTAAAAAAAAATTTTTCTTTTATTGGCGATTTTTCTAGTTTTGGCAATTTTTCTTATTCTTGGCGTTTTTTATTTTTGGGATTATTTTTCGTTTTGGCGATTTTTTCGACTTTTTTTTGAATTTTGGAATTTTTAGTTTTAGCGTTTTTGAAAATTTTAAGAGTTTGCCTCTTACTTTGCAAATTTCAAGTGTCTATGTATTTATAATTGTGTGTATATTACATAAGGTTTTTACACATTTCGTTGTTTGTTTTGGAACACCATTTAATTTCTAACTGTCACATATCTGTTATTGCTAAAGTTCTATATATTCTGTCAAAATTTCAGGTCCGTAGCACTTACGGTTTTCGAGAAAACAGCCTTTGACAGACAAACGGACAGGACAGCGTAGCGGAATTCTAAAAATTAAATCAATCGGAAACTATTAAGCTCATTATTTCCATTTACATACGAGTATATTAATTTTTTATTATTAATTAACTTGCTTATACTTCTGAAATACTCGTAAGTTCAAATAGAAGTAATATTTTTATAAAGCATTTTTAAGAAAATTTTTTTATGAAAATTTGGATTAAAACCCTTTTATAAAGCCTTAAAAATTTGTTTAAATAAGGCTGCTAGTGTTTATACTTATTTTTTATTTTTTCAAAAATATTTCGATTCGTATATTTATTTTACTCGTGTTTTCTTCTTTAACCCCCGACCAAAAAAAAAGTGTTATAAGTTTGTTGTGTGTCTGTGAATCTACGACTCCACCTACAGATTAAACTGCTGGACAAATTTTGGCTTAGTTTTTCTTTTCTTTTGAAAGGTGACTTGATAGTGTTCTTAGCTATGTTTGAAGAATATCGGTCCAGCCGCTTAGAAGATATTACATCTTTTCTAGACATATTCAGTTATGTGTCCTTGACGCCGTAGCTCCCAAGAACTAGAACTATTTTAATTTAGTTTTTTTTTCGTTTGAAAGGTGATAATTGAAGAAAATTGATCTAGTCGTTTGGCTTGCATTGCCCACCTAAAATTATTAAAAATTGCACGTAATTATGTATTTTATTATTACTCATGAAAATCACCAATTTTAATGGACCTAGAAAAAATTTATGGCTACGCCAATGATAAGCTATCTTATAAGCAGCTAGACCGATTTTTTTCAAACATAGATAAGAGCACCAAGTCACTTTTTAAACAGAAAAAACTAAATCAAAATCTGTTCAGCCGTTTGGTCTGTACGTGAACTCTTACATACTCATACACACACTACAAACTTCTCTGTCGGAGAATTAGTGGTTGACTACAAAAATAATAAACTTATACTAACTAAAAACTAACTGCAATGTCATCCAGAACAAATCCAAAATTAATTCGTATTCGAATTTGGTGAGAGCCAACAAATTTATTCTCAGCTACTTCGAAAATCATTTCAGTTTTATATTAACATTTTGCTGTTGTTATTTTAGATTTTAGCGCTTTGAGTACACAACGTGTGATGTTACATGTTCGAATCCCAGAAAGATTTTTTAAATTTACTGACTACTAGGTGAATTAAAAAAATCAACTTTAAGTTAGCTGAAAGTAATGCATGTCCTTGGCTACCGCCAAGGACATGCAATGTCCAATACACATCGCAATGTTAAAATAGTCAGTTGATTACAGTGAAAAGTAATCCAAATGACAGTCAGTACTAGTTGCGAAATAGTTAGCTTAAAGTTAGTTTAGAGTCAACGGAATTCTCTTTTTTCTAGCGGGTTAAAAATGACTATGTGTGTTGAAAATGAAATAAACTACTGTGGTTATGTTTGTAAATTTTTTGTTACTAAAGCGACCTTCTTTATTTATGTAAAATTCCTATTTTCCTTTTTCCTATTTAATTTTCGGGTCTTCTTCCATGTAAATAAAAGATTATTTATTCATTTTTAAATCGTACGTTTCATTGGTATTTTCCAACTTCTTCAGGGATTCTTTATTAAAATACAGGATGAATAATATTTTTATTAACAATTTTACATTTTCAAAAATATCACAGATTTGTATGTGTAAAGGGTACGAATCACAAACACAAAATTTAATAAATTAAAAAATGTAAAATTACAAACTAAAAAAATATCACAGCTGGTTAAATTGTTCTTTAAATCGTCGTTATTAAACTCATGGTTATGTTTCATGTCGAAGTTTTTCGATTTTATACTTGGAACATTGCTCAAAAATCATTGAAAAGTCGAAAAACCTGTAAAAAAAAAAGGTTGAAAAATGGCCTAGACTTCGCCAGCTTCTCATTTATCTACATGCTTAAATAATATAACTATAGGTATTTTATATTGTTATGAATTGAACAGGCTAATGTTCGTATCGCTTTTTAAGCCAAATTACATGTGATAATTATTAATGAACAAATAACATCAAAGTTAGTTGTAAATATTCTGACAACAACACATAGACATAGAACGGAACAGCTAGCCGTTTTCGAAGGCCACTAAACCTTCATCATCAGGGTTCTTCTGTGTTTTATTCCACTGTGTGTGGTGTCAGTTGATGTAGATGTCTGCCTTATGTACGAAACTTTATTGCAAATGGAATATGTGAATTGGTTTGATTCATCCTATTTCAATTTGCTGATGTGTTTGTAATGAAGGCTCAAAGTTACCATCTTTTAAATTTACAACAGTCTTACCATTGTCGTTAGTTAATAGGTATATATGTATATATAATATATATAATATAGGTATTTTTGTTATCCTAGATTGTAAAGATTGTTTGTGCCTAAACTGAAACAAATAAATAAAAGTGCGATTGGGTTGGTTGATTGCCTAACGATTTGTGAATTTATTTTTAATTATTATTTATATTTATTTTAGTATTATTTCATATTTATATCTGTATAATAAATTAATTAATATTTGCTCCACGCAAGACTCAGTTTAAATAAATTGTTGTACATATATAGTACATCTATATATGCAATACAATTTCATTTTCTTATGCTTTCGCATTATGCATTCCCTTTCGCAAAAATTAAAATTTGTAATTCGCTTTCGCTAAACCGACATTCGTTACATCCCTAGTCTGTACATCCAAGATTTTCATATCTAACAGATCTACGTTAAAAGGTTAACATAACTCTGTTAATGCGTTTGGTTTGTGTCTTGGGTTAAAAAATTGTATACATATTTTTCTTCACACAGGTTTAATTAGGTGCTAAAGTTTCCCTTATGATCTGTATTAGTAATAGTGAAATGTAATAATATAATAGAATATATTTGACTGAATAAGTAAAAAAATAACAATTTAGGAAACAGAGGAAAGAATAAAAATATCATACTTGATTTTCACAATTCCCAAAAATAAGTTACACTTTTTGCAGAAAAGAAAACAACAAGTGATCGGCATTTGTTGTTATTAATGTTTATGTTGTTGTATTTGGTCCACAAGGCACCTCTTTTCTAAATATCTTACAGTTAATAAACAAACAAATATATTGTTAATTGGTCATTAAGTGAATTTTTTTAAAGGCAGACAACACATGTGGTTTTCACTTGATAACAAACAGACAAATATTTTCATAAAAAGTAACCATAAAAATACGTTTTGACTGAAAATACAGCGAGAGACAAATAGGCCGCCTTCTCAACATTAAAAAAAGTTGAAACAAAATTAATTGCTGCTTTATTTTTTTAACATTCTCACACGTTTAAATAAGCTTTTGACTGTAGCACATTTCATAACACGCAGAGTTCGCAGTTGCTGGTATTTATAATTAATTTATTAACTATTTTTTTTTTCTTAACAAGTTTTCATCTCATTCATTTCATTTCATATTAAATTTTGAAAAGACGTATACTAATTTTTTTTGGGCCAGCATTACATACACCGACAAATCCCAGTAAATCCCAGTATGACATTATATGTCAGGCCTATTCGTTATATCGCAAAGTTTTTTCAAGCGTTATTTTAATTATTATTATAGTAGACAGAATATAGCACAATAAAAAGATTGAGGGTGATTTTTTTTAAATAAGCTAACAAATACAAACTAATAAATAGTATCACATTTTTTTTTTGCATTTACATTTCTGCTGTAGATATTGTTTAATATTTTTTGCCGTTCGTTATACAGAGCACACATTTATCAAAACATTCGCTATATAAAGCAGAACTAAATGTTAGAAATATGTTCCTAGCAAGTCTTTGTTTTTTATTTTGCGATTTTTTCTTTATCATTCGTTATATCCAGTATAAAATTAGCTTACTTTTCGCTATATAATGTTGATAATGTAAAAAGTTTGGACTTTCGTTATATCGGATTTTCGTTAAAGCGAGATTCGTTATAACGAGATTTGCCTGTACACTCATAAATCACTCAAAAATTTTGGAACTTTCCACTTTTAGCAAGAAAATTATATGCTGTCTTACATCATTTTCTCTACTCTTTCGCCAAAAAAAAGAACATCTTTTTGCATCTAGTGAAACATATCTCCCATTTGCTTGTGCCGGCCATACACTACACAAGTTCAGTGCTCAAGTCTGGCACTGCGTAAACTAAGCTTGTGACACACACTATACAAGTAAACTGTGCATTTTTTATTTTAATTCGCCATAATGCTGGTGATTGAGTTGTGTGTAACTTTTTGAGTTAGGGCATTCTTCAACTATATGAGTGATATGTACATATTGCTCCTGAACTGTAAAGTAGTCACATATTCAAAAAATTTTCCAAATACAACTTGATTTTTTTTAATTGTTTATAAGATTACGAATATATTTCTTTATTAATAAAGTAGCTAATAAGGATTTCAGATAAAATAAAAGAGCAAAATTTTTTAGTATACTAATCCCATCTTTGTTCGTGTTAATTTGAGTGTGTGTGGAATATATGTTTGTGCCCTTAATTATGAAAGTGGTCTAAGTCATGTGCATTTTTGCTTCGAAATATCAAATAAATCTGAAAGAAACTGCCATAAATATTTAAAAAATTTTAAATAAATTTATATAAATCGAGACTAGCACAACTCTAAATTAAAATGTTGCAAAATATAAAAATATTTTTTAAACTGTTCAAATGTAATCTATTAAATATCTCCATCAAAGATATATAGGACTTAGACCACTTTCATAATTCAGCGCACATATGTACATGTACAATTAGTCGTCAGTTTTCTGTTGTATGTATCAATATAAATAAATTTTTTCTTAACAAATTAAATAATTATAATTTTATTTTTGCACTTAATAAATATTTTTATTTATTATCTTAACAAGCAACAGTGTTGAAAACCATTAATTAGTTCGTAAATATCTTAATTTAAAATTCTAAAGTTAAAATTAAGATTTTTAGCTAAATGTTTATTTTTTTAAGAAAACGTTTTAGGTCAAAGAAAAAATTAAACAAAATAAGCAGACTATAACTATAGTCTTATATGTAATTATCACTTTTTATTTAAAATATAATTCGTTTTTTCTCCCTCTCCACTTCCAAAAATCCCTGGGTGTTTAAACACCAGCGCGTGCTGAACAAAATGTTCTGTAGAACAAATAAATAAAAGAACAACAACAAAAAAAATAATTTTTTAAATGCCTCTGCTTCATATCAAATGAGATTTTTCCAACCTACATACATGAGCACAGTCTGTTGAACTTGATTGTAAAATCTTGTTCAAGGCCCATTTATCAGGTGGCGGCACTAGCTCAGTGCCGTGACTAGTGTTTTCTTGCTGAGTGTAGACATGTATTTCTTTTCATTACAGAAAACTACTATACAAACATTCAGCTCTTCACATTGATAAGGATTTCTCTCAAGCAATAAATGCCTTGACAATGCCAACCGGTACTAGAGATGCCGGACCCCGAATTACTAAAAAAAAACTTGACAAGCCAGAAGTTTTTAGGAAGAAGCTATGGAGGTCTTGGACGATTTTGATTATTTTTCTTACTATGCTAAATTTCAAAATGTCTATTAAAATAAATTTCAATTTCTAAGGACAAATATTGATTATAGCCAAAGTAGGAAAATAGATATAAGGAATCGTTTCATTTCCTTTTCTTTCTTCCTCTGCAGTGAGTAAAAAAACAATTACCCAGTAAAAAACAAGTAACGACTTAAGTACAACTTACATTTCCAAACAAAATACTTTCTTTATGCACTAATTTTCTGCGGTTATGTAACGACTGCAAAGTAAAGCAAAGAACACAATACGTTATTATCTTTTGCAGTAGTAGACCGTGTGATTATCATTTAGTTAGTTCAGTGTTCAAACCACGTCGAAGGAGTATTAGTTTTTTTATTTTGTATCTATTTATAAAAACAAGTTTTCAGCCATTAATAAAGTAATTGTGCCATCACCCAGACAGTAAAATGCATGACTTCAAGGACGAAGTTCAATACTGGCAGCTGGCGTTTGATTCTTATTGCATTTTGTGTAGTCAATGATTTCTAAGTATTATTATTTGTAATCCAAGGTTTTAACTACTTGCCTCCAATGATATCGCCATGTTAAAATAACGAGCTAAAAGACAAACGTAGAAGCTGAGTAAAGTATGTTATCCATATGCTTATTAGCAAATTATCGCATTGGTAAAGTAATGAGGTAAGAACTCATGAGTACAAATAGTACCAAGTAATATTAATACTCGTACACGCAAAGAAAAAATATGGTTGAGGTAACCATAATCAAACAGCAACACACTATGATTGAATAATATGGTTGCAGTCAAATCATATTATTGTCAATGGAAAAGCAAAGTTTAAATAATATTATTTTCCGAGTTAATAATAATATCATCCACAAAAACAATTAAGTTTGTTATACCTAATCTTAGTATTGTAAATATGACAACACTATTGTTAGATGCGACTAAAATATAATTGAGACTTACCATACCATGTTCTAACATTATAATAATTTTGTTAAATATGACCATAGTATTATTTTATGTAATAATAATATTTTGTTTTTTAATCATATATTGGCAAATCTGTTGTTTAAAACAGCTGTGAGAAAATCCGATATCAAAATAAATTAATATTGTTGAAAGAAAATGTGTGTATGTGTGTATAGAAATGTATACTTACATAAACGTGTATACACGAAATGCAGACATATCTGTATAAAGATATACATACATACATATGTACATATTATTTTAATTTATCTACCCTTTTGTTTATAGTTTTTTTTATTTATTTAACACCACGCGTGCACTACCGATAGCTTACAAACCAAACACTGAACTGACAGAAGATGTTTCTGAAAAAGATTTTTTTTAAACTTAACATAGTATGGTTTTGGATAACATTATATTATTATTTACATCATATTATTTTTACACAATAATAGAAACTATATTGTAGTCATAAATTTTTAACAAAACTATATTGTTACACTCTAACCATATCGCACTTTCTATGAATATAATAATGTAATTATTAAAATCAAACATTGCTTTGCTTATCGTAACGAAATTAATGTTTAAAATAACAATAACTAGTTTTCAACGACCACACATTTGTTTCAGAGAACATAATATTGTTTTCTCAACCATTTTACAACCATATCTTTTCTTTGCGTGTATAAGAAGACTCACTTTTTTTTTTTTTTTTTTTTAAGAGAAGTAACACTCAGGCAATTAATGCCCACTACTATTACTAGGTGTTACCTTCTTTAGGAAAGGGATAGTGATAGAGAAGACAGGTGGTGAAGATCTCTCCCTTCAAAGCTTCATTCTTTTACAACTCTGCTTTTTTGCACGTTTTTTTTGATAATGCAGTGTTTCTGCGCCATCTGGTGTCAAATGAGGCGTATTAAATTTTTGAAGCTGTGTTTTGTAGCCATTTTATTGATTATTTTACTTCGCCGATGATTCTGCTACACAACGAAGGAGGGCGCTCTGATGTTACATTAGGACTAGTAGCTGCTGAAGTCGGTATAGTTCAGTGACCAGTGACTATGCCTTCATCACTTGAACTTTCCTACAACAACTGATACAAAGGTACACTAATGCACATCAGAAAAATGCGTGGTGTTGTTATTCAATGACTGTTGGATACAGGGATTGAACCCAGTACCTTCGGTTTTGTAGTCAACGTGCTAACTACTTCAGCCAACGCCACTTCAATTAGCTTTGAAAAACGTGTTTTGCCATCTCAGAGATATTAATATCTCAAGTGACAAAAATATTTAAATGGCCGGTTGAGACCATCATCTAATATGGATTCGCCTTGATTTGCACTTTATAAGATACTCGCATAAAAACTAAAATAAAATTCAATAGTTCTTAGAAGAAAAAAAATTTTTCAAAAACATTTGCTGATTTATTTGCTTCCCAGCTAAAAATAAGATGTAATATATGGAGCCATATAAAAATGTATGAATAGTTACATGATATCTCACATAAATAAGATCAATCAAAAAAGCTTGCATTTTATTAACTCGATCTTTTTCTCTCATACATACGGTTTGCAAAGTTTATATGTATGCGTACAGCCTCAGCGTTTAGAAAATAAACCCCATTCCGGTACGATTTTATTTTATTTACGAAGATGAGTTTTGTGTTTTTTAAATAATCGATCTCTTAAAATAATGAATAAAATGTCTTTTAGTACGTCTTTTAATTATTTATCCAAACAAATGTTTCATCAAATACAACTTCGATGTTTAAAATCTTAAAAAAAGTAATTTTAATAAATATGAATATCAATACACAAATATGTACATGTATGAAAATGTATGAATATATATTATCATATATGGCCATATACCCTCATTTTTCGAATCCGAACCATTTAGAACCATTTATGGGATATCATATATGCTCCATACATTTTTTTTTAGCTGGGGTATTATAATAGAGAATGTATTGATTAGCATGATATAAACATAACTTTTGTTTTACAGTGAAATTAGAACACAGCTTGTAAGATTTTTTGTTGTTATGATATTAAACATATCGCTCCTTTATTGCAACAAAGCCATATCTCAAAAATTTTAATTTGTATCTTCTATGCTTACGCTCTTTTTCATTGGCATTTCTTTTGGTGTTGTTTACATATCGAGTAATAAAAAAAATTCAACTTTGAAGGAAATGTTTCCGTAACATTTTGTTTGTTTCCTATTTTAAAAACCGGTATTATTGTTTTTAGCAAGAATTTAGAAAATCATAATAAAAATTAGAGCATTAAGGCTAAATATAAGAAAAAGCTTCGAAATATTAATATTATTTTTAATTTTTTATGAAATATAAATGATTCTTTCTTTTTTCGGCGAAGACGGCAGACTTGAAGTTGTATATTAGAGACTCATTGACTTTCGACGTACAAAGGAGTTTCCAATGCCTGTTCGAACACATTTCTTAACGACTAGTTTTTTCCATAATGTTCACTACAATAACTGATTCGGCGAAGAATAAGAATCGGTTAACTATATTCTAACTGTGTAGTACCAGGGGATTACAAGCTTAGAACATACTGACAGTTGCTCCTTTTGGAACATGGACTGTAGCAGAGATTTAAATTGTGCGCCTTGTAATAAGATCTGTAGTCTGCCTGATAAATTATTCTTGCCTTTTTAATATCAATTCCTTTTATATTTTCTGAACACCTTTCAACATAATTTTTTCTAACGTCTTAACATCTCGTCTCCTTTATTTTTTTTTCCTTCCAGCTCGTCTTAAAGAAAACTTGTGAATGGTGGTTCTATAAAAACAAATGCAGCAACATGTCGACGCAGTGGAAACAAAATGCAATTTTAATACTCACCACCTGCATTTTATTATTTTTGGGCTTAACAATATTTTTCTGTCTACCCGTCAACGATTCCCCAAGGACATCAGCGGCGACGTCTCACACACGAACAGGTCCGTCAAACAAAGAAACTAATCCTAATTGGACTACAATAACAACGCCGTCTATAGAACCGATAAGCAGCAGCACGAGTAGTAGCAATCACAATGGCGATGGTGCACAGGATTACGGTGAAGTAGGTCGTTTATTTGATATCACCGAAATCACCACCTACACAAATCATACATTCGACGGGGATGATGATTGGGTTATAGAAGATGGTGAGTTTTGTTTGCAAACCTAAAAACTATTCAACTGATAGATAATTGATAAATATTAATTTCTAGTGGATATTGAAAGTGATATTGACGATATTAATAATAGTATACCAGAAGAATTAACCAGTGATTTTGTTACACCGATTAAAGTTCATAATTTTAGTTTAAATGCCGACGATTTATTATACGAATCAAAAAGAAATTTAAATACTCCTAATAATAACAATAATGGTAATTTATTTATTATTTATTTTTCAAATTACTTAAAGTACCTAGTTTTTAAATTGCAATTTGCTTGCAGATTATTCTTCCGCCTTCAGTGTGACGGGGACATTTCGTAGTAAGTCTAGTCAAATCTGGGATCCCCATCCAGAATATATATTGAATGCATTTGGCCATCAATTGCATTTGGTTTTACATCAAGATACCTCATTCATACCACCAAAAACATTTAGGGTAAGATTAAATTAAAAAAAAGTAACCACAAACTTTGGACAGTGCGATAGACTATAAGAAACGGAAGAACTCCACACCAAAAGAGACAGATAATGCTTTAGAGCTTAATTTCAATAAGAAAGATACAGTAACCGGTCGTGCTTAAGTTGTGTTCATGTTTTAAGAAATATTAGAACTGTTTTGATCATGTTTCCTACAACGTTTTCCCTCTAAAAGCCTTGGGAAGAATTTATAAAAAAAATTAAGTGACTTCAAACTGATGACACATATATTAATACAAGGGCGGGTCAATAAGTCCATCACTTTTTGATTTTCCAGCCTCTTAATACTGCTCTCGTCAAAAGGCAACTTCTTCTAACTTCTGTCAAAGTTTTGCATGATGCATGGATCATTTAGTTTATGTTTGATAGCTATTGATAGTAGACTACCAAGTGATTTGAGAGCAGCATGGAAAAAAGGGGAATCTTGTGTACTCATTAAGCATTATTCGTTCGTTACCCAACTGGCATAGAGGAAGTGGTATATGAACTTGGCTATAGCCAAAGATACCGAGTTTATCCTGTACCTTCTTTTAGATCAGCACTCGCAGACTATTCTTGATCCATCAGTATTCTCTTACTATTCTGCTTCCCTTTAATTCTCTCCTGGATGAACTTAGAACTTTAACCACTTTCTCAAGGTCCAGATGAGGCACCATATAATCAGAGGATTTTCTCGTCAATGCATGGCAGTCTATCCAAACTAGGTTAAGTTTAGCATTCAAAGTTTCTGAAGGACTAGTTAGTAAGCATACAGTAATCCTGATGCCAGTGGATCTCTATATTCTGCAAAGTTGATCCACCAACTATTTCTTACACATTAAGTGGACCACCATACTACTACACAGCCGTAAGTCAGTATTAGATGCATATTTGCCGTATACAGCCATTTAAGCATTTTGTGACCATTTAAGCATTTTATGCAACTGTGCTGAATGTTTAGTTTCCTTGACAGTTTTTAGTTCAGTATAACTTCTAAATTTTTGCGCTTTCCGATAAGCACAGTTCGTCATTTTTCAACGAAGGAAGTCGTAAATCTCTCTACATATAGTATCAGCTGAGTGTTTAAGCAATGAATGCCATTTCATGTGTGACAAATTATGCAGAATGTTCTGTTTTAACTTTTGGTAAGCGTAGTCCAATTGCACTCTCTAAAACTCAGATTATCGGCTTGATTTGTTCGTACAGTCGTGATCTCTGGAGTAAATTTTTACCATGATACAAAACCTTGTCAATATCGATACATGAAATCATTTTAAAAGCAGAGGTTAACAATGCACCGTTCCGTGTAGCTTGGAGTCAACTCGACATTCCACATAACTGACTGTTAGATTAAGCAACTTTAAATCAATCTAATTATTACTATATACTTCCATATATTAAACAATTGAAGGTCATTAACATTTTAAATAATCATACCGAAGAGGAGGAATTAATAGAAGGCCACTATTTGGGTTGTTACTACAAAGGTTATGTTAAGGGTGATGATCAGTCGGCTGTGGCTGTTTCATTGTGTCATGGCATGGTGAGTACACATACAAAAGCATTTTAAACAAACAAGATATTTATAAAAAAAAAATATATTAACTTTATCGTTATAATGCACTTGTAAGAGTCTGAACACAATGTAACGATAATTTATTGCGGACTTCCCACGATTTTGAAGTAAAAACCCGCACTGCGGAACGGCACAAAATTAAAATCTATTTTATTTTCTCTGTGGACTTTCTGATTCTCTCAATTTTTATACCCTTTACCAACAAAAATGGTAAAAGGGTATATATAGGTTTGTCATTCCGTTTGTAATTTCTATAATATCAATAAGCGACCCATATAATATATATATTCTGGATCCTTATGCATAGGGAAGACGAATAAGCGATGTCCGTCTGTCCGTCTGTCCGTCTGTCCGTCTGTCCGTCTGTCCGTCTGTCTGTACGTGAAATCGGTTTTCCGAAGCTCCCAGAAAAGCTAGAGACTTCGTTCTTGGACTGGTGTGTCAGAAATTTTCCAAAATAGATTGGTATTGAAATTCAGCAAAATCGACTAGACGATTGCAGAGCTGGAAAACGTAAACTTCATTTTGCCATATAAAAGTAACTACCGAAAACAAATTTTTATTTTTTTTTAATAAATGAACTTATTTTACACTTCAGTACGACTAAAGTTGGTATTTTAAATTAAACAAATATAAAAAAATTAAAAAGACGTTTCCAGGGTTGGAAAACTTTTACTTTTTGTGTTATGTAAAATTAACTATGTCTAAAATTATGCAGAGTATTTTCTCGAGAACCGTAAGAGCTAGAGACCTGAAATTCGGACACAGTGTGTAGATCTTTGGCCGCTACAACAACAAATACATGAGAATTGGAAATTAAAGGGTGTTCCAAAACGAGCAACGAAAAATGTTAAAATCCCATGTAATATACATACAATTGTATGTATGTATGTATATACACTTGAAATTTGTGAGGTTAGTGTATTTTTATACAGACTACAAAAATTAACACTAAAATTTCAAAAAATTTAAAATAAAGGGTGTTGCATCAGTTAATGCAATTTTGACTATGCAATTTTGACAACTTGCTGTATCTTGGAAACCGTAAGAGCAAAACTCTTGAAATTTTCAAAAACGGTAAAAATAAAAAATCAAAAAATTATAAAATCGCCAAACCGAAAAAAATCGCCAAAAACAAAAAAAAATCGCCAAAACGAAAAAAAGCACCAAATTAAAAAAAAAAAAATTCTAAGACTAAAATACATCGCGAATAACCGGAAAAATTGCTAAAATAAAAAAATGGCCAAAACGAAGAAAACCCCAAAAAAACAGAAAAAAATCGCCAAAATAAAAAACCCAAAAACAGGAAAAAATCGCCAAAATGAAAAAAAGTCGCCAAGATGAAAAAATTCGCCAAAATGAAAAAAACCCAAAAACAGGAAAAAATCGCCAAAATAAAAAAAAATCGAAAAAATTAAAAAAATCTCCAAAATGAAAAAAAGCCCCAAAAACAGAAAAAAATCGCAAAAATTAAGAAAAACCCCAAAACAGTAAAAAAAAATCGCCAAAATTAAAAAAACCCTAAAACAGTAAAAAAATCGCCAAAATGAAAAAATCGCCTAAATGAAATAAATCTCCAAAATGAAAAAAGAACCCAAAAAACAGAAAAAAATCGCCAAAATGAAAAAAACACGCCAAAATGAAAAAACATCGCCAAAATGAAAAACCCCAAAATAAAAAAAATCGCAAAAATTAAAAAAAATCGCCAAAAGGAAAAAAATCTCCAAAATGAAACTAAACCCCAAAAAGAGAAAAAAAAAATCGCCAAAATGAAAAAAATTGCCAAAATGAAAAAAAATCGCCAAAACGAAAAAAACCCCAAAAAACAGAAAAAAATCTCCAAAATGAAAAAAAACCCCAAAACAGGAAAAAATCGCCAAAATGAAAAAAAAATCGCTAATATGAAAAAAATCTCCAAAATAAAAAAAGTCCCATAAACAGAAAAAAAATCGCCAAAAGGAAAAAAATCTCCAAAATGAAAATAAACCCACAAAGAGAGAAAAAAATCGCCAAAATGCAAAAAAAAATTGCCAAAATGAAAAAAAATCGCCAAAACGAAAAAAACCCCAAAAAACAGAAAAAAATCGCCAAAATGAAAAAAAACAGGAAAAAATCGCCAAAATGAAAAAAAATCGCTAATATGGAAAAAATCTCCAAAATAAAAAAGTCCCATAAACAGAAAAAAAATCTCCAAAATGAAAAAAAATCGCCAAAATGAAAAAAACTCCCAAAATAGGAAAAAATCGCCAAAATGGAAAAAGAATCGCCAAAAAAATCGCCAAAATGAAAAAACATCGCCAAAATGAAAAAAACCCCAAAATAAAAAAAAAATCGCAAAAATTAAAAAAAATCGCCAGAAGGAAAAAAATCTCCAAAATGAAAATAAACCCCCAAAAACAGAAAAAAAAATCGCCAAAATGAAAAAAACAGAAAAAAATGGCCAAAATGAGAAAAAAGCGACAAAACTGAAAAAATCGTTTAAACTGAAAAAAACTGCGCGAGTCAAAGTCGCACTTTACTGAATTTTTTAATATTAAATAATTCCTTTAATGAAACTAAGTTTTTTCTTATTTCGTTTTTGTTTCGTTCACTTAACAAATTTTATGTATTTTTTAAAAAACTAGATTGGTATCAATAATCAGAAAAATCCAAAATTATGACTCCAGGTTTGGAAAACTTACACTTTTTGTGTTATGTAAAATTAAATAGGTCTAAAATTTTTTTTCTTTTTCTTTATAAATTGAATATATTTTATGCTTCTGAAAGAAAAATTTGGCGTATGAAATTTGAAAAATTAAAATTACAAATATGTATGTATGTGTCTGTATACTATATATATGTACGTATGTTGGTAAAGGGTATGTTGACACCTAGCTCAACATATTACTTTATAAAATATAGTTTTTATTTTAACAATAAATTTTGTTTGTCACTGTAAGTCATTTGTTAATATATATTTCAATTATTATTAAATATGCCAAAAGGCAATTTATTGTAACATGAAAGGTAGGTCATTTAATTTCACATTAAACCTATGTCATTGAACTTGCCATTATTCACTTAAATACAAATATGCCAATACAGCCAATTCAAACACAATAATTAAAATTAAGTCAACAAGAAATTTACTCATTGACCAATAGCTGATTAAGCATTGTATTTTTTGTTATTATAAAATTAATTTAAGCATTTTATTATTAAGTTAAAGTAAGCAATTTATTCTTGTTATTATTAATTAATTTAGTATAAAGGCAAGAATTAAAATAAAGAATTTATCAATCTTCTTAAGGCATTTAAAGTGTTTTACTGATTGATCTTTACTACGTTTTTCAAGTTCAAGTGCTTGAAGGACAACCCGGCAAACAAAAATAGTGTCAATACAAGTTTATGTGCTTGGATTGAAATAACTATTGCCAAATCATTCATTGGTGACCCCTAATATTTTCTAAATTCACTGAGATTCCCCCCACCAGTGGTAAGGATCTCTCTAGAATTCTTAGGAAATAAACAAACGCGCAACCACGTATAGAACATCAGCTCAAATATCAACAAAAATACAAAACGGTAGCACAGGGCTACTCTGAAAACTCAAATAACAACTAGTAGCACAGGGCTACGCTGAAAAACTCACAAGTACAAACAGTAGCACAGGGCTACAATATCTAACTCTTTTACATTAAAAACTCAGCACCCTCCATCAAACGCAATACAAACAATTACTCAAGATGTCATCAGTACAAGAACTTATGAAACAGCAAGAGGCGACTGCAAGCGAGATTGGAAGAGTCATTTCAACCATAAAAAAGGCTCCACTTGACAGAAGAACAGCGGCATTTTACAAGGCAAAACAAGATGAATTAGTTAACCTATGGCAATCGTTCGAAAAGACTGAAAATAAAATTCGGAATGACGCTACCTTATCAGAAGAGGATCCCTATATTACTAAGGACATTTACAAATCCATTGGCGAACAATACAGTTCTACAATTGAACATATTGAATGTCAACTAAAAAAGTGCACGACACCATATACCAAACCTGTACCATCCGTAAGGACACCAGTAACCAACTCAGTCAACCAATATGAAGTAGAGGAAGTACGAACACCAGGACTAGCCAGATTAATAACGGCACGTATGACAGCATTAGCACGTTTGTTACAAGGTTTGGAAACACTAACAGAAGAGCAGCCAAAACAATTTTATGAGCTAAAATCAGAGACTATAAAAAAGTTATGGTCTCAAATCCAAAATTTATATGACGACGTGTGGCAACAAATCGAAGATCCATCAAGCCAAGGCTTACATCCAGATGATTACAACAACCTCGAAGACGCAGTCCACCAACAGCTGGTTAAACTTGCTGTGCTCGCAGATCAACACAAACAACCTATAAACGATGAAACACAATTGGGAAGCAATTCATCCACACTTAGCCCACTGCCTCTTCCAAAGGTTACGATACCGAAATTCAATGGAGACTATATGGGTTGGCAACCATTTTTTGATATGTTCAATGAAATGATTCACAAAAAGGCCATGCCCGCCATACAAAAAATGTGGTTTTTGAAAACTAACACCACAGGTGAGGCCGCTAGGCTAATACAAAACTTATCCTTAACAGAAAGTAACTATGAAACGGCTTGGAAAATACTACAAGACCGCTTCAGCAATCCACGAATATTAACAAATAACATCATAAACAGACTATTGGGCCAACCAAAAATAACTGATAATCCCTCTGCTACAGCCATAAAGGGGTTACATGACACAACACGGGAGTGCATCTCAGCACTAAACAATTTGAATATCAACACATCAACATGGGACCCCATGTTAGTTAATATATTAATCAAAAAACTGGATCAAGGCACACACTTATTATATGAGCAGTCAATACAACTACCAAGATCATTGCCAACATTAGAAGAGCTCTTGGGCTTCCTGGAAGGCAGATTCCAATCATTAGAAGCAGTCGGACGAACGCAAACTACGTCAAAGAGAACTTTAGCTACTGCAACCATTCCCAAGGAAAACAACCATTGCAAACTATGTAGCAATGGAATTCATCAATTATATTATTGCAACAAATTTTTATCGATGTCAGTGCCTAATCGACTGAAGTGGATACAGCAACAAAAACTCTGTGTCAACTGCTTCAAGGGTGACCAGATGTCAAAACATTGCACAGCAGGATCCTGTAGAAAATGTAAGAAAAACCACAACACACTTGTACATTTGGAAAGGCATCCACAGGGCACCAACGCCTTAAATTTACCATCGAATAACTCCTCCACTGAAAATAAGGCCTCAACATCAACGGTAGCTTCAGCTCACTGTCCCAGAACAGCGAAGGGTTACGTATTGTTAGCCACAGCTCGGGTAAAAATTACAGGCAATAATGGAAGGTCTGGAGTCTTCAAAGCAATATTAGACTCAGGGTCACAAATCAACATTGTGACTAACCGGCTATTAAATCGTTTATCACTCAAGCCATCGCAGACATCCCTATGCATCGAAGGAATCGGCAGTCAGTCCAGAAATACAAATCAACGCATTAACGTTAATCTTCAGTCTACAACAAGTAGCTACAATACAAGACTAGAAGCCTTTGTTCTTCCCAACATAATTCCGGCCCAACCCTCAACAGAATTCAACTGTATCTCCTGGCCAATCCCAGAAAACATTCAACTCGCCGATCCTGAATTCAACAGCACTGCTAATATTGACGTTTTACTAGGCGCCGAATATTACCTTGAGTTGTTGACCACCGGAAAAATTCACCTCTCACCAGAATTACCAATTTTGAAAAATACAAGGCTGGGTTGGATTGTAAGTGGAAGGATGAGGGAAAACAACAGCAACTCAGCGGTATGCGCAGTATATGGGGAAAACGAAGCAACCACAGACGAACTTGTACAAAGATTCTGGAAACTAGACGAATTCGAGTCAGACAATACTCTCACCGTCGAAGAGAAAAGGTGTGAACTACAGTTCACCCAAACAACCACAAGAAATTCTGAGGGCCGATTTGTAGTTCGGCTTCCTTTTTCAGAAAGCCCAAGCTCCCTAGGAGAGACAAAAAGGTTAGCCTTTTCAAGATTGATGGCTCTAGAAAGGCGTTTATCGATGAACATCGACCTTAAGCAACAATACGTTGACTTTATGAAGCAATATGAAGAATTGGGTCACATGACCCACATAAATAACTCAGAAGTAGTGGGCACTCATTTCTATATTCCACATCACTGCGTAATCAAACCTGAAAATACAACCACCAAGCTTCGAGTGGTGTTTGACGCATCAGCGAAATCTTCAACAGGAATATCTCTCAATGACATATTGTGCGTAGGTCCTCCGACACAAGGAGATCTGTTTGGATTGCTACTACGTTTTCGAATGCCACGATTTGTTTTCTGTACAGATATTGAAAAAATGTATCGTCAAATTCTAGTTCACTCAGCAGACCGTAACATGCAACTAATATATTGGAGAAATAGTCCAAACGAAGCAGTGAAAACCTACAAACTTAACACTGTGACATACGGAACATCTGCAGCTCCTTACCTGGCAACAAAGTGTTTGCAGCAGTTAGCAGACAAAAACATGAAAAATTATCCATTAGGTGCAACAACATTAAGAGATGATTTTTATGTGGATGACGCTATGAGTGGATCTGACAGCCTTACAACAGCAATTGAAAAACAACGACAGTTGACTACCTTGTTACAAGGAGCTGGCTTCAAATTAAGAAAGTGGTGTGCAAATCATTCAAGGCTTCTATCTGGCATTTCTCCTGAAGATATAGAATTAAATCTAGATTTTGATAATCAATCAAAAAAAATTTTGGGGTTAACATGGAATCCCAAGGCGGATATTTTTTGTCTCAGAGCTGAAATTCAAGACAATGATAAAATAACCAAACGGTCTGTAACATCAGATGTAGCACGAGTATTCGATCCGTTAGGAATTGCCGGACCTGTTGTCGTCTCTGCTAAAATATTCATACAACAACTATGGCAATTACGACTTTCATGGGACGAACAGCTGCCAGCAGATCTTACCAACCAATGGGTAATGTTTCGTCAAAATTTAAAATACCTTAACAATATAAGCACCAAAAGGCACATGTTTGATGGGCAGATTTCCAAAGATACACAGATACACACCTTTGTAGATGCTTCTGAAAAGGCGTATGGTGCCACAGTATACATACGATCCAAACTACAAGATGGCCGACTCGTGGTCAGACTTTTATGTGCCAAATCACGCATTGCCCCTATAAAAAAGGTAACATTACCAAGACTAGAGCTATGCGCAGCACTACTGGGGGCTCAACTTACCACAAGAGTAAAAAGGGAATTAAGAGCTCAAAACATGCCTACATATCTATGGTCAGATTCTGAAATAGTACTGCATTGGATCAATGCAACATCATCGTCTCTTCGTACCTTTGTCGCAAATAGAGTAAGCAAAATTCAAGAACAAACTATAAACATTCAATGGCGACACGTCAGTTCTAAACAAAACCCGGCCGACCTCATCTCAAGAGGTTTAAGTCCAGAAAAATTATCACAAAGTAGTTTTTGGTTTTTTGGGCCAATGTTTTTACACGGCAACGAGTGTCAATGGCCAAAGGAGTTCAACAAAAATCAGAAACCATCCTCCACTGAAGAATTCAAACCGAATTCAGTCAGTGCTCTATCAGCAATTTCAACCTCATTGGAAGACATCATATATAAAATCAACAACCGAAATTCATTCAAGACACTTCAAAGAATAGTAGCATACATGCAGCGCTTCATCCAAAACACCAAATTAGCGAAGAACGAACGACCGACCAGCAATATACTAAGCCCGTTAGAACTAACTTCAGCTAAACATCTTATGCAAGTTTCAGATTTTAAAAATGAAATAAGTACATTAAACCAGGGGAAGGAGCTCGATAAGACAAGTCCTATATGTGGATTATCACCCTTTCTTGACGAAAATAACATACTACGGGTTGGTGGAAGATTGAAGGCTGCAAATATCTCATACGAGGCTAAACACCCAATGGTTCTTCCCTACAACGATCCAATTTCAAAATTAATAATGAGAATGTTACACAACGACAATCATCATTGCGGCCTGCAAACTCTATTATCCATCTCCAGACAACAATTTTGGATAATAAAGGGGAAATCAATTGCCAGAAACACAGTTCAAACCTGTATTCGGTGCACCAGGTCAAAACCAAGGCTAATGCAACAAATTATGGGAGACCTACCTGCCTCCAGAGTGACTCCGACTCGACCATTTATAGTATCAGGCGTCGACTATTGTGGTCCACTGTGGGTCCATTACAAGGTAAGAGGTAAGAGACCTCACAAGGTCTACATCGCAGTTTTTGTATGTTTCTCAACAAGAGCAGTACATTTAGAAGTGGTTACTGACCTCACTACAGAAGCATTTATTGGAGCTCTCAAGAGGTTCGTAGCCCGACGAGGACGTTGCCAAACCATCTATTCAGATAACGCCACGAACTTCGTTGGGGCACGGAACCAGCTCGAAGAACTAGACAACGCCATATTTTCCAAACCTTCACAAGAAGCAATAACTCGATCTTGCAGTAATGACGGAATAGAGTTCAAGTTTATACCTCCTAAGGCACCCCATTTCGGTGGGTTATGGGAGGCAGCTGTTAAGTCAGCCAAACAATTACTTTTACGCAGTATATCAACGGCTTCGCTAACGCACGAAGAGTTAGAAACAATCATCATTGAAATTGAGGCCATTCTGAACTCACGACCTCTGACTCCTTTATCAAGCAACCCAAACGATTTAACAGCTTTAACTCCTGGCCATTTCTTAATCGGGGAACCACTGACGGCACAAGTCGACTCTCAAATGCCTAATCCAACTTGCTCACTGGCAAAAAAGATGGAAGCTTGTGTCGCAGCTTAAACACGAGTTTTGGAAAAGATGGTCATTGGAATATTTACACCATCTACAAGAAAAACAGAAATGGAAGACGTCATCTCAAAATGTGGAAGAGGGAAAGCTAGTCATAGTAAAGGAGGACAATCTGCCCGTAATGGAATGGCCACTGGGTAGAATCCTGAAAACTTATAAGGGAACTGATGGCAAGGTCAGAGTGGCAGATATTAAAACAGCCTCCGGAATAAAGAAAAGACCTATTCATAGATTAGCGCCGCTACTGCAGCAGGAAACAAATGAAGTACCTAATCTCACTCGCCCGATAACAATTGAGTGTCCACCATCAGTTGATGAAACAGAGAGTCCACCATCAAAAAAATCTAGGCGTATCTCCACTTCAATGCTACTTACTATAATAACAACAATATTTTTAATTCCAGTAGCAATGAGTAGCAATGTCAAAATAACCAACTTTCATGATAACCCAGGACTATATTTTGAGGGAATTGGAAATGTAAAACTAGTGACAGCTGAATGGAGACTAATGATATACTATGACTTAGCACCATTTACGTCCGAGTTGCAGGCCTTCCAGTCAGGAATAACGACCCTACAACAGCTATGTTCGCCCATTAAACATCAACTAATTTGCAACATTTTGGCAACCAACTTCAATCAAATAAAAACCGAATTGATTCAAGAGAAGGAGCTATTTTCCAGCAGTAGAGTAAAAAGGGGAGCCTTCAACATTATTGGAAATGTTGCACGATCTTTGTTTGGCGTTCTTGATTCCGACTATGCAAATGAAATGTCAAACACCATCAAGAATGCTAAGGAAGAATCAGATTACTTGTTTCAACTGCTTAAAAATCAAACATCTATTATTGACTCAACCATCAACATCATCAAGCAAGACGAACAAAGTACTCAAAAACAGATAACGGATATAATTGACAAGGTCAATGAGCAAGAGAATTCAATATCTAAGCAGGCTGACCAATTCAATCAAATGCAATTAATCTCACTTCTAGCCAACCAGTTGACGTTGACAGCGATAAACTTACAAAGAGTGGAAAGGGAGATTATTGATGTACTAACCGATACCCACCATGGAAAAATTAGTCCACTTTTATTGTCACCAGCTCAACTAAAAAACGAATTAAGGGTAATAAAGGCTCACCTTCCAACACGCCGAACACTTCCAATTGAAGACGACAGTTTAATTCAACTATACAAATTGATGAAGGTCAAAGGAGCAGTAACAAAGAATGAAGTCATTTTCGAAGTAATGTTACCTTTAGTCGACCATCAATTTTTAGAACTCTTTAACATAATTCCGATACCGACCATAAGGGACAACACTTTAATATCAATTCACCCAGAGGAATCATTTCTTGCCATAAACCCCCATAGAGACGAATACATTCCATTCACAACCCATGAGATATCAAACTGTATTACGCCTAAGGATGAGGTATTTATATGCAATAACAAACAGTTCAAACTTAGGAAGAATGAGGGGAGTGATTCCTGCGAAATCAATATTTTCAACAGCCGACAAACAACGAAATGCAAGCTCATTCGACTGGCAGACAATTCCACATGGACACAACTAAGGTTTCCAAATAAATGGATCTTCGCTACCACCACAAAATTAGAGATATCAGCAGTTTGCGGTTCCGAACATACCCAATATACAATAAACGGCACAGGAATAATAGAGATTGAAGCGAGCTGCACACTCAAAGGCACGTTTATCACAATCCAAGGTCTCTTTGGCTTATCGAATACTCTACACACATCATATGCTCAATTGCGGCCCATAGATCATATTAGCACACCGCAAGAAATAAGTAAAATATTCAATACCACCAATAACCAGATTGAAATCCATCAAAAACAACTAAGCGCACTGAAAAGGCAACTTGACGACTCAACCATTGTTCATATACCAGCACTCATCAATTCCAATAGTCTTCACCATCACGCAGTCAGCTATTCTGCGCTTGTAATCTCCATACTATTCGCCATTTTAATCATCAACACATATTTTAAACAGCAAAAGAACAGCAATTCCAAATGCAACCAAACCACCCCTCAGCCAGTTCCACCACCACGAGCCATCAACATCGATGTTGAAGATATCTAAAGTCAACCTTGTAGAACCATCAACCATTGGTCAATGCGGGGGAGAATGTTGACACCTAGCTCAACATATTACTTTATAAAATATAGTTTTTATTTTAACAATAAATTTTGTTTGTCACTGTAAGTCATTTGTTAATATATATTTCAATTATTATTAAATATGCCAAAAGGCAATTTATTGTAACATGAAAGGTAGGTCATTTAATTTCACATTAAACCTATGTCATTGAACTTGCCATTATTCACTTAAATACAAATATGCCAATACAGCCAATTCAAACACAATAATTAAAATTAAGTCAACAAGAAATTTACTCATTGACCAATAGCTGATTAAGCATTGTATTTTTTGTTATTATAAAATTAATTTAAGCATTTTATTATTAAGTTAAAGTAAGCAATTTATTCTTGTTATTATTAATTAATTTAGTATAAAGGCAAGAATTAAAATAAAGAATTTATCAATCTTCTTAAGGCATTTAAAGTGTTTTACTGATTGATCTTTACTACGTTTTTCAAGTTCAAGTGCTTGAAGGACAACCCGGCAAACAAAAATAGTGTCAATACAAGTTTATGTGCTTGGATTGAAATAACTATTGCCAAATCATTCAGGGTATATAAGATTCGGCACAGACGAATATAGCACTCTTACTTGTTTACACTCATTCTCTTTCTGATGTTGGCATAGTTTTTGAATAATTGGCGGTGTTCACAACATTATTGTAAACAAAAAACATGATTTTGAAGTTCAAAAACTTTTGTCATAAAATATAAAAGTTTAAATTTTTTTTATAGAAATGTATGCACAAAAAAATTAACAAAAATTTGAACAAACAATGACAAGTATTGCCGTCGCCATCTTCCGTTGTATTATGTTTATTTTTCTCTCCCGCAACGAGAAATCGTACCGCACCGCAAACATTGTGTTTAGACACTAACGTGGGCGGCAAAAAAAAAAATATTGAAATTATGAAAACTATAAACATGATCGTAATTGTTTTTTGTACAACATAAATTGCTGAAGCCCTCATAATTAAACTTTTTTTTGTAACAATTTATTATATTATTTCTTGTGCTTTTTCTCCTCTCCGCTATTTGCTCGTATCAATTACACAGACTGGTTATATTAAAACAAGTTTTGGCTCGCTACTGATACAACCGGTCAATAATCAGGCACACAATTCGCATAATGCCTCTGCAACATCGGAGATTTTACACAAAATATGGCGACACTCAAAACGCACTGCCAGACATGCTGTTCCCGCTCTTGAACTCGATTTGAAAGAAATTGAACAGAGTATTTTGCCCACATTGCAACGCAAGAAACGTGATTATGATCGCAATCTGTATACGATTGAACTTTTGGTGGCTGTCGATCGTACAATGAAAGAGTTCCATAAAGACGATTTGACATCGTACATATTGACATTGATATCGATTGTATCGAATATATTCGCCGATGCCAGTATTGGTAATTCCATACACATTTCGGTGGCAAACATTTTGCTCTTGAATGCACTGAGAAGAGGAGGTGTCCAAACGACATCATCGCAAACATTGAAGGAATTTTGTTCGCATGTGGAACGGCATGGTTATCATTATGATACGGCAATGTTAATAACAAGGTAAGTGTGCTAACACGATGAAGTGGGGCGGGAATGTGGGATGAAAAATTGAAAAATAATTAAGTATTGGGAGTGCATTTACTGTGTCCATTTAGTATTGACATGGTCAACCTTCAATAGATTTATGAAATATTTACATCACAAAATAAATAAACAAAAAAAAAAAAAAAAAACAAGTGCATACACGTACAAGTTTATTAAAGTAAATATGGCCTAAAAATGTTTGTGTAAAATAAATAAATTCATATAAAATGAGAAAGAAAAATAAATATGTTCATATCTACAATTCTTGTTTTCAAAGTGGAAGTAAAAGTTCTTTTATTAATATCTTATATTTATTTGAAAATAAATAACCTTGAATGTCAAAACAAACAAAAAATTAATTAAATAACACTCACTGTTGCCAATTTAGCTATTTTCTCGTCAAATATAGCGATTTTTATGTATATTTTGCGGGAAAAATTATGATTTAGCTATTAACGGGAATTCTAGTGATTTTTTGTGCATCATAATTTGTTTTAAAATGTGAGCTTGCCTAGGAGCAGTGACTGTATGTACATATATGAAGCAAACTAGACTTCGGTCGAACTCGTTCACTAGTTCATTTTTGCCACAAACCATTTAAATTACATTGGTTTGATCATTGGTTTGTGGCAAAAATGAACTAGTGAACGAGTTCGACCCAAGTCTAAAGGAAACTATAGCAAAAAGGTGATTGTATAGCGCCACAACAATGCAGGTTTTAAAGCCAGAAATTTAGCTAATTTAACCACATCTATCCTCACATCCATCATTGTAAACGCTTTTATACATAAATAAATACTTTTATTTTATTAATGCTTTAAAGAGCGCTTTAGATAATTGCTATGATTATATGTTTTGTTACTAAATTCAAAAAAGGGCTTTTGTTAGCAAAAATGTACTCCAAACCATGAACTCGCCATACAAAAATCAGCAGGTTTGTCAGCGCAACTTTTACTCTATAATAGCAGAAGCCTGCTTTGAAGCAATTTTTTAACTGGGGAAGTCCCGAATTCAGTACTAAGCAATTTAGGTACCAAAATTCAACCTACGATAATACTAATGTTGAAGATTGGCTTCAAATGTTTAGTTGAAAATAATGTCGCTTATAATTAATTTTTATAAATATACATATATACGATTATATAAATATATAATTAATATGTTACATCTGTATATGTGACGCAAAAAATAGAAAGGGACCTAAGAATAAAAACCGGTTTTGTTCAGGAGAGCCATTTTAAAGATTTAAATATGTGTATCTTTGGTGTAACATCACTGAGCGTGTTGGTATTGGTCTCATTTGAAAGCGACACATGTCATGACGTCAGGAACGTATTGGTCAACCTTGAAAACGCGCGTAGGTCGTCCCTACCTCTTGTTTTGTGTAGTTGGTTTTACTGTTTTCTACCTAGCGCGCTGTTTCCATGAGTTTGATATCAATTTTGCTCGCGTTTTTTCGAATCCAGGTTTATTTTCTGAGCTTATTAATTATGAATTATAATTAATACTCATTTACTCTGTTAGTACGAAAATTGTCTCACATAACCTTAGAATCGTCGACTTCAATTTCATAAAACGCGCATATCTCTGGGAGGAAACACTTTTGGGGCATGGGATCGGTCTCATTCGATGCTCAGATGTTGTCCACATCAAAAAAAGTGAAAATTGATTTTTTTACCCTTAGGTCCCTTTCTCTATGCGCTGTCACATATGCATATATGCATATGTTTTTTAATAAAAATAATCATTTTTTTATTAACCTATTACATTGCTTTTATTTGGTGTTTTATAAAATTTGTAGGGAAATTTGGGAAGTATGAAAGAAGTTAGTAAGTTACCGTAAAGTTTTTGAAACA
Organism: Tachina lurida; assembly: GCA_944452675.1. Classification (NCBI taxonomy): domain Eukaryota; kingdom Metazoa; phylum Arthropoda; class Insecta; order Diptera; family Tachinidae; genus Tachina; species Tachina lurida. The sequence goes on along the minus strand of OX101752.1, from coordinate 64,911,595 downwards.
ACCTAAAAATAAATTTGTTTTTTTAGCTATTTTTCAGTATTTTATTGTCAACTTTAGCGATATTTGTTGGAAAAAAGCTGGCAACAGTGATAACACTCTACACAAAAAAAAATTAAAAAAAATAAATAAATAACAATGTTCTAAGCGATGAATCTAGCAGAGAATGCCAAAATAAACAGCTTACACAGCGAGAAAAACCGTCGCAAAACATTGAAATTATCACCATTTTTAGTCAAAAGTGAGAGAACATGCTTAGGTTCCTTTCAACAATGGATGAAGTTAAGATTTAAAAAACACTTATAAAGAAATTTACTAAAAAAAACAAAGTCTTCTTGATTCAGCTGAGAGAAAGACAGAGAGAGGCATACTTTCTCTTGTTGTCTTTCTCCCAGCTCAATTAAGACTTTGCAAAGTAAACTTTCAGTGTGTAATACGGCTGTAATTTTTAACGATTTACGTACCTTTTCACAATGTATGGTTAAAAGATAACAGAGACTTTAACTGCAAGTTTTGTATGAAGAACTGTCAGTTAAAGTTCACGTTAAATCCTAACCATACATTGTGAAAAGGGACGTAAATAAATTTTTTCCAAGCCAAAGTTTAAGAGAAATAACAAATGGATATGTGATTTGCATTATGTAGTTTTATGCTTTGCTCAAGCTTACAGCTACTTGTTTTATTGAAAGCTGTGCAGGTTTTTATTCTGAACACGTTCTTCGTAGAGTGAAATAGAGATGGGTAAATGAATAAACTTTATCGATATATACATATATCTTATTGATATTTTTGAACAGTATCGATATATATTTTTTGAAAACATCGATATTTCGATATATCGATATATTTTGCCTACAAATGTTGCCAAAATATTCCAAACATACTAACATATCGTGCCATAACCCCCAAAAAAAAGTTTAAGCGTCATACATTTTGAACAATTATTGAGACTTTATAAAGGGTTTTTATAATAGATTTCCATAAAAAATGTTGCTTATTAAGCCTTTAGAAAGCCTTAATAATTTTTATAAATTATAATGTTAATCATTGTTTAATGAATGCACAGTGTTGAACACTTCAAAGGTCATCATTGCGGAATACGATAAATATACACTGGGCATCAATTAAACAATAAGATTTAAAGAAATCGCGAACTACTAACTTAAAACTTAATGAACTCCATTAGTGGAGAAAACGCAAATTAATCTTGATATCGAAATAGGAAATAAATTTATCCATACATCTTTATCTTTAATTTGTATTACAAGATAACTTCTACGAACAGCATTAATTTAGAATGCACAATTGGTCATTTTAAGAAATTTAATTCAAAAGAACTACTTATGTTAAGTTATACGTATCTTACTTTAGCTCCTCAAGGCTTCATTATTCTTTACTTCCCATTGCTGTTTCTAAATTTTAATAGTAAATTTTTCTGTAATAAATTATGAGCTGTTTATGACCAGAACGGTCACAGTTTTCCACCAAAGTATGCTTTTGAAGTGTTACTGCACTGAAAAGTTAATAATTTTGCTGTTATTATTTCTTAACGATTTGATAATCATTAAAATAAGTTATTGATTTGAACTACTGGTTCGTGTTTTGACAACAATTTTTCTTACTTTGAAAACACAATAACAATCGTTGTTATTTTATATACGTAAAGCTCTAGATCTAACAACGTTTTGTTGCAACTAGACTTAAAAAAATTTACCGAATATATTAATAATGGTTGGATGTAAATGTTTTTAACAGCCTTTTGCTCTCTGTACACCTTTGAGTTTAGTCTAAAAGGATACTGAAGTTCACCCTTCTTGTGGAATTGGAAACGAAATATTAATCTTCAAATTTTCACAATCAATCCATTTAAACATCTTTATAAACTTAAAGCGCTTCTGAATAATAAAATATATATGTACATATGTAATTGTAATTTTTTAATGTTTTAGAGATCAAATTTGCCGCAAGGAAATTAAAGCTACATGTGATACTTTGGGTCTAGCTGAATTGGGTACAGTGTGCAAGCGCAAATCATGCTCCATAGTGCAAGATAACGGACTACCAGCTGCGTTTACGATAGCGCATGAATTGGGCCACATGTAAGTCACAAACAATTAAAAATTAACAAAACAAGCCAAATTTATTTAACAAGCTGGCAATACCAAAAATCAGCTGATTGTTTTTCACCTGTAAACGATATGTTCTTTTTTTACTATACTGTACACTATTGACATAAGCAACACCTTTTGATTTGCTAAATCTCAGTTTCAAAATAATTAAACTACGAATGGAATTAAAAACCATTTTTTTCTATTTCCAAGTTTAAATATACCACATGACGATGATGAACGTTGTAAACATTTCAATAAACCCAAAAGAAAACTTCACATAATGGCGAGTAGTGCTGATGACATACATCCCTGGTCCTGGTCTGATTGTTCGCGGCATTATGTTTCTGAGTTTTTAGAGTAAGTCCAAGTTAAATATTAAAAATAAAAAGTTAATTAAAGAAGCAATATTCTGAAACAGAAAAGAAGATGTCTCCTGCTTGGAAGATACTCCAACAAGTTTTATACGCAACTACAATACCCGACAACCGGGCGAAATTTATTCACTCGACCATCAGTGTAAACTAATTCATGGTAATCAGTCGCGTTACTGTCACATCGAAACCGATTGTAAGCGTTTGTGGTGCAAAACAATCGATTCGAATTCAACTTGTCGTTCGAATAACTTGCCATGGGCCGATGGCACCCCCTGCAATAACAACAATCGCTATTGGTGCCAAAAGGGTGAGTGTTTACCACGCGAAGGTCATGGTCGTAAGGCGGTCAATGGCGATTGGGGTCCCTGGAGTCCTTGGAGTCAGTGCAGTTTGACATGTGGCGGTGGTGTGCAGGAAAGTCGTCGTGAGTGTAATAGTCCGCTGCCAAAGAATGGTGGCAAATATTGTACGGGTGCCAGAAAGAAGTATCGTTCTTGTAATACGCACAACTGTCCGCCAGGCTCGATGGATGCCAGAGAGCAGCAATGTTATCAAAAGAATGGCAAAGATTTTGGCATAAGTGGTATCGGACCGCACACCAAATGGATACCGAAATATGGATGTAAGTGGGGACAAAATGTGTTCATTTTTTGGGGCAATTTTAATCATGAAAATTTTAGTATTAATATAAGTTAAATGGAAAGCTTTTAAGTTAAGTCACTGACACTCGTATTTTGTTTTGCATCTCATTCATTGTCACAAAGTATCACTGTCACAATTTTTGATACACCCCAACTATTTTTTTACACGGTGGATACGTTCCTAAAGAAATCGTGCAAAAAAAAATCGTGTAAAAATATATGCAAGATATGAAAAACTAAACAGGCGCTCACGTTTATTACAAACAGGATTAAGAATGTGAAAATTAAAAAAAATATCGTGCAAGTTGAAAAAATTTGTGCAAAAAAATAATAATTTTTTCTCATTTTTCAACAGTGTTATTTCAAAATCGTGTAAAAAAAGACCGTGTAAAAAAAGTGTTGAATGTACTTCCTAATGTTATTGTCACACTAACTAACTGTAATAGTCTTTGCCATCGTCATATAGTTTTATATGTCATTGAGATTACTAAAATCCTGGTATAAGTTAAAACAATTTTAATTATCATTATAACATTCAGCCGTTATTAATTGTCATTGTCTTAGTCAAATTCATTGTTTGATTTACATAAGAATATATTAACAAGTATTACATATTATATTGTTCGGCTTCCTTTTAACTTTTTTGCACAAATTATTGATTGTTATTAATATCATTTATTCCTATATCATATTGCTAGTCATTGTCAGTTTTATTTTTTGTCATATTAAAAGTGGCTGTCACAGTTATTGATAAACTTTATGCCATTTTTAATATTATTGTAATTTCTATTATCAAATATATGTCTTAAGTCATATTCAGTCAAAGTTATGACCATATTGGTAATTATTGTCATGCAAATTCTTGTCGTAATTTTTGTAAGATTTTTGGCATATGGAAAACATAAAACTTTGATTTTTTGTCTATAAGAAAAAGCAAAATTTTAAGAATAAATAAACCTTTCAATCGCGATTAAAGCCATTGTTATGTTACAGTCACTGCTTTTTATCATCTTCAACGTTACTGTCACACTTTCTAACAATATCCATATTGTAGTCAATAGCATTGTCATTTCGTTCCTAAAAAATAGTCATAATTATTGATATAATCACCCGTATTGCGTATGTCGAGTCGAATATTCGACTACGACAATTTTGTATTTGATTAAACAAACCTTTTACACATTTTCTTTATTCTATGACAAAATTCTAGTAGACGAATATTCGACTCGACATACGCAATACGGGTGAATAATTTTTAAAATCATTGTCATAGTTTTTGTCACTGTTATATTCATAGTTCAGTTATTTAAATTCTCAGAGTAATTGCTGCGGCAATTATGGTAATTATTATTTCTCTCAAAGTCATATTGTCATAGCCGTTGTCACTGTCACAGTTAGATATATTGTTATACTTATTGCTATAATATAGTTTTTATAAAATTCATTATATCTTTGTTTAACATACATCACGTAATATTTTTAATCATATCCATTGTCATTTAGTTTATCATTGCTAATATTATTATCAATACTATTAGCGTACGATATCATATAAAACTTTAGTTATTATTTTTGCCATATTAATTTTCACATTTATTGTCTTAGTAATTTTTCTTGGGTGCTTAAATGATTCAACAGAATTGCGGCATAAACACATTTTCCATACAAAGTAGCATAAAAAAGCAGCCCCAGAAAGCAGTCCTGCGATAGAATCTATGGGCCAATCCCACGATGTCGCACACTTACAATCGAAGCAACAACAAAATATTAAAATTTGTTTTTGTTTTGAGTGTAAAGGCCCAACTATAATATGCATAAGCTGGCTTAAGCTAATGCCATTATTGAACGATAAGCCTGTCAAATGCTTAAGCAATTCAGATGTCACTTTCAGGTGGCCACAATATACTTACATGAACTTAAGCATTATTTAGCCATAGCTGCACATTTAGGTATTGTTTATAATTTTGCAGTAATTTCGCTTCTTCTCACAACTCCTAAATGAATGCAATTCAATCTACATATACAAATACGTGTGTATGTGTGTATATGTACATATATTGTATAACAATAAGTGAAAATAAAACGTTTTCTTTATTTTCTGAGTTTAAAATGAAAAAAATAATAAAAAATTTTTAAAAGTAATGAATATTTTCTGCTGCTGTTTATTTGACTTTAAAAAATACACAAACAGTTATTTCCGTATGGAATGTGCGTTCAGTTTGGCACTTTGCTTAAGCAAATGACCTTTGACGATACTTGACGAAGAGTTTGCTTAAGCATATTATAGTTTGCCACATACGTTTTATATGTAAACGCACAGTTGCTTAAGCTAGCTTAAGCTAGCTAATACATATTATGGTTGGGCCTTAAGTGTGCGACAAGTCGAACATTGTCGACATCGTGCGATTGACCCTATTTTATTTTTTTAGAGTGTTTTGTCTTATGCTCTCACATATAAATACTCATTCTATCGAAAATTTTACCATACTTTCAATAAATTTCATACATTTTGTAAACAGAACTACAAAGGAAAATATGCCATAATACCATAGTCATAACCAAGCCAAAATTCAATTGATTTCTATGGTAAAGGCTATGGCGTTATGGCGAGTCACCTATGATTATAATCAAATACAGTGTTGCCCATTAGTTTAGTTCAAACAGCTGTTTTGTATGGTTATGGTTATGTCACGCCTAATTTAAGCTTTATTCTGTTTCATCGTTAATGTGTAATTCAAGTCGAAAGAATATGTTTTCGAATTCTGATTTGCAGCGATTTACATTGGAACCTTTAAAATTTTGTTTAACAATATTATCCAGCCACACTTAAAAAAAAAACTTAAAAACATTTTTAAAAATTCCTTTACATCTCCTTGTCATTTCAGTATCGTCCTACGATAGATGCAATTTGTATTGTCGTGTTGAAGGCAACGCTGTCTATTTTCGCCTTTCCGAAAAAGTCATCGACGGTACCACATGTTCATTCGACAGTTTTGACAAATGTGTCAATGGTATTTGCCGGCCGGCTGGTTGTGACAACGAACTCAATTCTATTGCAAAATTAGGTGAGTATGCCAAAAAAAAAGAAGAAGAAATAAAAACTATTTGTTTCAAACACAACAAAAAAAAAAAAAAGACACAAAGCACGTAGAATATAAAAGAAAATTAAAAAAAAAAACTAAACAGAGGAAATGAGTCATTCCAATTTGTGGCCAAAGATTAACAATGACGATAATTATGAAAGCAACATGCACATCATGGCGATGGCGACTATAAAATCTCGATCTAGATATGATGACAAACATGTCAGTGTCACTCAAAAATTAAAGAAGATAAATTAGAAGTGAAAAAATATAAAAGAAATTTAAATTCTCCAAAAACCTGCACAGAAATATTTTATTTTAATTTCATGATTTTTTTAATTTTATTTTATTTTTTCTCTAGATAAGTGTGGCGTTTGTGAGGGACGCAATGATACATGTGAAGATTTTACGGGCAATTTTTATGTCTCTGATTTGTATAAAGTGCAGCCGAAATATAAGACTTATTATTATCATGTTACTACGATACCAAAAGGTAAGTAACTTTTAAATTATCCGTTCGTCTCGTTGTCTGTCTACCTGCCTGTCAGCCAGTTAATTTTAACTGTATGACATCAATTTGTATGGTTTGCCAACATTTAATTATTCACCAGCACAAACTATACGTTTAGACATTTTAATTGTTTTTTAGCTATTGCTGATATTGTTGATAATATGATAATAGTTATATTTATTAGTAACTCATATTGGTAACACATAAGAGCCAGTCTAAGAATCATAGGCGTAGAAATATATTTTTTTTTTCTAAATTTGTTTTTGTATGAGTATCTAAGACACACCACATCACAGTGGCCTTTCTACGCTCATGTTTTGTATTAGTAATAATTAATGTCTGGCGTGTTAATATTCAAATGATGTGTGAGGAAAAATTAAACGTTTTTCGCATTTTAAATATAAATCATCGTTGTTTACATCATTTTTAATAATTTATAAGTCGAACGCACTTTTATGGAAATAAGTGTAATACACGTGAAAAAAAACTATGTATGTTTTATAAAAAAAATTAGAAACGGAAATGTGCATTATGAATGTAGTCGAACATCGAATAAAAGTGTTTACATATGCATGGTTTTATATATGTACGTCTTGGAGAATTGTCAAGACCGCCGCTGATTTCGTCGTCATACTCTTTTTAAAAACATATATTTTAAAACTTGCTTGGTACATTGTTACTGTCACAAATTTCGCCATCGCAATTTAGCACTCTGGTATTAATTTTGAATATCATTATAAGAATTTTAACCCAAAAATTGTTATCATGTTTATTATCATAATCGAAGTCGTAGTTATTATCATAATCACAGAAACAGTCATTGTCACAGTCACATTAATAAAAATTTGTCACAGATACTGATATTATTAACAGTCATAGTCATTGTCATTTCTATTTTAAACATCATTGGCAGAGGCATAGTAATTTTAGTTATCACACCCAGTAATAGTCGCCGTCATTTTCATCATTATTGTCATGTTCATAGTCTGAGCCATAGTCTAAGCTTAAGACGTAATCGTAGTCATATTCGTATTCATAGTCATCGTCGTAAACATAGTGCTAGTCACAATTATTGTCGCAGTTATAGTCATTGTCATCATCATTTTCATTGTCATAGTCACAGTCATGAATATAATCATTATCACAGCCACTCATAGTCACTTTCATTTTCATTGTCATTATCATTTTTATTATTGTCAGAAATATAGTCATCATTGACATTGTCATATTATAAGCCACTCATTGTAATTGCGATTGTCATAGTTATAGTCGTGTACACATATTTATAGTCACACTTACTGGTATCATCACAGTCATAGTCATTGTCACTATCATTTTCATAGTCATTGTCATTGTTATTATAGTCACTTTTGTTTCATCATTGTCATTGTCATATCCTGAGTCAAAGCCGTAGTCATAGTTATGATCACAGTCATATTCATTGCTATTGCCACTGTTATTATCGTTGTCATTGTTATTATAGTCACTTTCGTTTCACCATTGTCATTGTTATTGTCATAGCCATCATTGTCATTGTCATATCTTGAGTCAAAGCCGTAGTCATAGTTACAATCACACTCATATTCATTGCTATTGCCACTGTTATTATCGTTGTCATTGCCATAGTGAAATTTTTCTGGAAAAAGTAGTTGCTCTCTTTGATTAAAGTTTTTATCTTGGAAAAATTAGTTAATCACATGATATTAAAGCTGTTCTATTATGATTAACTATTAAAAATCGTACTTTTGTCACAATCATAGATACAACGGCAGTTATTGTGACCTAATCTTTGTCAATGTTATCAAATTCATTTCTATGGATATAATATCAAATAACTGTCAGTAAGTTTATGATGTTATGAAATATGTATTAAATACCTTTTACAAACGGCTTAAGGCAACTGAACCATTACAAACAAAAAATGTAGGGTATTTTTTTATTGGCTTCGAAATACGTTAAACATGTACATTTTATCTAAAGTAGCTTCTTTTGTTTAAAATTTCACGAGGAATTTTTTATAAATAATTTTAACCCTCTGGCTTGTCACGGTGTGGATCTTTTACGACCCACTAAGTCTTAAAAGTTTCAAAAAGTGTTGCTCATTGAATTTTGCACAAAAAACCGAATATTTCCTTTGCAAAGAATGTAAGAGTTTCATAGTCTCCTGTGCCAATAACAGAAAACAAAGTGCCAAGAGGAAAAAACTTCAATCCACTTTTTTAAAAAATTTTCATATGTAAACTTGCAAGGGGCTGACTGAAAATCGTTTTATTTTAAATTTTTTATGCTTTGGCAGAATCTCTTGTCAGAGGCCTTGTTTTATTTTTGGAAAAAGTATGATTTCGTTGTACAGTGTAATTATTTTAGACATTTGTGTGATAACCTATATATACGGCTTGTCCCAAGATGTCACCAGAAATCGTTCGATCGAATACTTATATTGAAAACAACAAAAAAAAAATTTGATTGTTGTTTGCAATACAATTTGTCGATCGAACGATTTTTGGTGACATCGTGGGACAGGCCGTTAATTTTTTGTCTTAATCTTGAGTTTTTATAGCAATTGAACTGTATGACAGGAATAAACATTGTATGAAGGTGAAAAAAAAATTGCAACTTCTGTTCCACTAGTCAAATAAACAAAAGAAATGTAGACATGGGCGGGCGCCTGTCGAATTTTTCCAACCCAACACGAATACTTGGAAGCCCAACAGTAGGAAATACGCACGCCAACAAATTTATGCACAAAACGCACGAAATCTAATTGAATAGCAAAAAATAACTTTTTATATTCAATTGTATGCACATACTCGTATTGTATATGCACTCGTAGTTATTTATATAGTTTTATTTAATTTTAGAACTTTAAGCTTAAGATACCAAGCCAATGTTAAAAAATTTCCTAGTTTTGCGTGTTTGACGATACAAATTATAAAAAAAAAATTAATTGGCGAGATCAGAGATATTTTATCACGAACACCTAGTGTGGGGTCGTGCGTGTTCGCACACACGCGCCCTTCTCTAGTATGTAGTATGAAAATTATAAAACATATATTATTTGGGCATACTTTTAGGCGTAGCAAATAATTTCGTCTGAAACTGTACACATCGTCGCTGTTTTAACTAAATGACCTAACTGACATCATTTTGAAAAATGAGTTAAGCACACTATTAGACTTTACGAGTCATAATAGACCTTGTCTACAATTTTTATGACTGTAAACGTTACTGTCGAGCCTATAACAGTAAAAATATTTCAAACGTTTCCATAAGAATACATGTAGAAAACAATACTAAAAGCTCCTCTCCTGTAAAATTTACAAAATGTCAGTTAGGTCAGTTAGTTAAAACAGCGACGACATGTGACTCTGAAGTAGTTTTGATGTCATCATGAAGCACCATTGACATTAGAGCTGGGTGCAACTCGTTCATTCGTTCATATTGTAAAAAAATTGCATACAAATATCTTGTTTACGCAACTCTTGAGAGAAAAATAAAAATTTCTTTACCATTTAGTTGTGTCTAAATTAAAAACTTCAAACTCGAATGAATGAGCGATATGTGCCTGTGGACATTCATATGTTTTCACATGTGTAGCCTCTAGAAATTTAACCGCTTCGACTTCATGTGTAGCATTTAGATATTCGAACCAAAATACTATCCAAATATTACGGCATGTATCCACTACTACTTGTTAAAAATATTCAACCAACATGCTGAAAATTCTCGAGACGTCATAGTCAAATTTTATGACATTACCGATTACTACACAGAGAAAACAGTAGCTCATAAAATAGAACGAAATTAATAAGATATCTCTATATAGCAACTTTTGTACAGGTCGGCAGTGTTAAATCATTATTATGATTTTTGCGGGAATCTCTGAACGTATTCATTCCCAGAGATACGAGACATATCCTGTGTTGTAAACATTTAGTTTGAATCAATTTCCAAAATAGGAGTGCTCCTTCATTGGAAAATAAATTTGAAAAAAATTAACGTTTCTTATTCTCCCAGTGTTAAATATAAATTATAAATTTTGTTTGTAGTATTATTCATTCATTTTGTATACAAAAACCGTTGATATTTAACACTTCAAAATTATTTTTTAGGTGTGTTCCTCAACATGCGTGATTGTCATATAAAAAACATTTAAATAAATAAAAAATATTGCATTTGTATGAGTATTTGTGTTTGTAAGTCTCTTCTTATCTGCTTGCAAATGTTGCTGGCATTAGAAAATCTTATCGCCAATTAACAATCTTGTATTCCATTTAATTTTTTTTATAAATAGTTTTTTTTATAAATAGTTTTTATTTTTCAATGTTTGACACGTGTTTAATTGGGTGGCCGCGTCCCTATCGCATCCGTAATCAAACAGTGGGCTGGATTTGGATAAGAGCGAGTTATTATATAAATTAACATTTTCTGTGTCACTGTAATATTTTCCCCTGTCCATCATTTACAGCAAGCAACAGTGTAACGACTATCATAATGTCATAGCCCTAACTTTTACAATAACTTTATACATACATATATATATTTGCCATAACCATAAAAAGCTGTTTATGTTATAATTTCTTGACTCTTTTCAAAAGTGCAACAACAACCATTTATAAACAGTTTACGATTATGGCGAAAAACCAAAAATCAATTGCTTTCTATGGTTATGGTTATGGCTATGGCGTTATGGCGAGTCACCTATAATCATATACAGTGTTTACCCTAAGTTTGGTTCGAACAGCTGTTTTGCATTGTTATTGTTATTGCACGTTTAATTGAACATTAAGCTTAAATTAGACGAAACATAACCATAACCATACGAAATAGCTGTTTGAACTAAATTTAGGGACAACACTGTATTTGATTACAGGTAATTCGCCATAACGCCTAGCCATAACCATAGAAATCAATTGAATTTTGGTTTGGTTATGGTTAAGCTTAAATTGGACGTGACATAGCCATAATGCCATACCCATAGCCATAACCAAGTCAAAATTCAATTGGTTTCTATGGTGAGAGTTATGGCGTTATGGTGAGTCACCTGTAATCAAATACAGTGTTGCCCATTAGTTTGGATCGAACGGCTGTTTTCTATGGTTATGGTTATGGCACGTCTGATTGCACCTTTAAGCTTTAAGTGCAACAAGCAAACGTATGTATGTGTGTGTGGGCTTGCGTGAAAGAGGGAGAGAGAGAGAGAAAGTGATTGAATGTGTAGATGATTTGTGGCTACGGAACCCCAAATATTTTATTACTCAGCGCAGGGCGCTAGTATACTAAATGATATTACTGTTGCTATACAGTCGAATCCGCCTTAGCGCAACACGTTTTACTAAAAAAATCGGATTACTGAAAGCGATACAAATCCCGGCACTGATTTTAAACGCAGATATTCTTATTCACTTCGCTTTAGCGAAACATCAGTTTACTAAAAATATCGTATTACTGAAAACCAAAAGCAAGCCCACAACTACCTTTTGTATGAAACTTACTTCGCTTTAGTGAAAAATTAAACAATGACAAATTTATTTATTAGAAATCGATTGCATAACTTAAGGCTGAAAAAATTGTGCATGTTTTGTCCGTTAAAAAATTAAATGGCAAAATGTATTTGTCCTCTTCGCTCTTATGTACTTTATTGTACTGTTCTATTATATTCCCAGCGGGAACTATAAGGAGCAAGGAGGCCTTCTAGAAGGCCTCTGTATGCCTTCTTTTGGATGTAGAAGGCCTGCTCGCTCCATTCGATACTCATATGTTTTTTACACGCGTTTTCATTGCGGAGCAGGCCTTCTGCTCTTGCTTCTTTTGCCAGAGATTCTGGAAGGCCTTCAAATTATTATTATTTGTAAAAAACAAAACATGTTACTCCTTTTCTTCTCCCTTCTCAGAGAAGGGAGTGTGGAATGTGTATCGTATCTTTTATGCGAGAGAGCCCTTTAATAAGGCCTGCACCAAGAAGGTCTTCTGAGTTTTACCGCTGGGTTGTCAATGCAAGTGGCTAGACACTTTCGAGGAATTCGTGAAAATTTTCAGCAACAAAATGTGCACATATGCATGTGTATGGTGTGTATGAAGTTAGTTGGGTACTGAGATTTAAGCAGTATGCTTAATTGCAACAAATTTCAGTAATCCGAACTATGTTTTAGAGAAAAAAATCGGATGACTGAAAAAATTGGGCTTTTGTTTATTTCCAGTAAAGCGGAGTCCTGTTAGTTGCCGTTCCGCGATTAAATTATTATAATTTATTATCTGTTGGTTTCTGAATTGAACTGATGCTGCTGATATGGTTGTTGTTGTTGTTCAAATGGCGCTACATTTAATTCTATTAAAATCTCCACACACTTGAATTTATTTAATTGGATTTTCAAACATGTGCTTTATTTGTTTCGTTTTGTTTTTCATTCCATTACTTAATATTAATTTTATAATTGGCGCCTTGATCGTCATGTAAGTGATACTGTCATGTCTTTTTTTTTTGTGTAATTGTTGTCTGATTTATTTGATTTTTTATTTAATAGAGTCCCTTCCTTAAATTCTATTTATATTTTTTAATTAATTATTATTCATTAACGTAATTTGTTGCTGCTGTTGGTGTTAGTTTGGAAATTTGTATACAATTAATTAGTTTGAGGCTAAAAGTTGTTTAATCACGTCTGTAATCAATATTCTTCAAATATAAATTTAAACACTGCATCAGATAATTATACTTACATACTGACAGTAAGAAAACATCATTTTGAAATTGCTGCACTAACTGTCCGTTGTTTTCAAATCGTAAGACGATTTATTTAAATTAATTTAAATTTATAATTTTTTTTTTTATTTTACATTAAATTTCTTTATATTTTTTTTACTGCCAAGTGCCATGTGCTGTAACTACGTTTTACTTCTTCATTCGTAAAGCAAGCCATAGACCTTGCGACCGTTGGTACAACATGAGCAGGTTGTATATGAGATTGTACGGTGTGTGGGGTCGTCGTATGAAGTTGGGTCTCGGTTGTATGAAAGATTAAAAAGATTTGATTTTTTGGCAAGTTATATAGACAGGTTGTAAAATGTAGGAGTATGTTGTACAACTTCATTTCATTTTGCTTTTATTTTCCTAGTGGTTATATAAAAAAACTGCACGCACGAATTCAAGTTTGAAATAAGTTATTTTATTGAATTTTATAAAAGTTTGAGGGCAGGAATGGCCTTTGTTAATATGTTATCTTGCTTTTGTATATGTATCGAAATCCTTGACAAAAGGTCATGGAATACTTCGACTGTCATGCATATGTATTTTTTATAGTCCTTTGGCTCAATTTATTTTAGTGTTTTCAAAAGTTTATTTCTCTTAATATAAACAACTCCTTTGACCAAATATTTTTCTATCTTCGTTTTGCACCAAAAAAATCATCGACAACAATATGCGTAATGAAGTTGTGCCCTAATGTTGTACACGTTGTTGTATAGTTTGTGCGCAAAACACACAACTTGGTAAACCAACGTGTTGTACCAACGGTCGCAAGGTCTGTGGCTTGCATAATGTTAAAAACTCATGTATGTAGTCAACAATAAGACTTGCAATGTGTGAACGTCGGAGATAGTTGAAAGAAGCATAAGTAAGACTCTTATCGATAAGACTCGCGCTATTGAAGTAGTACATCGAATTGAGTGTTGTCAACTTAACATATGTACATGTTATCGTGTTACCATGGTATTTGCATAATATAGGATGTCTAAAAATTAAGTTTATATTTATACTTTTTCGAAACACTGTATATTACTTAATTAATTGAACAATTTGGCAATTTATTTCCGAAAAACAATATCGAAAAAATGTAAACTCTCGCTTTAGGGTAATTCATTTATTAGAGTAGACGAATGTTTTATGGTTGCTCGTGAAGGATACTTTCTTTTAAAAACTCTAAGTCCTAGTTTAGACGGGCGAAAATTTAGAAGGAAAGCATATTTGTATATGTACATATTCGTGTTGCCGCGTACCGAACACCAAAATGATTTTTTCTTCCCCACCCGTAAATTTCTAACAAACTAAATGTTTCCTTCCAAATGTTTTCGTGTCTAAACGTAGTCGTCTAAGGAAGTTTGATTATTAGGGTAAACCCTAATAATTAAAACTACAGGAGAAAAAAACTACAGGAAACATTCAATACATATTAAAGCAGAATACCAACTTATGTCTGTTTATGATTTTGTAGGTAAGTTTTCCAAGAAATAGAAATAGAAAAATAGAGTTTTGTAGGGCTGCAGGCTACAGCTTTAAATTTTTGTTCAACATGCGGTTTAATGAATATCAATGTATATTTAAAGCACTCATCTACACTTTGATCCTGGTCGACCCCAGCTTGGTTTTGTCAATTTGGACTCGTCTGTTAAAGCTATTTATTGATTATGGAATGAAAGTTATACTTGAAGCATCTTTTAAGTGGTATAAACCTTGATTAGTGCGGCACCGGGGACTGTTTCATAGCGTTCAAACTCCCAAGACCTATTACGGTTTAGTGCGTTTACTTAATTTTCAACCAAAATTGCAACTCGCTCAATTACATTTTTTTTATTGTATTTTTTTAAAGGTATTAATGGGAGATGTGTTCTTAAATTCTAGCTGAAAATATCAAGATCTTTACACGCTTTTTTAGAACAATTCGACTTACTCTTTTGTAAAATTATTTATCGACAGCAATTGCAATTGTACTTCATTTCTGATAGATATTGAATGTTTTTAAAGTTCTTATTATTTTCTCATTTCTCTGCAGGTGCTTCTAACATCGTGATAGAACAGCCCGGCTATCATGACGAAAACTACATCGTATTAAGAGATGATCAAGGCAATTCTTTACTCAACGGAGCCAATATAATCACCGCTTTTCCCAATGTGAGCTATTATGCCGGTGTAGCTTACGACTATAATGGCTCAAAAAGCTTTGTCGAGCGTGTTAATACGACTTACACGAGAAAACTAAAACGCGACATGATAATAGAGGTAAATTTTTCTATATATATAGTCAGACAAAGTAAATAATAACCAATTGAAATTCTTATCTAATTGCATAGATAATTTCCTTGATATCTAGTGCCCAAAAAGATAACGACACATTATTGATGACGTATTCGTACACAATGGATAAAACGAATTACATAGAGCCCGTAATTGAAATGTATCGTTGGGAGATGCAACAATGGAGTACATGCGATGCTTTGTGTCATGGTACCATGCATCGCATGCCGGTTTGTGTCAGCACCACTCAAGCCCTTAAAGTGGCACCACAATTCTGTGATATTTATTCTAAACCACCCACCGAATATAGAGACTGTAATACCGATTGTATTTTAACGTGAGTGATTTTCTTTTAAATTTGTAAAAGTGTATGCGGCATTGGATTTTTTTTTTATATTTTTACAGCTTAAATGTCAGCAGTATTTCGGAGTGTTCGGCATCATGCGGTATGTTGGGCACACGTGAAAAAACTCATCATTGCATACAAACATTCCCCGATATGCAACGTTCAAATATTGTCGATGTAAAATATTGCAGTTCGAAATTTGAAATCAAAAGCCATGAAGAGTGCAGAGAAGGATGTTGGGAATATACGGATTGGATGACGGTAAGTGTTGGAAACTCTTTCTTTTGAATTGATCAATAAATGAAAGAAATGCGTGAAATTCCAGTGTACCCGTTCTTGTGGCTATGGCGTGCAGACTCGCGGTGTGGCCTGTTATTTGAATCAAACTTTCGTCAGAGATGAATATTGCAATTTAAAGACCAAAGTCAATTATCGGGAGACAAAGCGAGTATGCAACCTAGGGCCTTGTCCTTCCTACACTTCTTCCCCCAGCAGCTCAACCGAAGTTTCTATAATTGTAAGTAGTTTTCAAAAGCATTTTGAATTAAATTAAATAACTAAATACTTGACTTTAGAAAACCTCTCGTACTGTAACCAACAACTGGTGGGCCAGCGAATGGGGTAAATGTGATGAAAAATGCGAAAAAAGTCGCACAGTGAAATGCCGCAGTAGCACGGGCATTGGATGCCCGGTGGACAAGAAACCTTTAAGTAGACGTAAATGTTGTACCATTAAATATGTCTTTAATTGGTCAAACGTAAGTCCTGCTACCTTCCACATTGAAATATTGTTGATTTTTGTACATACGTTAAACTTGAATCATTTCACTAATAACAATTTCATTACTTTTTTCACACCCTTCTACCATCAAACTCCTACTTTTCATACATGTACTACTACTACCAATACCACTACCACTACCACTACTACTACTACTACTACTATTACTACTACTACTACCGCCATCATCAACAACAACTACAACCACAAATCCACTAGTGCTCTGTACAATGCGGCAACGGCACACGTCGCAAGGAAATGCACTGTGCCCGTGTCTATAAGCCGGAAATAAAAGGAGCTCCCAAACGTCGAGAATTTGTCGATGCATCGTATTGTCGCCATTTAAGGGTGCCCAAACCGAAACGCATGCTCAAACCTTGTAAGGTGGGTTGTAAATGGTCCGTCTCCAATTGGACTCAATGTCCGGCCGACTGCAGTGAAGAGTATCAATCACGTTCGGTGTATTGCGAGTCCGTTTTCGGCCATCCCATCAATCATATATACTGTGACGCTGCGAGCAAGCCACCTGTGAAAAAGATTTGCAATAATTGTGTTAAGCGCGAATACAAAACAGTGTCCAGTGTAAGAAAGTTTATTTGCAATATTTTGTTAACAATTTTCTTTAGATTTTGTGGTTTTTGTGAATAATCGCGTATGTCCTATAAGCAAATTTTCCCCAGTTTCTCTTGGAAATTTTGGACATCTTTAAAAAATTGCGGTTTAAAAATATCGGACAAAAATCGTTAGCAGATTAGATCCTCCTTGATATATGAAAATATGAACCTGAACCCACTTATATCAGTATACATACATACGTAGTTAGTGCGGAGTGAACTATTTAATAAAATCTGGCATCCATTAAGAAATAAGTATTTCGGACTTATAAAAAGAGTGTTTGAAAAAAAATTTTGATGGTGCCTTCGCGGTTATTCACAAAACCCACATAATTGCTTCTCTAAAATTTTATTTTATAACAAAGAGAGGGACAGCGAGATGGAGATGAGGGAAAATATATCTTTTTTATATAACTGTAATCTTAAAACAATTAAACAATGTGCCCCATTTGAGACGGCAAAATATTTATCAACTGATCTTTAATCAGATTGAAAATATTTTTTGTACACTTTTTCCCATAGTTAAGAAGGACAGTCGAAAAAAGGGTTGAAGGGAAAGAGATAGAAATTTTTGTTTGCATTTTGCTATTTTATTTTCCAGCACACTACATTAATTATATTCATAGAGTGAGCAATTTGAGCAAAACATACAGTTTTTATCCGAACAATTCCAAATGGTGTTTCCAAATTATTCTAAATCAAAAATATTGGAAATAAATAAAAAAAAAAGTAACAACTAAAGTTTGTTGTGCCAAGGTCCAAACGAGCCTCAGAATAAGTTTAGCCCAGAAAAGTTTGCGTTATTTAAGCATAATTTTGAAGCAGAAAACTAATATTATGGAAGACAAATTCTTCTTTCTAGACTTAAATAAATGCAACTACATTTTCATCATATGATCTGAGGACACTTAGGCTATTAGAGATCTATGGGCAATATTTTTCTTTTATAATTCCCTATTGAAAAATAAAAATGCATGTAAATTAAGAAAAATAATTCACCATCTGTTATATCGGTGTTAATTTGATTACTGTTTGGAGTCTTTTCTGAATACAAAATAAATCAAATGGCCGCCCTTATTTGTCAGGTTGAGCAATGATTCCAATACGAACATTTGCCTTAAGCTGAAGAGTTTCCTGTGTGTACTTTGCTTTTCAATTAACGCCAGAAAAGAAGTTCGAAGGGATCATCTCGGCAGATTTGAGGGTTTGATTTGAAGTATGGTATGTTTTAGGATCTTATTGCAACCACTAATCATAAGAACTTTGTTCGCATTACGACATAATGAACTAATATACCTCGATATAGTTTCTCAAAGACAGTTTAGCCTTTTCTGTAGAAAAATGTTCCAGTAATCCGAATAAACTAATGACTTTTTTCTAATCCAGCAGTATTTGTTGAAAATTGTCAATTATGCTTAATTTGAAAACTTGGCAATACTCTGTTTACCAGTTCAACAAGATCGGTAGACGTTCTTCCTCAACAATATTTTACACTAAACGACCACGATATTTTCAACTATATGCACTATTGGTCAATTTCAGTGGGTTATTTTGGTGTCAAGCGCATTATATACTGAATTGACATTACGAGAACATGTGCGTCAATCTGTTGACAAATTTCAAAGTTATCGAATGTAGCCAAATCGATTCCGTACTTAGGAATATTTTTACTAAACACCGGTATTCATAAACGATTGTTAAAGTTAAGGCGTTCACCAAACCGATTCCGTACTTAGGAATATTTTTACTAAACACCGGTATTCATAAACGATTGTTAAAGTTAAGGCGTTCACCAAACCGGGTTTCTCAGACAAAATTCGAACGTTTAACCAACTTTAAGCTAAACAACAGTTGATGAATACCAGTATACAATTTTTATTTAAAATATTGAAATTTATTAAGTATGTAAACTTAAATATCAATATGAATATCAATATGAAGCATAATTTTATTTTACACTAAAAGGTACGATAAAATGTCTTATTTTAGTTGATGTAGATGATTCATTGGCCATTGAAAAAACTTTAATCATAAACTACTAACCAATTCTTCTATATTTTTTACTTTCTTCGGGAAATATTCACTTGGTGAAATCCATTAATTTTATAATTTTCAGGTGTTTTGTGATGAATTTTTCTTTTGTTATCAGTTATGAGTCGTAAGATTTTTTATTCTTGATTATGTGCAAGGCTGCCAATTTTCATATTCCAGTTTTCGTGGTTATTCCCGACTAAAAAAGTCACTGGCGTTATTCGATGTTTGATGCAAATGGTCTTGCGTAAGTGCAAATACAAAATATCGTGCTTTGGATTGTGCGTGACTTTTTTTTTTTGTTGGATTTTAAAGAAAAGCTCCGATATTTTGCATTCACAACGACGCAAGACAAAACACCGAATACCGCCACTATGTTCCGCACTACTGGACTTGTTCTTTTTCTTTTCAGTTTTTAAGATAATTTAGTTATTGGATTTTTCTAAATTTGCTCGTTATTTTAGACTTTTTAGTGTCCCGCCAGTTCTTATAAACAAGCATCCATATATCTTATATATATATCTATATATTTTTGTAATTCCCTCTTAATTTCTTTCATTTGGATACTCTACTCGATATGTTTGTTTAATTTTTTTTATTGACATAATTTTATGAGAGATCCCAGCCAGTTATCAAGACATTTTTAACCTTATTTATTATTGCCAATTAAATTTGAACATCCCCCTTTAATTTCCTTTATTTTGATACCTCACTCGATAGGTTTGGTAAGAAACAATTTTGAACGTATTAATATTCTGCGCAAAAAATCCACAGTTTTTACTTTTTGAAAACCTATTTAAGAACACCCGGGTTCATAAGACAAATGTAACGATACCTTAATTGTCGAAATCCATGTAGTCGTTTGGGAGACAAGAGCTAACAAAGAAATTTACAAACATATTCACAAGAAAAGTGCAAAATAAAAACTATTTGTGGCAGTCGAGTAAAACCTTGTATGCATTTTTGGAATCCGCCTTTTTTTTCTTTATTTTGATGTCCCATTCGATAAGTTGGATAAAAGAATCTTTAACGTACATATTACTATTTCGAGTCAAAACACTTCCATTTTTGTTGAAGACCAATTTAAGAACACCTATTTAAGAACAATTGGGTTTTTAAGACGAATAGGCCGTAGCTTTTGAGCTCAACTGTTATGAAACTGTTGGCCCCAATAGTTACTTCTTAGAAACAGCTTGATGGATGTACTGTAAAATGAACAGCTGATGAATGTAAACAATTGAAAAGGAATAAAAGAGGAACAAGGGAAATAATTTAAATTGGCTAAATTAATTAATTTAGCTAAAAAATATAGACAACACAGGATATTGTAATGAAGTCAGCAGCCCAGGAATATTCAATTTTTGCATTAAAATTTGCTCAACAAAATAAATATTCTGTGTTTGCACAAAACAGTAATAAAATGACAGAACTGCGCTTATAGTATTTATACTTTAACGCCAAGCCGACATGTGCTCAAAAAATCTGTAAATGCAATAGTGAAATAAATATACAATAGGTATATAATATAAATAGACAGCATAACAAACATAGATACATATATTTGATGAAATTAATAGTTTAACTTTATTTCATTACTTTATCGCATTTTAAATGTAAAATTTAATAAATATTTGCAGCCGCCGCCTAACAAAGCGGCGTTGCATTATAGTATAAGCGGCATAACTCTATTCGACCAGCTGTTCAGGCTGAGCTCAACATGTTGACTATAGGTAGCGAAAAAATTTTACGATGGAAAAAATGGCAGCAATTACTCAACTATTGAGTTGAGGTAAACTACTCAACTATGCGTTTCTAAGACAAACACTCAAAGGATGCTCAACAGTTACGTCTTATGAATGCGAACTTTAACGATACCTTAACTGTCAAAATCAATGCAACCATTTGACAGATACGAAGTAATAAAGACATTTACAAACATACAAGAAACGCGCAAAAAACATAACCATCGTGGCAGTTTAAACTGGTTATTTTATTTTTATACCCTTTACCAACAAAAATGGTAAAAGGGTATATATAGGTTTGTCATTCCGTTTGTAATTTCTATAATATCAATAAGCGATCCATAAAATATATATATTCTGGATCCTTATGCATAGGGAAGACGAATAAGCGATGTCCGTCTGTCCGTCTGTCCGTCTGTCCGTCTGTCTGTACGTGAAATCGGTTTTCCGAAGCTCCCAGAAGAGCTAGAGACTTCGTTTTTGGACTGGTGTGTCAGAAATTTTCCAAAATAGATTGGTATTGAAATTCAGCAAAATCGGGCAGACGATTGCAGAGCTGGAAAACTTAAACTTCATTTTGCCATATAAAAGTAACTCCCGAAAACAAATTTTTATTTTTTTTAATAAATGTACATATTTTACACTTCAGTACGACTAAAATTGGAATTTTAAATTAAAAAAATACAAAAAAATTAAAACGACGTTTCCAGGGTTGGAAAACTTTAACTTTTTGTGTTATGTAAAATTAACTATGTCTAAAACTATATTAGTATTTTCTCGAGAACCGTAAGAGCTACAGACCTGAAATTTGGACACAGTATGTAGACCTTTGGCCGCTACAACAGCAAATACATGATAATTGGAAATTAAAGGGTGTTCCAAAACGAGCAACGAAAAATTTTAAAATCCCATGTAGTATATATACAATTGTATATACACTTGAAATTTGTAAGGTTAGTGTATTTTTATACAGACTACAAAAATTAACACAAAAATTTAAAAAAATTTTAATTAAAGGGTGTTCCATCAGTTAATGCAATTTTGACTATGTAATTTCACAATTTGCTGTATCTTGGAAACCGTAAGAGCAAAACTCTTGAAATTATCAAAAACGGTAAAAATGAAAAAATAAAAAAATATAAAATCGCCAAACCGAAAAAAATCGCCAAAAACAAGCAAAAATCGCCAAAACGAAAAAAATCACCAAAACGAAAAAAAACTCTAAAAAACAGAAAAAAAATCGCCAAAATGAAAAAAAAAATCGCCAAAATGAAAAAAATCGCCAAAACGAAAAAACCCCAAAAAACAGAAAAAAATCGCCAAAATGAAAAAAAGCCAAAAACAGAAAAAAAAATCGCCAAAACGAAAAAAAGCACCAAATTAAAAAAAAATTTATAAAACTAAAATAAATCGCAAAAAATCGGAAAAATTGCTAAAATGAAAAAAAAATCGCCAAAACGAAAAAAAACCTAAAAAACAGAAAAAAATCGCCAAAATGAAAAAAAAATCGCCAAAACAAGAAAAAACCTAAAAAACAGAAAAAAATCGCCAAAATGAAAAAAAATCGCCAAAATGAAAAAAATCACCAAAACGAAAAAAAACCCTAAAAAACAGAAAAAAATCGTCAAAATGAAAAAAAATCGCCAAAACGAAAAAAAACCCTAAAAAACAGAAAAAATCGCCAAAATGAAAAAAATCGCAAAAAAAAGAAAAAACCTAAATAACAGAAAAAAATCGCCAAAACGAAAAAAAGCACCAAATTAAAAAAAAATTTCTAAGACTAAAATAAATCGCAAAAAAACGGAAAAATTGCTAAAATGAAAACAAAAATCGCCAAAATGAAAGAAAATCGCCAAAATGAAAAAAAAAATCGCCAAAATGAAAAAAATCGCCAAAAAAAGAAAAAACCTAAGTAACAGAAAAAAATCGCCAAAACGAAAAAAAGCACCAAATTAAAAAAAAATTTCTAAGACTAAAATAAATCGCAAAAAAAACGGAAAAATTGCTAAAATGAAAACAAAAATCGCCAAAATGAAAAAAAATCGCCAAATGAAAAAAGCACCAAAACGAAAAAAACCCCAAAAAACAGAAAAAAAATCGCCAAAATGAAAAAAGCACTAAATTAAAAGAAAATTTCTAAGACTAAAATAAATCGCAAAAAAACTAAAAAATTGCTAAAATGAAAAAAAAATCGCCAAAATGAAAAATATCGCTAAAACGAAAAAAAAACCTAAAAAAACAGAAAAAAAATCGCCAAAATGAAAAAAAAATCGCCAAAAAAAGAAAAAAATCGCCAAAACGAAAAAAAAACTAAAAAACAGAAAAAAATCGCCAAAATGAAAAAAAATCGCCAAAATGAAAAAAAAAAATCGCTAAAATGAAAAAAAAATCACCAAAACGAAAAATAACATAAAAAAAAGAAAAAAATTGCCAAAATGAAAAAAAATCGCCAAAATGAAAAAAATCACCAAAACGAAAAAAAAACAAAAAAATCGCTAAAAAAATCGCGAAAAAAACCCAAAAAACAGAAAAAAATCGTCAAAATGAGAAAAATCTCCAAAATGAAGAAAAGCCCAACAACAGAAAAAAATCGCCAAAATGAAAAAAACCTCCAAAAACAGACAAAATCGCCAAAACGAGAAAAAAGCGACAAAACTGAAAAAATCGTTTTAACTGAAAAAAACTTCAAAAAAGCTTGCTTTTTTTACTTAACATATTTTATGTATTTTTTAAAGAACTAGATTGGAATCAATAATCAGAAAAATCCAAAATTATGACTCCAGGGTTGGAAAACTTACACTTTTTGTGTTATGTAAAATTAAATAGGTCTAAAAATTTTTTTCTTTTTCTTTATAAATTTAATATATTTTATGCTTCTGAAAAAGTTTGGTGTATGAAATTTGAAAAATGAAAATTATAGCTCCAAAGATGGAAACTTTAAAAAAATTATAAATTTTTTCACAAAACAAATATGTATGTACGTGTCTGTATACTATATATATGTACGTACGTTGGTAAAGGGTATATAAGATTCGGCACAGCCGAATATAGCGCTCTTACTTGTTTTTACTTCAACTGACAGCGAATACCGTTAAAATATGTTACTGAATAGCATAGTCGATACATTTTCGTTATATTATGTTTGAAAACATAAGCATGTGTGTGTGTAAATAAAATAGCTCTGTATTACGCAATGTATTCGGTTTAATATTCAGAATATTTTTATGTTCAGAATATTTTTATATTCAGAATATTTTTATATTCACACAGTCTATATAATTTTACTTGTTGTCGTTTGTGCCGGGTAATTTAAAAAATGTGTATATACATAGTTGTTAGAATTTTTTTAGTTATACGTATTCGGTTTAAAATTAATGCGTGTGTTTGTATTTTGAGTGTTTTTTATTTTTAGCTGCACACATTCGTAGTTGTTTGACGGCCAACACTCAAAAAGTACTTAAAACGATACTTTTGTCATTCTCTGATGTGTATACATAATATTATGTATATTATGTATATATATTGTATCATATACAGATATTAAAAGCACTCTTATCATGTTTTTTGTTTTGGCATATTAAAAACAATAAGCCTAATCTCCGAATCTCGGAGCTTGAAAGAAGGGAAGAAATTGTAATTTATATAAATACTAGTTAGCTCGCGTGGATCAGCTTAAATAATACTTTTTTTTTAATACTAACACAACCCGCGAAGCGATTAGCTTGTGTGCGGAAAACATCCAGGGTCTATGGCGGGAATCGAACCCACGACCCCTGGACTGAGAAGCTAGCATCGCTATCACCTAGCCACAGGGTCACCCTAAAACCCGGTTTAAAATTGCTTTAACAATTGTTTTGATTGCAATCAAACCCGAAACGAAAATAGCTCTAATCAGCCCAAAAATATGTTTTTCGGAAAAATTCGTACCAAATATATAAAACTGGCTCCGCACCGGATAAAAAATACCCTATATTTGACGATGGCAATATAGCTTTCCATACTGAACCAAAAAGTAAATAAAAACAATGAAAAAGTACATTGTTTCAAATGAATTTTTGCCTTAATTTTGACCTAAGACACAAGTACATTGAATTAATGAACTACTGTTCATTGAAAATTTTAATTTTTAAAATCAATGAACTGATACATTGTTTCAATGAACGTTTACATTGATTTTAATGAACCTATACGTTCACACAATGAACGCATACATTGTTTCAATGAACTTTTACATTAAACATAACATTATTTATTAAAAATATTTTTGAGCTATAAAATAAATGAAGTTTAATGAATGAACGAAGCTTAATGAATGCTTTCACCGTATAATTCATACTTACATTAAAGTTCGTACTGAATTTCAATGGATATTTTCATTGAAACAATATATGAGTACATTGAAAAAACGTATTTTAAAAAAAATATTAATGAATCTTCGTCAATGAACTTCATTCATTGATTTTATGAAAAATAGTTTTTTCAGTGCATTGATGAATAAATTTTTATAGTTGGTCTAGCGGTTTAGCGGCATGAAAGTGTATCAAACAACCAAACCCATTTTAACATTTATAATATCATATATATGTAAGGATCTCTTAATTTGCCTTAAAATTGTTGTGAAATAAATAAATATTCTGCCAGCAGTTCATATATATGTAACTCTAAAGCTTCTTCAAATACATTTTAAAACATTCCAACCAACTCCTTACATAAATGTACACACCTGTGAATGTTAGTTGACATACCCCCTAATACTTAGTTAGTGAGAGTGTTTTAGAAATTAGTTACTATGTTGCCAGATTACTCATAGTCTGGTAATATTCCTGCGTTTTAAAGCTTTTATGTTGTCTATTTTAGCAGAAATTTCGCTCTCAGAAAATAAACTATTTTAACCTTTTCTCCTTCCTCCATTTTGCTTAGTGCAACTGTGAAGGCTACAGACGTCGTCGCATGTTATGCTACGACTCCCGCCGTGAACGTATAGCTTGTCCTACCCGAGACAAAATCATACGCGAGAAATGTACACCACCTCGTCACTGTTATCCCACATCGTGTTACGAGCTTAGGCAATACCATAACATCTATGCGGATGGAGAGTATACAATCCATGTGAGATCTAAGCCAAAGAAAATCTATTGCCACAACATGCTGAATTCGCCACAAGAATTTGTTACCTTAAATTCAACGGAGAACTATTCGATTTATTACGACTATAAAACCCACAATCCTGACATGTGTCCACCTGATTCGTCGAGGCGTGAATTTCGTGACAACAGCTTGAGATCGGGTCGCACAACATTTAAGAAGATACGCATTGATATTGTGACTTTGAGGGTGTACGAGAGTGATTATACATTTGCTGAAAGTATTGGAACGCCACAGGCATATGGTTCAGCAGGTGATTGCTACAATCGCAGAAAACAATGTCCTCAGGGTAGATTTTCCATTAACTTGGAGAATACCGGCTTCATGATGAGGCATGGTACCGTCTGGGAAGCCATTGGCAATCATGTTGCTCTAAGGGAGTCACCATCTGTAAGTTTATGATTTAATTTTTAAGGCATACAACTTGTAATAAAGAAATTATTATTCCAGAATTCCTTAATGTCACATCGTGCTTCATGTGGTGGCTGGTGTGGCGGTTGCCGAATAGCTTCAAATTCAGCGCTTTATTTGAACGTGTGAGTTCACTCAGCCCTTGGATAAACTTAGCCTATAAAAAGGCGGTTTTCTTGAACAAATGCTGTATTTGTTTTGGTGCTAAAACTGCTGTTTTTCAATCTACGTTCTTGCTGCGTACACCAACGAAAAACGTCGAATTTGTATTTTATGCATTTATTCCTTGATAACAAAAAGTTCCTTAGGTCTTTTGTAAGGATTTTTTGTTAAACTCTTTTCTTTTTCTTATTCTTAAAAAAATATCATTAATCTGTAACATCTGAAGGAAGAAGACAGAAATCCTGGCAATGATAAAGGCTTTTGGGGATTTTTGAAACACAAGCAAAACCACAAAAATCTCTTAACATTTTGAAACACTCTCTGTTACATATATAACAACACGAAACTGAAATAATTTAGATGTGATTAACTACCAAAACAAACAAACAAACAAATAAAAGTGCCAAGAGGCCAGGAACTTTATAAAAACCACCTCTTGAACACTTTAAAATAGTGCTTCCTAATACTTATAAAAATACATTTCCAGCTGAATTCCTAAGAAATTTTAGTAGAGAAAAAAGTCACCATCAATTTGGAAATGTGGCAACTATAGAACAATAAAACGAAAAGCAATTTACTCATTTACCGTAATATTTTTTTTACTAAGCAAAAGAGAGAAATAGAGAGAGAGAGAGAGAGAGACAATTACAAAAAGTGTTTCAGTGAACTTTTTGCTATTTTGTCATATTAATTTATTTTGTATTTTTAATTGCCCTAAAGTTGAATTTTATCAACTTTTATTATATTTATATTATTTAACTTTAATGTCTATTATAAATTTACATACTTTTTAAATTTATTATAAATAATTTTTATTTTAATGGCTAGCGAAAGCCATCATTAATTAATAATTACATATATAATACAATTATTTTGTAAAATTAACGAATTTGTTTATACATTAGACTGTTTATAAAAACAAGAACATTTTCAATGAAATGCATTTAAGAAAAAATATGAATTCTGATGAAATAATTTCAGTTTCCCGACAACTTACAGCCTGTTTGTGTAAGGCGTTGACGATGGAAGTCTTGACGTTTCTGTAATAGATTAAAGAAAAATTATACAAGTTTCCGTTAATCTATTACAAAAGCGCCAAGATTTCCATCGTCTACGTCTTACAGAAACAGGGAGTTACATAAGTCCACTGTTTAGAGTTTTTTTCTTGATTTCTTTTGTAACATCTTAGGGACTCAGTGTTGCTCTTTTACAGCACATATTGTAGTGTAAATTAAGCAAGCCACATACCTTGCGACCGTTGGTACAATATGAGCAGGTTGTTTATGAGATTGTAAAGTGTGTGGGGTCGTCGTATGAAGCTGTGTCTTGGTTGTAAAATTTAGGAGTATAATGTACAACTTTATTTAATTTTGTTTTTGTTGTCGTTGTGGTAATATAAAAAAACCGCACGTACGCATTCAAATTTGCCTCTAAAATGGAGAATTCAGCAGAAATCAGTTACTTTATTGAATTGTATAAAAGTTTTCGGATAGAATTGACTTTCTTATAACAAGAGCTTCGATGCATACGTGCATATATCATGATTACTCAAAAAAAAAATTTTTTGTGAAATGAAGTTGTGCGCTAATGTTGTACACGATGTTGCATAGTTTGTGAGCAAAACACAAAACTGGGGAAACCAACGTGTTGTATCAACGGTCGCAAAGTCTGTGGCTGGCATTAAAATATTCACAAATGTCTTCGCACTGTGGCCAGAAGATCTCAATATTCTTAGTCTTAGTTCCAACCTAAGCATATGTTTTCCTACAATCTTTCCACATAATTTTTATATTTAGATGGCATGTTGGATCACATTATAGAAAGAACACTTTTAGTTTACGCCAAATGAACCTATTATGGAAAAAAGTAATCTTTAAAAAGAGATATGCTCGTTATTTTCAAAACGCACTTTAAAAAATATTGTTATTGTAAAATTATCGTGCAGCCAAAAGTAAATTGCGTTTTGGTAAAAATATGCACCTTTTTGGTAAAAACTACAACTTTTCTAAGTAAAAAATACATTTTCAATAAAAGGTAAAATAAAACTTTTTTGTTAAAAAAATATTTTATTATCTTAAAATAATAGAAAGAACATTTTAGTAAAGGAACCTTTTAAGCAACCTTGTTGTAAAAAGTACATTTTTGAAAACTGGCCTTTTTTGAAAAGTACCCTTTTCAATAAATAAAACGTTTTTGGTAAAAAGTTCCTTATAATAAAAGGTAGTATTTAAGAATGAATTATATATATCAATGTTAAAAGAAATGTTTTTAGTAAAAAAACTGTTTAAATAAAAAGTAGGTACTTTTTTTTCGTAAAAAGTACCTTTACTTTTTTAGTGAGAAATGCTTCTTGTCAAGGAGTACTTAATGTAAAAAGTGCGTTTTGGTACAAATTAAAAAGAGCTTTTTTATTAAAAGCACCTTTGTAAAAAGGACTTTTTTTGAATAAGTACACTGAAAGAATTTTCGGCATAAATTCTATGATTTTCGACATTAATATAATGAAAAATTCATTGAAATTCAACCAACGTCAAGCTTCGTTGGATTAATGAAACCAGTTTTGTCAAAATTATTTTGAATTATTTATTTTGCAGTGCTATAACTTCAGCGAAAAAATAAAATAATTTCATGAAAGGAATGAAATAACTTAAATATAAAGGGGTTTCTTAATAATTAGAAAATATTGTTGTCATAAATCCCATAAAATATTCTTACGAAACCAAAATACCAACGAAGCAATTCCAATGAAATTCTTTCACAATATTCATGAAATGTTCATTGGATTTGTGAAATTATCATTAGATTTGTGAAAAAATTGTAATGAAATTGTTTCATTGCACTTATGCAGCAAAATTCTTTCGGTGTATATTTTGACTAAAATACAGCTTCTAGGTAAAAGGTAAAAATGTACTATTGATGTAAAAAGTTCTTTTCTAAATTAAATAAAATTTTACTAAATGGAAGGAATTGTATGAAAAATAATTTTATTTTTTCACGTAGTGATAAACGTTAATTTATCGAAAGCATGAACTTATTAAATCACTTAATTTATTTATTTTTTTTAAGTTCCTCTTTGCAAAATTTTATTTATAAAATAAATATATTTATGTGAAAGTGATCCTTGTGTAATATTTAAATATATTTTTATATGGAAAAGGTATTTTCCGTATAAAAAATTCATTTCATTCAAAAATATTTTTTTTTAAATTTACAGTAAGAAATTCATAACAAAGTTTTGGACTTTTCAAAACTTTTTTAAATATATGTATTTTGAAAAACAACTACCTACCTCTTGTTAAAATTGCACCTTTTTTTTGGAAACTTAACTGGCCTTAGTATTTTTTAGGAAGTATTTTCAAAGAAAAATTAAATTTTTTTTATTAAAAACAAATTTATGTCTAAAACTGAGATAAAAATAACAATTTCAGCTTCTTTCTAAATTTTTTCAGACTTTTTGTACATATATAACATTTAATTTGTGGTAGTGAAGTTTCTGCAAATATTAACTTTAGGAAGTGAATCCTTGGTGTGGGAACGCACCTCTTTTGTTTCTTTACTTGTATAAAAAAGATTCTGATTAAAAATTTAAGTTTAAATATGAAACAGTCTAATGTATAAATGCTGTCTTTGCTACAAAAAGTATTAAAGTTAATTTTTTTTGTTAGCAATAGTTTTGATATTTTTACACTAACAAATTAATCTGTGTTCAAAAAATTTTCTAGAAAAAAATATATACATAAAAAAAAAATATTTTTTACATATTTAAGAAGAAAGTGTTAGTTAAAAGTATTTCTTTTTATAATCATAAAAATCATAGCAATAATAGTCATGAATATACATACAAACATAAATAAATAAATAAGTAACCATTAATGTATAAATTTTGGTTTAAATTATAGCAAAAGTTTGAAAATAGTAAATATGTATTTTATAGAAAAGAAAAGAAAATTTTAAGCAACTGCCATATCAAAGAAAAGTACAATTTACTCTAATTTTTGTTTTCTATAGCAAACAACTTTCCTCAAAATAACAAACGAATCAAATAAATGCCTTAAGCGCTTCTTGGCTTCACAACTAAAATAGAAAAAAAAATAGAAAATTTAATTCAAACTCTCACCTACACAAACCCATTAAACACTCTGTTGTCTACAACTTCGACTCTGAATAATAATAAAAAAATTTTGTTATATTAACATTTAATCTCACAAATAATCTCAACATCTCAACTTTAATGAAGAACAAACCGATAATCTCATTTCGAATTTGACTTTTATTTTTACATTTCTATTTTCATTCTTTATAATACTCAAATGTCAACAAGTTCTTTTTAAGGATCTTGCAAACTAAAACCAACAAACACTTTTTTAGTTTTTTACTTTGCACCAGCTGCATTTTGTTTTCTGTCATAATCCTTCCTACACTTGCATATTTTTATACTTTTATCCCTAGAAATTGTGTAGTCAAGTTAATTTGTTAATATTGTAAAATGTCTGTGTAATGTCTGTGTAATATTTATCTTTAATATACATATATTGTTTTAGAGTCTGAACACAATGCAACGATAATTTATTGCGGTGCGGTTTTTCATACGATTTTGAAGGAAAAAACCGCAGTGCGGAACGGAATAAAATTAAAATCTATTTTATTTTCTCTGCGGACTTTCTTATTCTCTCAATTTTTGACACTCTTTCTCTTTCTGATGTTGCCACAGTTTTTGAATAATTGGCGGTGTTCACAACATTGTTTTAAAAAATATATCAAATATATCTGCAAATGTATAAAATGTTAATCATTTTTTGTTTTTAGTTACTGCCATTACAAAATATTTAACACAAATAGTATTTTTTTTTATAAAAATGTATACACAAAAAAAAAATTAATAAAAATTTAAACAAACAATGACAAGTATTGCCGTAGCCGTCTTCCGTTGTATTATGTTTATTTTTCTTTCCCGCAACGATAAATCGCACCGCACCGCAAACATTGTGTTTAGACTCTTAATCTAGTAGGTATAAAAAATTAAAAATGTATACAATGTAAATTATGATAATATTTTATGTTTAAACTACAAGTTTGAAAAAATTATGAACTAAAAAACATTAAATAAAAACCTTGAACGAATTGTGGAATTACTGTTTTTATTAAAAAAAATAAATTTTTTAATCGTTGAGGAGTATTAGAGCTGAAAAATCTGGCCAAAAAGGCAAAAATGAATTTGAATATTGTAAGTTTTGAAGACTTTAAGATGTGATTTGTAGCTCTAAGTTACTGCTAAGGTCAGGAAAGTGAAGAAAATTACACGAGTTCTTAATTTTTTTTTCGGTTTCAACATATTTATATGATATTTTTTTGTGGCTAAACCAGTGATGTCAAAAATAAAACTATAGTTGTATGTGTGAGAAAAGTTGTCTCATTCGTCTCTGAAGTACACAGGAAAAAATAAATATTTGGAACAAATGCAGTTTGGTAAAGCAGCTAAAAATATATAAAAAAGAGCCTATGTGATAGAATATTAAAAAATAAGATAAAAAACTTAAATGAAAAAGTTGGCGGCGACCCATATTTTTCAAGTTATCGGGCTCTGAACTTTTCATACGAAACTCTGAAAAATTAAAAAAAAAATATTTTTTAATAGCCTATCAGGTAGTAATGTGAAAAATAAGAAAAAAAACTTTATAAAAAAAATTTGCTGCAGCCCATATTTCCCGAGTTATTGGTCTTTAAAGTTTAAATAGAAAGTGCAGTTTAGTGAAAATATTCCAAAAAAAAGTCAAAATGTCTTTTAAATACATATTAATTCCTTTCCTTACTTTTACTAACGTTGAATATCGCGAAAAGCATTGGGGATCATAGAATATTTTTCGCATACCACTTCTTTTCTTTCACTGTATCTATAAACAAATTAGTACGCCCGCTACGCATGTGTTCTCGTCGCTGTCTCATTGTATTCTGTGGTCTCATCGACGACTAAATGAAAGAGAATAAGAATGTGTGTGATTTTCAGTGTTGCCGAATCGCGGGTAATTACCCGAATCAGGTGTAATTTTTATGTGCATGTGTAGCTCGTGGGTATTTGCTCTCAGGTGTAGTTCACGGGTAATTTGAAATTCTTTTGTTTTATATAATAAATATATAAATAAATAATATAAAATGCAATTTTATTATATAAAGAAGGTATACAGAAAAACGGCAATAATAATTTTAAAACTCTCCTAAACAATACTTATACAAATTTAAGTTTCAATGACCGTATTAGTTTAAGATTTTTATGTTGCTTTTTATTATGTAATTTTTTTGTATATTTCTCTTTAATTACTGTATAGTATAACAAATATTGAATTACTTTTAATGTCTTTATTTTCTGTTTGTAACAGACTTTTATGAAATAAAATACTTATCAAAAACTTATTGTTTGTTGTGTGTTCAGCTGATATACATATATCGAGATCCTATATTCAAAATACGTCAAGTCGAAAAAGCTAACTTTTCAGTAAAGCGAAAAAACTAGTTAATTCGCTCATTATTGTAGAAATAAATGATCCGCCTTCCAAAATATGCTTGCTAATTTATAGGTCTGCAAAAAAAGAATTATTTTGCATGTGGTTTGCGTATTGTTTTGAGATACGAGTAGCATATTTTAGTTGAGTTGGCATATTTTGTCGGAAAAATATATATTTTTTTAATTTATTTATTTTTTAATCAATTTGTGAAATCTTTTTCTCAATACTAGATATAAGAATTGAATAGCTACAAGAGAAAACCTAAAATATCATACAAATTATAACTTAAGCCTGATTGAAAGCCTCTTCCATCTCGAGGTTGTCAATCACTATTGTAGCAAGGTCACTCCAAATTTTTTATTTCGAAAGCTTATATCATTGACTATAAGCGCTCTGTAGTGTACCTCAGTTACTGTAATACACTGTGTCATAATATAATTGCATTGCAACACAGTTCATTGTAATAATTAACAAAACGCTACTTTATTTAATTTAAATGACACACTTTTATTTTCATTACAAAATTGTGTTATTATAGATGGTCAGCAAAAGTAAAGACATAAAGAAACATAAAAATAGTAAAATATAAAATAGTATATAAGCAGAGTAAAATATTCAATAAATCAGACTTTAATTTGTAAACGCAATCTGGTAATAACTTGCTTGTTTTCAATTATATTCTCTAATCTTTTGGCACCTCTTTTAAACGCCTACTGATTGAGCTGGTCTCCCTGACAGCTGTATAAACTAGCCAAGGGACTATAAGGCAAATATACCACAAACACCACTACACACTAGGACTAACCTTTACATCCTGTTAGTTTAACATTTACACGGTCCATACATAACATTTCTATTTGATTGACAGTTTAAAAGTTATACATATGTATATTACCAATTTTTTTTATCGGAACCCCTACGTACTAATATGTTAAAAGTGACCATATCTCAAAAACTAGCCATATGATATCTTAAATCCTTACCTGATTCGTGTTGAGCATGCCAAATGCAATAAGACATGGGATATATTTAGAATAAACAATTTTTTTTTACATTTTGGAAATTATAGTTAGCTAAATGCTACCAAAAAAAAATATACTTTCAGAAAGCAAAATAAATTAAATTATACAAATCAAGAAAAAATAATTTTTTGATTCGAAATTTATATTACAGATGTATATTACAAAGGGGAGCCTTTTGCCATCGGAAACTCATTTTGATTAAATTTGAGATGACGTATTTTGAATATACACTCTCGATATGTTGTAAAGGGTGTTTTTTTAGAGGTATAGAACTTCAAATTGAAATAAAACACAAGAAAATCGTTTTAATGTCCATCAATTTGGCTTTATTGGAAGGATAATTTTATGCCATTAATGTGTAAATATGATTTCGGGCATGTGGCCGCCGCGGCTGGCTCGAATAAAGCCAATTCGGCTTTATTAAAGCCAGTTCGGTTGGCTCGAATAAAGCAAATTTGCACGATTTTTTTAGAGGTATAGAACTTCGAATTGAAATAAAACACAAGAAAATCGTTTTAATGCCCATCAATTTGGCTTTATTGGAAGGATAATTTTATGCCATTAATGTTTAAATATGATTTCGGGCATGTGGCCGCCGCGGCTGGCTCGAATAAAGCCAATTCGGCTTTTTTAATCCCAATTCGGCTGGCTCGAATAAAGCAAATTTGCACGATTTGCAAGCGTTGTTCTTTTGTCAACCTGTTCATGATGAAATGGCAAACCAAACTAAATATTAATCACTTGACAGCTGACAAAATGGCCGCCAGTTAAAAAAGTGATGCCAA
Organism: Tachina lurida; assembly: GCA_944452675.1. NCBI lineage: Eukaryota > Metazoa > Arthropoda > Insecta > Diptera > Tachinidae > Tachina > Tachina lurida. The sequence goes on along the minus strand of OX101752.1, from coordinate 64,876,332 downwards.
CTTAAAGTTCTATACCTCAATAAAAAACACCCTATATTTCATTGAGGCTGATAGCAAATAATAAGTAGACATTAAACAAAACTTTTGAAATATGTCAAATATTTATTTTAATATTGGGTGTAATTCCGTTGAAATCGGATAATTTTGGCTCCTACGAGGTGTAATTTTAAATATATATTTTGGTAACACTGGTGATTTTACCTGCCACAATTGTGCTATGAAACTGACATCATTGGGCTAAACGAATAAAGGTATTACCAAAGACTATAAATATATATATTTATAGTCTTTGGTATTACGTTGCTTTTTTTTTGTCTCTGAAAGATTTGATCAATAGCTACTTTTAGTTTTAAAACAAAACAATTCTCTTTAATATTAATCTTGAAAGAGTTCCTTTAAAATTTTAAAAAAAGAAACTATTTTTTTTGCAAGCAAAAAAAAAAGAAAAATGTTTTTAAAAATAAAGGTAGCTTGATTTAGAATCATGTTTCATCTATCTATGTATATATGTGACAGCGCATAGAGAAAGGGACCTAAGGGTAAAAAAATCAATTTTCACTTTTTTTTTTTTTTTTGATGTGGACAACATCTGAGCATCGAATCAGACCGATCCCATGCCCCAAAAGTGTTCCCTCCCAGAGATATGCGCGTTTTATGAAATTGAAGTCGACGATTCTAAGGTTATGTGAAAAAATTTTCGTACTAACAGAGTGATATTCACGATTTAAAAGAATTATAATTGAGTATTTCTTATAATTCACAATTAATAATTTCAGAAAATAAACCTGGATTCGAAAAAACGCGAGCAAAACTGATATCAAACTCATGGAAACAGCACGCTAGGTAGAAAAACAGTAAAAACTAACTACACCACAAAACAAGAGGTAGGGACGACCTACGCGCGTTTTCAAGGTTGACCAACACGTTCTTGACGTCATGAGATGTGTCGCTTTCAAATGAGACCAATACCAACACGCTCAGTGATGTTACACCAAAGATACACGTATTTAAATCTTTAAGATGGCTCTCCTGAACAAAACCGGTTTTTACCCTTAGGTCCCTTTCTATTTTGCGCGTCACATATATAAAACAGGATGTGTGTATGTATGTATGTAACGTATGGACTCCAAAACGTCTGGGCCGATTTTGATGAAATTTTCAGGGAATCTTCAGAATATTCAGGCGGGTGACACTGTGAAGTCTGATTTTTGATTTTCTGTCCGCGGGCGGAGGGGCGTGGCAAAATCCAATTTCCATATTGCACCACCAATGCCATGTATATATAATTATTTTTTTTTGTTGGGGTAGCGAAGCACACCAAATTAAGCTAGTACCACAATAAAATTTAAAATCTATAATCTTAGAGGCAAGAAAAAAAAACTTTGAGCAAGTTTGCATAGATAAATATGAGTAAGAAACCCTTTTGACAATCATAAAATGTTTTGCTTGACAATAAAATATAAAAAGTTAAATTTTTGTGATATTAACGCATAAGTAGTAGAGTTTTTTAATTTTTACATTATTTATGCAAATAATATTCGTGTCAACGCCTACAAAAGGTAGCGGGGATGAAAATGGCATCTTACGGTCTCCGGGATCCAAGATTAGGGGTTTGAACTTTCGCCGACATTAAGAGTTGCATTTGCTAAACAGAAGTATGAGAAAAGTCAAGAAAAAAATTTAATTTTTCATAGGTACAAAAAAAAGGTATAAAAAAAACCATATTGAATTAATAAAAAACATTAACGAAAGACTAGTCATGTTGAAATTTCTTATTTCAATATCGAAAAATATTAATTTACAGTATTAATTTATTAATTTTATTTATTTTTAAGTATCTCACCGTACATTTTCTATTATATTGAAAATCATTGAATTAATGTGACGCGTTCGTATTTTTAAGTTGCAGCTTTTTCCTGAGTGTAGTATTAGTTCTTCTGAGGGGAACTTTTTCGCCTTTGCTCTACTTTTCATATTTTCAAGCTTAAACTTAAGCTTAATCTTGGCACTGTAAGACATATTTCTGCCACGTTTCATTGATCTAGGGGCACTCAATAACTTTTCACAAGCATTATAAACAAAAAAAAAAGTAATGACCAGGGACAAGGGTTTCATGCATTTAAAAAATGTATTTTAGGCGCCTAAAATATGGCATTAAAAATGCAAAATTTGCACTAAAAACAATAAAATATGCACATATTTTAAAAGATTTTTATTCAAAAAAAGAGTTTTAAATTTACATACAACTAATTAATGATATGAAATAATTTATTTTCTCGAGGGATGCTTGTACAGGCCTCTTATATTAAATTCTTACGCAAGATTAAAGCGATGTAAGGATTTTTTCTGCATTATTAACTCCAAACACGCTTTTTTCGAGATATATTTATATTGCAGTAAAGGGGCAATAAGTAAATAGAAAAATAAAAATGTTATTCATTTATTTTCATTCCAAAATTTTATTATTTTTTATATTTTCGAATGAGAAGTTCTATCAATTTCTTCTTAGCAGGCTTTTGTGCATTGAAAAATTCCTTGTAAAGTCTGTGGATGTAATCGGCTCAAATTTGTATGATTCCTTCTATATAATGTTATATATGTATTTACTTAAAACAACCATTACAATGAATTGAATACTATAGCTTTAGATTTCTTTTTTAAATCTGTTGTCATATCAAGTTTCCTCAAAATTGTTACAATACTTTCGGCTTTACTAGCCGAATCTTGCAATCATCAAAATGACAATTCTCATTAAATTTGGGTGGTGTGTTCTTGTACAACCCTTCTAAAATTGTACAACAATGCAAGCGAATAAATTTATCAAAAACCAATCTTGCATTAATAATTTCTCAACATGTAAAACCATGTAATTATACCAAAATATGAGACAAAAATATGCATTTATGACCAAATAATGCAAAAATATGCATTTTCAGCAAAATAAGCAAAAATATGCAGTAACAAATCGATGCGTTTTTAAACGATAAAACAGAGCTGGCCACCAAAAGAAACATGAGCGAAATGAATTCACGTATACATATGTATTCATTTGTATAATAAGCCGATTGATGTTCGGCACTCTGGTTCTGCTTTGTACAGTTCAGTAGTACGATTCACTAACTTTTTTTTAACGATAATCGCATCGTTAGAATAATTATAATGAAAATTTATCGAATTCGCTATTCAGTAACATTTTTAACGATATTCGCTGTGGGTTAATAATGTAAGCTGTGTCGTTATTTAAGCGACAATAATTTATGTGCTGTTAATTTTATCGACAAAAATGTACAGAGAATATCAACTGCGTAATATCGTTAAAAAGAAGTTACAGAATCACAAAATCGTTATTGCAAGCGACAAAATGTATAGACAAAAATTACGTTTGTCGGATCGTTAAAAGTTACTGAATCGCACATGAGCTGTAAAAAGTTGTTCTTTTAATCCCAAAATTCTGAACATTGTCCTCTTAGCATAAGAAACGCATCTGATGCGAAAAGAATTTATGTGACAGTACGGAGGTGATTTAACAACTCTCTTCAAGCGATATCCGAACGTTGTCAGACTAATATACAGAAGTGTAAAAAGTGACAGGTAAAAAGAGCTGCAATCACGCTTTTATTCTATTATTTTATGTTTAATTTCCATATTTATTTTATTTTATTTATTGTATTCCTACTTACCAATTAACACAGCTAACAAAAAGCCTTGCAGTCTTATTGCACAAGAAAGAAGAATCAGAACAAAAACGCACACATTAGTAAAATTTTAGCAGCACCAATTTAGAAAAAATTTGCGGAAATATTTTAGTTTCCGCAGTACATACTTCTTTGAATTGCGTACCTCTTTATTGCTCGCTAAGATAAGAAGAAGTAAAAATGCCTTCTAGAAGGCCTCTGTACGCCTTCTTTTGGATGTAGAAGGCCTGCTCGCTCCATTCCATAATCATATATTTTTTTTATGAGCAACTTTCGATCTTCGACTGTAGTCGAAAGTACTGAGTGAACGAATTTTCATTTGGTATTATGACGAGCATTCGACAAAGAATGTCCTTATTGTGAATATCATTTGTATACTAAAATACGTCGTCGAAAGGTAAATTCTGTTCGATAGAAAACTCGTTGCTCAACGAAATTTTCGTTGCTCATAATTTGAATTGAAGTTTCGTAAAGCAGCTCTGGGCGAGTCAACATCACGCGTCTTTGGCAATTATTTCTTAAATGCAACCAGGCCATTGTTGTTTATTGGCCTTCGAGAGTTTCGCGTCTCACTCGCACTTGTCAATTGTTACCGCAACTAACTGTACCGATTACAGTTAGTTTTTTGTGGTATTTTCCATAGTCAAGTGCAAAAATTTATAAAAAACAATCACCACAAAGGAGTGGATCTTGGAAACTCCTACTTCCTATACGAAGGTATAGGACGTTCGCAGCAACCGAAAGAAGTTTCTTCAAAAAAAAAAAATTATCACCCCAAAGGTGGCACCATGGACTAAGTGTCCAAAGTCACCTTGTTTTGACATACATAGTATGTCAGCATAAGAAGAAGAAGAACAGAAGAATATGAATTGAACATTCGATTTTCGATGTTCGATAGCTGGCGAAGATCGAAAATCGAATGCAACTAATAATAATAAGGTCCTCAGTAACTGAAAAAGTGACTAACTTAATATGGGCGTGGCCATTCCCACTTTTGTAATCATAATGTGCAATTAATAAGAAGCACATGTTTATTTTAAATACTTAAACGAAAAAAAAAAATTAAAAACGTATCTAACACGAAAATATTTACCACTTCATGGCGAAAATATTAGCTGACTTGCCTTCTACTATGTATTTACAATTTCGGTCGAATATAAATTTAATTTAAATAAAAAACTATAGAGAGATGTTTCCGCCCGGGATCGAACCGGGGGCCTTCCGCGTGTTAGGCGGATGTGATAACCACTACACCACGGAAACTATATCCACATGTTGAGTAAAGATAATTTGAAAATATAATATAATTGTTTATTTTAATAAAGCAAACATATGAAAGCCTTTTCAGAAGCACTTACTTCCAATCAAAATCTTTAGGCAGCTAGTCTTTTAATGGGTTACATTGTAATGAGTTGTACATATTTATATTAGTAATATGAAGAGTATTTACAGGTAATGAATAAAATAACTAATGTATTGATATCAATAAATGAAAATAATGATTTAACCAGTTTCCTGTTTAATAATAAAACAAACAAATAATAAATTTTGTGTTAACATATGTTTACTCATGAAAACAAATTTCTAGAGCTTAAAATAATAAGTCAGCAATGGTTCATTACTGCGTAGAGAATTTATTTTCAAGTGGGAGACAGCATTTTATTCCATTTGAAACATGAGCAAATAAGCTTTAAAAAACCTAAGCAAATATATAAAAAAAATCAATTACAAGTATATATTATTCAGTGTAGCGGATATATGTACATTAGGGGTATAACCAATTTTTTGGCATAGTACCATGAGGTCAAACATGTCCTAGTAACCACGAAAATCAATTGATTTTTCTAAACCAAACAAAGACATTTTGGAACAGTTCAAGAACGAACTTGAACTAACAAAAATATTATTTTACATAATCTAAAATTATTTCGAGGCCCTTTTAATGCAATATTAAATATTCATAATTTTATACGGTGTTGTTTATTTATTTTTTGTTTTAAATAAATATATTATTAATGGGTATGTGGTGTTGTTTATTTATTTTTTGTTTTAAATAAATATATTATTAATGGGTATGTGAACTATTTACCTTAGCGAAAAAATAAATATACATTCCCTTATAGCTTTTTATGGTCTATCGGACTATGCTACGCCAATTTTGATATTTTAAAAAATTGTTAAATGGTTATATCCCTAATGTACATATCCCAGCAAAAAAATAATCCAGATTTAGAAGCAATTGCTCATTAATAAAAGTCTCTATTACATTTTTATAGCCTCTTTTTCTGTTTTTGTAGTGTAGTTTAATATAACACAAAAATAAGCGCCTTGGAAGCGCGGAAAAGCACGCAGTGTATCCCCTCTGACGAAATTTAACATAAACACTACGACGTCAGTCGGCTGTTTATACTCAAGCGCTCAAAGTTTTTTTTATAGATCATCCTCTCTCGCTTAGCTGTATACAAATTTGGATGCGAATGAAATTTTTACTTCCAGTTTTGATTTTTTATTTTTTAATTGAATTGTGTACAAAAATAAATATGTGCTTCGGTAGTTCAGTGGGTAGTGTTGTAGCCTAACATACGGAAATCCTTGGATCGACTCCTGATTCAACACGCGAAAAAAATTTAGTTGATTTGATATTGTATTTTAATACATAATAAACATAGAAATAAAATAAAGTATTGGAAGTTAATCTTTAAGAGTAGATATAAAATTCTGATCTAAAGAGCAAATTTTTTAATCATATATATGTATATGAAAAAGACCTGCTTCCAGGTAGTGAAATATTTTTGCTGAATTCAGGTCACTCCGGCAGGCATGAAAGAATCACATACTAGATGGATGTGGCAGAGCTTCTACACGAGGAATCCCATATAAAAATCATGCAAAATTTCATGCATCGGGTAAGCGCTTGCCTACCAAAAGAGCACTTATATAGGTGCTTCCAGCAAAGCACCATTTTTTGCTGGGATGTATGTCAAAATATATAATGTGCATGTATGGGTTTTTAAAAGAATTGCATTTTATTTATGAAAAGTTTAAGTCCATGTAAGAATGATAAGAAAATAATTACTTATATTCTTAACTCAGTCAGGGGTACATAGATACATTCCAATAAGCACTCAAAAAATTAAAATTCAAGCACTTGAAGTTTGACTGGAAAATTTCAAGTTTGAAAATATTTTCAAATAAAAAAACAAACAACATACATATATATTTGTTCAAACCTTGTCAAATAAGTATTTTATTTATTTTTGAAAACTTGTATAGGTTTAACTCCATTAAAAAAACCTTGTTGGTAGCGACTCAATATTAACGCATTGAATCAAATAATGTAGAATTTGCTACAAAAAGAGGTAAGAATAGCAACTATTAATATACTTGTTTTTATTACTAATGGGTGTTTTTTATTGAGGTATAGAACTTTAAGTTGGCATCACTTTTTTAACTGGCGGCCATTTTGTCAGCTGTCAAGTGATTAATATTTAGTTTGGTTTGCCATTTCATCATGAACAGGTTGACAAAAGAACAACGCTTGCAAATCGTGCAAATTTATTTCGAAAATAATGGTTCAGTTCGGGAAGTTTACCGCAAGCTCCGTCCATTTTATGGTCGACATAATCGTCCATCAGAGCAATTAATTCGGTTAAGCATGGATCGTTTTCGCACTACGTTTACTCTATGTGATAATACGCATCCGCAGAGACGTCGAACAGTGCGCACCGAAGAAACAATTGCCGCTGTAGAGCAAAGTGTTGAAGAGGACCCGAATGAATCGATTCGCCACCGTGCACAGCAATTGGAGCTTTGTCCATCAACTTTATGGAAGATTTTGAAGATTTTGAATGTGGATGAGTTGTGGTTCCAACAAGACGGCGCTACATGCCACACAGCGCACGTCACAATCGATTTATTGAAGGAAACATTCGATGAGCGCATAATTTCGCGGAAGGGACCTGTCAATTGGCCACCAAGATCGTGTGATTTGACACCATTGGATTATTTTCTTTGAGGATATGTGAAGTCGCTCGTCTACGCCAACAAACCAGAAACGTTAGGGGACTTGGAAGCCAACATTCGTGGCGTTATTGCCAACATACGGCCCCATATGCTCGAAAAAGTGGTTGAAAATTGGACCTGTAGAATTGGCTTTATTCGAGCCAGCCGCGGCGGCCACATGCCCGAAATCATATTTAAACATTAATGGCATAAAATTATCCTTCCAATAAAGCCAAATTGATGGACATTAAAACGATTTTCTTGTGTTTTATTTCAATTCGAAGTTCTATACCTCTAAAAAAACACCCTGTACTATTATTATTATTATTAATTCACATCTTTTGTTTTAGATATTAAAGAGCTCAATGAAAAATTGGATACCAACGATAGACTAATACAGAGATTATTAAAGGAAATTAAATTAATTCAAATAAATAATGGACAAATTTTACGAAACAGTATAAAAATATTACCTAAAACACCCTTTGGAAATAAGGATGCTATATTAAATTTTGAAAAGAGAATTGAAGAATCCGAAGACAACTTTTTAGATTTGGTATGAAAATTATACACCGTCTTATTACCAAGTAAACAATAAATATATATATATATATTTATTTATATATATTTCCCACCATAAACTCTGGTATGTTTCACTACAACGAGTGAAGGTCTTTGTTACTATTCTCGTTTAAAATTAAGTTATGATATAATTTGTAATTGTATTTGTAACATTTAATAAATAAATAAAAAAATATTTACATATGTAATTTTTTAAGGTGAAAGAGTTTAAAGAAAAAGCAAGAGGAAATTCCATTAAATTTATAAAAAACTGTTGGCGCAAAAATTAGTATTTTTATATATCCATATGCTCAATAATTTTTGATTTTTTCTATTTTGATTTCATTTGTTATTCACTTATTAGTTTTATAATTTATTCTTTCACATGTATGTATATATCTATTTATATTTTCAAATACAAACTATACTAATTTAACTTTGCTACTTTAATTTTGCAGTACTTCTTTTAATATTATTTTCAAAAATGTATTTGAAATGCTAATATTTATTTACATACAAAAATATATGCATACATACGTACATACATATGTACATATGTATATATAAATTATAAATTTATTATTAGAAAACAAATTAATTGTATTTTCCTTTCTAGTTTAAAATAATTATTTTTGAAGCTTGAAATAGACTTGAATACAACTGTAATACAAGGCTTAATTAAACTGCAATTCAAGGCTTGAAGTAAACTGTATTAAAATGCTTGAAATATATGGTATTTCAAGGCTTGAATTACACTGTAATACAACTGAATTGTTTGAATTGAATTCAAGTTCCCATATTACTGGAGAACGCTATTGAAATAAAGTGTAAGTCAAGCATAATTCAACCTTTGACAATTGAATGTGTAGCTTGAATAACAGTTGTTTTACACTTGATTTCAAGCAAAATTGCTTATTAGGATACTTATATAATAGTGTTGTTATCCAAAAAATAATTATTGGAATATTCGAACAACTCTTTTTAATTTTTTTCCAGGACCAAAAACTAATTTTTCAATTTATATTAAAGAATTATTCGAATAATTTAAGTATTTATATGACTAAGTATTTGTATGACTAAATAACGAGACCGAGGTCACAAGAGAGTACCCAAATACTTTGTTTCACAATTATTTTGTGATAAAAACATTTCTATGATAAAAATTTATATTGGGCTTCAGCAGTAAATGATAATAACTTGTTAAACTGATCTACAAAAGTTTATCAATAAATTTAAAAATTTTACTAACGTAAAAATCGTTAACAATATTGAGGTCGATTTAAATTATTTATAAACATCAAAGAAAAGTACACACAAAATTGATATGCCTCTTAATTATATTTTAACCATATCGAGCCTTGAGCGCGACATTATCGTAAGCGACATCCGGTAAACATTTTTTTTATTTGAGAAATTAAGATTTCGTGACATAGCTCAAAATTCGAAATTGTCAAAATATCAGAATTGCTTATAGTTTCAAAAATACGGCGCTTGAGATTTTATCGTAAGTAGATGTTTACATTTAAAAAAAAAATAAAAATTATCGTAAGCGACACATATTTATTGAGATATTTTATTTTTAATTATGAAACATATAAACTATTGGAAAAATTAAATGAAAATTTATTTCACCGATTCTTACGAAACTTGTTACATACCCTAAGCTTTAATAAAGGCACAAAAATGCGTTCAAAAGAGTGGGGGGCACGCCTATTAAATTTTAGCATAATTTTTCATGTGATTGTACTTAACCTTTATTTTCGAAACTTGGCACACACCTTGAATTCTTAAAAATACACAATCTTGTTTTAAAAAAGTAGGCGTAGCCACGCGCCATAGAATTTAATACTATCGGGTATGTTCTGTATTCCACGTGAAATTAAAAGGTGTGGAATTGCCACAGAATTGTTGTTATAAATACATATTTTCAGCAACAATTCTCTAGCAATTCCACACCTTTTAATTTCACGTGGAATACTGAACATACCCGTATATTTCACGTGTTTTTACTTAATCGATTTTTACGAAACTGGGCCCTATTTCTAAATAAAAAAAAAGATAATTACAAATAAAACTTTTTTGAATTGACCAGAGCTCAAAAGTATGCACTAAAAAGGTAAAAATAAAACTTTTTAAACACATAGGAACATTCCCGGTAAAAAAACTGCAAGTAATTGTTAAGTACATATGTATGTGCTTAATTACCAATGTTGCTGGCACCAACTTCAAACGGCACTGTAGGTAACATATATAAAAATCTTTTATTTAACTAGATCTATATTATTTGTAGCTTTTTAGTGCTTATTTTTGAAGGCGGTTTAATTTTTTTTTTAAGTTTTATTAACAGTAATTCCCTACTTTTTGAAAACGTCTAAGTGCTTGCAATCTGTAAAAGTAACTTTTTTGTTACCAGGACACACAATGATACCTGTAGACTCCGTTCACGCCACAATTGAGAATTTTATAAAAAATAGAAGTATTTGGGCACCTTTTGAATGGGCATCACAAATTTCTAATTCGCATTGTACTAAATTATACTGATTTTCAAAATTGGAAGACATACTCCAACGTATTTTTGCCACATAACATTAAAATAAAATTTAATAATTTACGATCAGTTAACTTTGACAAAAATAAGTTTCGCGCACAATTAAAGTATGGATACAATAATGATAAAATCGAAGAGTTAAACCTTAATTTAATAAAGCGCTCAAGAAAAAATACAGAGCTCCTTGAAAATGGACCGCAATTTCTTTATTCACAAAAATTAGAAATAGCACAAAAATTTAAAGATTTGTGGACATTATGTGACAACGAAAAGATATCATCAAGAATACATTAATATGAAAAGTAATGATAAAATTGAAGATATACTAGCTGAGAGTGACGATGATGATAATTAAAAAAAAAATTAAAGCCATTTCCATAAGTATTACTACTAAATACCTAACATAATTATATTAATAAAACACTTTATAATATTTAAATAATATTGTTTATAATACATAATACCTATTTTTTACCAAAATAATATTGTTTTGACAACCTAATTGTAATCAGATTGAAAAAAACCCAAATGTACCAATTTATTTTTCTATTAAATAAAAAAAACACAAAAAAAAATATCGTAAGCGACAAAATTTTTTTAATTCCTCCATTAATATGAAAAAAAAAATTATCGTAAGCGCCATAACTAGTGCCAAATATGAAAATACAAAATTCTTTTTGCTCCCAATCACTGGCCAGGACAAAATTATCACAAACTGCATAAAAACATTTTCAATTTTATCCATACATTTGGAAATAATCAATAAAAAGGCTCTCCTGTAAAGTTTGGTTATTGTCGCTTACGATAATGTTGCGCTCAAGGCTCGATATTAAAAAATAATTTGTGAAAGAGATTCCCCTGTTTGTTTTCTATTAAAAGCAAAAACACACAGGTAAAGCTGGATTATTGGCTCTTTTTAAATGATTATTTTAAAAGGAACCAATGAGATAATTAAAAAATAGTCTACATACATATCGCTCCTTTACTGCAACATATACATATCTCAAAGAATTTATTTTTTGGAGTTAATAGTGCTGAAAAATTCGTTATAGCAGGATTAATTTTTTTTTAGTTTCATATAATTTCACATCGTTACCTTAATATAGAAAGGTCCTAATTCATTTTTTTTAAATCGAGTTTTTTGCATTTTTCGATAGAAGAAAATCTAATATATCGAAAAAGGCAAACTCTTGATTTCAAAAAATAAGTAGAGACAAACTTTAAATTGTAAATTGAAAACTTAAAACTTATTTTCCGCAATACTAGCTTTTTAGAGTTATGCCTCTTTTGCAACAAATAAATTTGAAATCAATTTGAAAAATTTATTGAACCGCTCTCGTATATTGTAAATTTTTTGTATACACATAACGCTCCTATCTTCTTGATGAATCCAAAAAAGGGAGTGATGAAATATTTGAAATTAAATCAGTATAAATTAATTTCTTCATAACCCTTACATTCGATAAACAATTTCGAAACATATGTATTTTATTGTTTGTGAAGGATGCAGTTGCCGTTTGATCTTATCTAAACGCACAGGAGTGTGTCAGACAGGTCAAGTTCCGGCCTATGCACGCAATGCGTATATTTACACGAAGCCATTCGTCGTGTTTCCAAGTAAGTAGATTGCCTAGAAATGGTATGACTCCCTGACGATAAGTATTGTGCTTGGTCAACCTTTTTAACTTACTACTTTTGGTGGTCGAAATTTTGGAAAGGAACTTGATCTTTTTTTTCACATTTATCTTTTTGTGAGGATATTTTGTTTACCTTAGTCCCGTATAATGACACAAGCAAACGTTTTACATCACAGCCACTATAAATTAAGCGACACCACATCCACCATAAATTAATATTAAATTTGGTACACACCAGGCTTTTGTAGTGATCCAATGTTGTGTTAAAATTTAATATTGTAATTTTAATACGAAAATCTTATACATATATACATACATAGTATATATATATATATTATACATAGTATGTATTTTCCTTTCTAAAAAAAATTACTATGTTGTTTCCGCCCGGGATCGAACCGGGGGCCTTCCGCGTGTTAGGCGGATGTGATAACCACTACACCACGGAAACTTTATTTATAACAGTAAAGCTAAGCAATGGAGATTCAAGGGCTAAATAGACCAGCAAGTTAATTTCTTTAAGAATTCGGTCATTTAAAAACTTGTTTTATGCTTTCTACGTTACATGACACTTTATATTCTGAAGTCACTTTTATCAGAGAATCTGGTGCTAACTATAAACAACTTTACAACAAATATGACTAGCATGATGCAAGAAATGCTGAGAATGCAGAATACTCTGCTTCAAGCATTAGTCAACAAACCATGAACACGTTAAAACTATGTTTCTGGAACGCAAACGGCATTCGCCAACATAAAAATGAACTTGAGCACTTCCTCACGGAAAAAAATTGATATAATGATGGTCTCTGAGACTCACTTGACTTCGAGAAGCTGCTTTAAAATAAATGGTTACACTCTATATGATTCAAAGGACCCGAGAGGGAGAGCATGCGGTGGATCAGCAATTCTAATTAAGTCAAGACTCAAGCACTATATCCTTGAGAACGTTAGTGAAGAATATATGCAAGCTACGAATATTTTCGTAGAAAATTTTTGTGCGAACTTCGTGATATCATCAATTTACTCACCTCCCAGATTTTCAGTTACCGAAGATCAGTATGAGAAGTTCTACAAATCGCTTGGATCTTGTTTCGTGGCAGCTGGTGACTACAATGCAAAACATACGTACTGGGGATCGCGTCTTGTTACACCTAGAGGTAGAGCGTTGTTTAATACAATTTCAAAAATGGGCTTAGATGTTATTTCGAGTGGGGAGCCTACTTACTGGCCTACTGACGTAAGAAAATTCCAGATGTTATAGATTTTGGCGTCACGAAAAATATCCATAGGGACTTAATTCACGTAGAGGGCTCTGTAGATCTGTCCTCCGATCACTCTCCCACAATAGTTACAATTTTCAACCCACTAAGGAGTGATTTAACTAACTCATGTGCGAAAACGATTAACAGGATTCAAAAAATATATTAGTAGTCACTGCGTAGAAAACATTCAGCTAAGATCACCTGATGATATTGAATTTAATATTGCCAATCTTAACGAATATATTAAACAGGCTGCTGAACATGCCACTACTTCCTATCCGCGGACTGGCTTTAATAGAATTTATTCTACGGAAATTAAACGTCTTGTATGTGATAAAAGGAGAGCTAGAAGAGAATGGCAACAACACCGATCACCCCTAAATAAAATCAGACTTAAAGAATGTACTAAACGACTGAAAGAGCTGCTATCGTCGGAAAAGACTGCATTACTGGAAAAGTATTTAGAAGGTCTTGATGTAACGTCAACATCTAATTACTCTTTATGGCGCGCTACTAGAAATCTTAAAAGACCCGTTGATCTCAAATCACCATTGCGTACTTCGACTGGAGGCTGGGCAAGAAGCGATAGTGAGAAAGGTAACTTATTTTCTGAGCATTTAAAATCTGTATTCACTCCCAATTCATGTACGGGTGCTGCCGATTTACCGAGTGTAGTCTCTCTACCCCGTCGTCCCTTAAGGTTTAAGATGCGTGAACTACAAAAAATAGTTGCTGAACTCGACCCTAAGAAAGCTCCAGGTATTGATGGCATTAGTAACAAGATGCTGATGAACTTGCCTCATATTGCAATAAGAATTTTGCTATTTATTTTTAATGCCATTTTACGAATGCAGTATTTTCCACATAACTGCAAACTTGCCAAGATTAAAATGACTCCAAAGCCAGTCAAAGATGTTACCAAGGCTGAGTCATATAGGCCTATAAGCTTACTTTCAACAATTTCAAAGCTTTTCGAAAAGCTGCTCATGACTAAATTGTCCACAATTTTAGCTGATAGTGGGTGCATCCCGGACCATCAATTTGGCTTTAGAAGTCAGCATAGCACTATTGAGCAAACGCATAGATTGGTTCAAATTATAAGGAGGACTTTTGAAGAAAAGAAGTATTGTTCTGCCCTTTTTATTGATGTTTCTCAGGCAATTGACAAAGTATGGCACAAAGGCCTAATTTTAAAATTGAAGACATACCTACTAATAAATATACAAAAGCTTTTGGAAAGTTATATTGTTGATAGGACATTTACCGTTGTGGAAGGAGACTTCATGAGTGTACCCGAATCTATATCTTCTGGTGTGCCACAGGGTAGTATTCTGGGGCCAGTCTTGTATCTAATATATACTTGTGATATGCCTGTGAGCAATAACATCCACACTTCTACATTTGCCGATGATACAGCCTGTTTGAGTATTCACAAAAATCCTGATGAGGCATTCCGCAATCTCCAAGCACACATTACCCAGCTTGAAATATGGTTGAACTTATGGAGAATTAAAGTCAATGAACAAAAGTGTGTTCATATAACGTTTACCCTAAGAAAAGATACCTGTTCCCCCATTCGAATCAACAATCAAAACATTCCTCAACATTCTCAAGTCAAATACCTTGGCATACACCTTGATCGAAGGCTTACATGGAAATATCATATTGACTCTAAGTTAACCCAAATGAAACTTAAATTGACTCAAATATATTGGTTAATTGGCAGAAATTCAACACTCAGCCTAGACTGAAAACTTTTGATATACAAGTCGCTTTTGAAGCCAATATGGTGCTATGGAATTCAGCTGTGGGGCACTGCTTCAGCTTCAAATGTCGAGAGAATCCAACGAAGGCAAAACAAAATTTTACGTTTGATAACATCTGCTCCATGGTACGTTAAAAATTCAAATATTCATCGTGATTTAAATATGCCACTAGTGAGTGAAGAAATTGCAAAATACGCAGGCAAATATTTAACTAAACTCGAGTCACATCCTAATCCGCTTGCCCGTAATATTTTGAGCTTTACTGGACACATCCGCTTAAAAAAAGGGACACAAGGGCTCTTATACCCAACACTCCAGATGGGACTGCTTAAAAATACTTCTTTTTGATTATCACTACTTATGTATTATTTATAACTATCACTAAGCTTATGTCCGATATTGGTCGGGTCTAATAATTATATTTAGATTTAAGATTTGATTACTTATTGTTAGTTCATTTTTGAAGATACAATAAATAAATACGTATATGAAAAAAAAAAAAAAAAAAAAAAACTTTTATCAGAGAAATTAATATTTAGTATTTTAATTGAACTATAATAAACTTGCATCAAGGAATAATTTCTATATCAATTCAGTATTTTTCAATTCCTATTATTCGAATGATATATTTTGTAACAATTATGCTTGTAATAATTTAAAAATTCCCTACTGTCTACCTGCCCGAGGGTGCCGGCGCTAATAAACGCCACTGGCTCAAAATAGTTGAAGGCAGATGAATGCCTGAATGAAGTAAACTATTTCTTTTATTATTAGAGCTCAGCAAGGAGCTCACAAGAAAGTTGTTTATTCATTAATTTTAAAATAAAAATACATTGTCTTATATACTAGTTATGAGAATAAAGCTTAACCTATCTTAACATAAGAGGGAAAAGAAAAGGTATATGCTTAATAAGCAAATTGTTCCTTTTAGTTTCCCACGGTAGGCGTGCGGCGTGTGTCTCATAAGAAATTTGGAAAACATGGATTTTGTATTGTTTATATTTATTATATAAACACATGTGGTTATTAATTTTGATTCATTCAAATGCATTTTGCTGCGGCCTTCGATCAGACTGGTCAAATATCATTTGTACAAAATACATATTTACGTTGCAGTCTGTCTAATGCATTTGCATGAGTGTCAAATGTCCAGCGCAAAAATAATTTCAATGCCATTGGATGTTATGTATATTGCGGTCAAGTTGACTTTAAATGTTTACTACGCAATGTTAGTCGTAGTGATAGTTAGAACACGCTACAATTTCATTATTTTATTTTGTTAAATAAGGCAAAAAAACTCTTTAGTCTAGTACAAAATCGTTGTAGTCGAAGTCGAAATATAACACTGGTAATTAGGCCCAATAAATTTAAATCAAGAAATAATTTCTTAACTGGGCTAAAATTCAATAGTTTTAAATTATTATTAAATGATGAAAATGAAATAAATGAAATATTGGATTAATTAATGTCATTTCTTGAAAAAAAAACAAAAAAAATTACACTACACTTTGCCTGGGGGAAATGCCAGATTTTTCAATAACACTGCGCAATTCAAGACCACCCACGTTTATTTGTTTGGGCATAGAATAGTTGCTAACATCAGCCATTTAATATGAATTTTTAATGAAATGGAGTATGAGAGATGCCAAAATAGGAGTTTATAAGTACATGTATTTGAAATTATCAAAATCTTCGAGAAATTTGATTTAAATTTTATTCCTCCCATATATCCTTTAATTGAATTTAAGCTAAAATTGTGATAATAATGCAGTGAAGACTCATATGCACAGAGAAAACAGCGCCTACTAAATACCTCATAAAATAGAACAAAATTAATAAGAAATCTCTATGGTTTTTTCAATAAGGAAATCTTATTAATTTCATAGAGAAAACCTTTTTGAAAAAATCAAGAAGAAATCTTGTATTTTTATGAGGCTATCTTATTGATTTTTTCAATAAAAAAAATTGCGTTTTTATTCTCTGTACTTACATATGTATTTTCATTTAAATTCTATACCATATACATACATATGTATGTATGTATGTATGTAGTATATTGTAGATGTTATTTATTTATACATACATACATACACATTGTGTTATATTCTTAACTAACTTACTCACCAATCAAGAAGATTTCCTTATTAAAAAAATCAATAAGATGCTTTACACATAATCATATAGTAACCTACTAAAATCAAGAAGAAAACCTTTTGAAAAAAATCAAGAAGGCAACCTAATAAAATCAATAAAAAATCCCTATAGCTTACAATTTATAAGAAAACCTAATATAATTAAGAAGTTTTTCTCTATCGATTGTTTTTTTGGTGCCAAAAATAACGATAATTGAGTAAAAAAGTTGCGAATAATAAGATTTCTTCTTGATAAAATTAATAAGACTTACCACATAAAAACAATAAGGAATCTCAATGAAAAAATCTTCGCTTCTTTCTGCTGGGATACCCCTTAGCCTAAAAACGTTTCATAGAGAAAATCTTCTTGATTCTATGAGGGAGTTTTTTCTTTGTGTACCACTATGCTTAATATGAAATATGTATTTATTACCATAATTTCGATCACAAGGCATCAACAATTACTGAACTACCTAGACAGAGACTAGCAAGGCAAATGCAGTTTTTGTTATTTTTTTTAATGAAAATATTTCGTGATCCGAAAAAAAATTTAATATAATTATTTACTTTGGACATATCTAGTTTCTTTCGCCAGCTCCTCAAATTATACTACTAAGGTTGCTACCAGGATTTTTTTAACAGCGGTAAGGATATGCCTACCTATTATATTGAACAATTTAATCACATCATCAACTATTATGAAAATGCACTGAATGCTAGCAACCATTTTTAAAATTATATCTGTAAATGTATAATTAGTTGATATATATACATTTACATTTATACATTTAATCACTTCAAGGATATACATATGCTTCATATATCCTTATTTTGATTTCGGTCGCTACAGAACTTGCATATCTCTCACATATCCTTAATTTTTAAAATTGCATTTAAAGTTAGATTGTGATAAAAAGACAGTGAAAATATATGTTCATATCTAAAATAATGAGTAAAATTGTTTATGGAATTTCATTTCAAGCTGTATAAGGATATACCCCCACCTCCTATAAATCCTTAATTTAAATAATTTAATTATAAGTAAAATTGTGGTCAAAATGTATCTACAATTAGTAATTAGTTCAAGAAAGGTGCAATTTATCTGTCTTTTGTATTTTATCTTAAAAGTGCACTACGACACTCCTGACTCCTATATGTCCTTTTACTCTAGAAACTACATTTCAACAACAAGTGGGATTATATTGCAAACAAAGTCCGCTAATACTTGTGAAAATGTAAAATTAATGTTTGTGATAAGTTTGATTACAATAAGTTTAAAGAATTACCTACCATGTACATATCCTTAATTTTAAAGGTTAAATTAAGGTTTTAATTTTGCTAAAAATACACTCAATCACTAATAAGTTTTACTTAAGTCGCTGCAAGGACAGTCTTACCTATATGAATAATTAAATTGGAATATCCTTATAAATCCTTAATTAAATAAAATTATTTAAGCTTGAATTATTATCAGGGTGAGCGATGATATTTTTCAAAAAGTGGCACCAAATAGGGGATTTATCAAAAAAAAGGGGCAAAATTAAAAAAAACGAGAAAACTACACTAAACTTTTTATTTTTAATGTATTTTTATATAACTCATCTTAAAAAAGGAGGACAAAAAGTGGCAAGGCAGTCAATTAGGAGGAAAGGCAGTCGAAAAAGTGCCAAATTGCCACTTTAGTCGGTCAAACGGTCACGCTGTATACCATTCTTAAAAATATGCAATTAGGATGAGGGATAAATTTTATGTCCATTCATTCCTTAATTTAACCCATTTGGCGCCGCTGTACTCAATTGAGTACAGTTAGAAATTAGGCGAAATTGTTAAAATTTTTAAAACTTTTATAATATTTTTTGCGTTTTTAGCCCAAAGGAAACCTGTACCCTGTTAAAATAATGAAAAAAAATTATGTATATAAATATCAACTGTCACAAAGTGGATACTTAAACTTATACAAAACTGGTGTTGCGAGATAAACACAGACTTTCCCTTTTTTTAGCTTTTACTGTATTGCTAATTATATTTTATTTTAATTTTCTAAAAGCAAGCATTTCTATTTACAAAATATGTATAACAGAGTGGTCTGCCATTTATTTCTACAAAGTTATCCCATTTTAAATACCACTGTACTCAATTGAGTACAACGGCGGAATCCATATAAAAATTGTGGCAACACTGTTATAATTACAGAAATATAAATACATACTTGCGTGTTTATATATGTAAGAAGGGGACTCCCCATATATGAAAGTATGAATTTTATTGGTAGTGACGCTTTGAATAAAGTTCTTTAGTGTTAGATTACACGTTTATAAGTTGTTTTAATATTACAAAGTTAGAGTACAAAAGTTGTTTACGATGAGTTCTAAACGATTTAAAGTTTGTAATGCTTTCAAAGGATTAGAAGAAGCTGTTAACGCAATATTGGAAGATAGTGACAGTGACTCTTTATATGATTTCGCTATCATCCCGCCGGAGCCGAGCGTGTTAACAGATGAAGAAGAAGGTGGTGATGAGATCATGCTAGCTGAAGACTTGCCGAGAGATGTGCCGGGTAACATTGAGGTTTTTAGACGATACAATAATATAATTTTAAGTGATGATAACGACAGTAGCGATGATGAACCGTTGGCCGATAAGGTAAAGAGAAGCCGCAGTCAACTACCAGCGTGGCGTAAGTACTTACCAACATACTCTTCAACATCTCGGGTGTCGACTGATGTGCTCGCCAGATAAGAAGATGTAAAGAACTTGTTTAGTAATCTCAACCCAGTACAAGTATTCGAGAAAATATTTGATGAAGAAGTGACTAGTTTGATTATCAGTAATACAATTTTATATGCTAATCAAAATAATAGGCATAACTTTCAACTTGACACCGTCGACTTAAAAAAGTTTATAGGTGTACTGATATTGTCTGGGTATCATAAATTACCCAGAGAGGACTTATACTGGTCTTACGATGAAGATGTTGGCATGGAAATGGTATCAAAATCAATGTCTAGGCAAAGATATCGAGATATAAAAAGGAATCTTCATCTTGTGAACAATAACGAAGCTGGCACTACCAGGGACAAAATGTTTAAAATTCGGCCATTAGCTGATGTTATAATGAGTAAATTTCTTCAGTGGGGAGTATTGCACGAGCACATTTCAATTGATGAGTCGATGGTAAAATATTTCGGCCACCACCCTGCTAAGCAGTTTATACGTGGTAAACCAGTACGATTTGGCTTTAAGAACTGGGTAGCAGCTAGTTCTACCGGATATTGCTACACTTTCGATTTTTATTGTGGAAAATCGGAGGAAAATTCTATTGATCCCTTAGGGTCAAGAGTAGTAAAAAATTACTTGAGAAAATGGAGACTGACTCTGCATCGCACCAAGTATTTTTTGATAACTTTTTTACTAGCTATAATCTCTTCGTGGATCTCAAGCAAAAAGGATTTCGTGCGACTGGAACAATTAGAGAGAACAAAACAAAAAAGTGTCCATTGAGAAGTGCTAAAGAAATGAAAAAAGAAGAGCGAGCCTCATATGACTATAGGTTTGACAAGCAAAATGAAATTCTTTTGGTAAAATGGAAATACAATAGCGTCTGTACAATGGCAACAAACTACGACTCAATTGAGCCATTAGGAGCTGTAAAACGTTGGTCTTCTACACAACGACAAAAAATTGATGTCAATATACCAAAGGTGTTTCAATCTTATAACAAACATATGGGAGGAGTAGATGAACTGGACCACTCCATTTCACTCTACAGAATTGCCATTCGTGGCAAGAAGTGGTGGTGGGCATTGTTTACCTATATAATAGACATGGCCATTGCAAACGCTTGGCGGCTATATGTAATGAGTCATAACGACAGTATGGATCAACTTTTATTCCGGCGTTCCATTGCAAGGTACTATTTACGCCAAAACACGCTCGACTTTCATCTTCATTGGTCCTAGGTTTACCCCAAGATGGTATAGGTCACTACCCCAAAAAGTTAGAAAAGCAATTGAGATGTGTTTAATGTCATGCAAGAGTTCGCTGGCAATGCAAGAAATGTTTAAAAACATTATGCATTGAAAAAAATTGTTTTGAAACTTTTCACCTGTAACCCGCCGCTGTACTCAGTTGAGTACACCCGCCCTACTCCGCCTACTTATTATTTTCTTTAATTTTTTTATACTTTTATATTAATTTTGTATGCAATGAATAAAAAAATAAACTTTTTTATTAATTATCTCTTCTGGTTTTATTTTGGCGGTTAATGGGTTAAGAAAAAAATTTACCTCAGGTGTAATTGCGGTAAATTGTGGTAAATTATATCTTAATTTCTGCAAAGATATTGGTATCTTACAAGATCAAAATACTTTGTTAAGAATAATGCTATTTGTTTCATAATAATTCATTTTTCTACTTGTTGTTAATATACTTGTTTAATTTACAATTTAAACTTTATTTGCATTGAATTATTTTTATTTATCTTAATCCAATTGAATATAAAATTTTTGTCAGCCTTTGAAAAGAATCAAACAAACAACACGAAACATTTTCTCCGCTAACAGGTTATGGGCCCAGATCCATAATTTTAGAAGAATCGTTTTTGTTATTTCTTAAAACCTCAATTTTTGTGGTGTTAAAAATATACCATTTCAAGATCTATAAACTTGAAGGTTCAGAAGGCTGGACTTTGTGGAAATTCTAGGAAAAAGTGGTATTAAAATCAAGTAGTAAATGGAGTTTCAAAAAAGCCCAAGGAAAAGATTGCGAAGATAAATAAGTGAATTTCCTAGAATGCGAAAGCTCAGAACACGTTGGTCATATTGATGGGTGCTTCACGTTATGAATTGCAATACAGCTGCTGATATGTGGTCTATTCTTGAAAATGTGTATGAGCATTAGTCAGAAACATGAATTCATTTGCTTCAGCAACAATTTGTCCAGTATCAAAAAGACTCTGAATTCGAAAAATTTACCAATCAGTTGGATGGTCTTGGGGAAAAAATTAAAGACACTATGCTGATAACGAAAGTTTTGATGACACCAGCAGATGAGTATAAGCATTTTTATTCTTCATGGGAAGCTTTAAGCAAGAAAGAGCGATCATTAAAAAACTGAACATCAAGGCTGTCTATGGAGGAATCTAGATTGGGTATTCAACCCGTAAAATCTGAAGCTTTTGTTGCAAAACATTATAGGCAGCAAAATCAAACTATCAAATGTTTTATTTGTAAAACATATGGGCATTGGAAGCGTGATTGCCCTAATAGAAGTCGTTATTACTATATTAAGACAACATTCAACAATTATAATACTTTTTGTGGTCAATATGAGCAAATTGAAAAATGCAATGAATCAAACTAATTCACATATTCCATTTGTAATAAAGTTTCGTATATAAGCCAGACATCTACATCAACTGACACCACACACAGTGGACCAAAACACAGAAGAATGCTGATGAGGAAGGCTTAGTGGCCTTCGAAAACGGCTGGCTGTTCCGTTCAACTATGTGTTGTTGTCAGAATATTTACAACTAACTTTGATGTTATTTGTTCATTAATAATTATCACATGTAATTTGGCTTAAAAAGCGTTACGAACAGTAGCCTAATTCAATTCATAAGAATTTATAAACATTTTTATATTTTTAACAAATTGAGTGCCACGTCATACGTTTCCGTACAACACCTATCCCGTCGTGGGGTGCCATGTCGTATGTTTTTACTTAGAGCCTGTAGTTCTTTTATATACGACACTGAGTGAAATTTTTTTGTTCATGACTTTTTGAGGTATTATAAAGTAAAAAATGTATGAAATGTACAGAAATGTATGACACGCAACAGCCTATATAAAATAAAAAGTAAGGGGCAGAATGGACTACGGATATCTCAGAAATCGTTTTTTATTACTAATACACTCATTTAACAAAAAAAATTTTTGGCCTCCTAGGAAGGTTTTCCACAAACGGTTGGTATAAGAAATCAGAAAAATCTGCAATAATGATTCCAGGCATGGAATTCCAGGTCTAATTAATTTTGTCTCATTCTTTATAAATTAAATACCTATACATATATTATATTTTAGAGAGAACTAGTTTGTAGCTGAAAATTTTAATGTCCAGCTACAAAAGTAGCATCTCTCTAATTTACTTTACGCAGAAACTCCTTGACTGACTCTTTGCCTTTTCGTTTGCCCTTTGTTGCCATCAAATAGTTTTTTTTTTTAAAGTTTGTAGACAGGTATTAAAATGTTTGCTAAAGAAGATTTTTGTTTTTAAATCTTAAAAACTTATTTAATTAATAAAAATGTTACAAAACAATAGAAACAAATATGTATGTAGTTAAAATAGAAAATTTACTTAAAACTATTAAAAAAAGAAAACAAAAATTGTGCAAAAATCACAACAAAAAAATTATTCGCCAATTAATGTTTGTTGTAGTCCTTACGAACAAAAAACATTTTCTCAATCACAATTGTCTCTTTCGTTTGTTTTGATTGTTGTTGTTGTTGTTGTTGTTAAATTTATTAAAATTTTTTATTAAGTATTATTTTCAATGATGATCCATTCATTCTTAATTAAATTGAATTATAAGTTAGGTCTGAATAAAAAATAATTAAAAAGAAGAATCTCAAAACGTGTTAAAACTCGAGATTCAAACAATCAATCGAGAACAACGCTGAAAAAGTGCGTTCCACAGACAACTTGTCACCATCATCCCAGTAAATAGATGACAGTTAAAATTGGGATTTCCAAAGAAATTCAATTGGAATGCACATTTCCAGTTCGAGATGAAATTCTTTTTTGTTACTGATGTTGGTGCTTAATCGGTTTTGGGTTTAATTATTGTTGTTGATGTTTTATGTTTAAAAAAATGTGTTTTAATAAAACTAAAAAATAAGGTGGATGTGCGCTGTTGTTGTTTTTGTTGTTGTTGATGATTTGTTGAATGTCGTATATATTAAAAGATAACTGAGGGTTCTGATCTCGGCTAAAGCTTGTGAAAATCTTTTACAGCGAAAAGAATTAGAAGCACTTGCGATGGACAATACCAGGACCGGACTCATCGTATTCTTGCTTCGAGATCCACATCTGTTGGAAGGTGGACAGAGAAGCCAAGATGGAACCACCGATCCAGACGGAGTACTTTCTTTCAGGTGGAGCAATGATCTTAATCTTAATGGTTGATGGCGCCAAGGCAGTGATTTCCTTTTGCATACGATCAGCAATACCAGGATACATGGTGGTGCCACCGGACAATACAGAGTTGGCATACAAGTCCTTACGGATATCAACATCGCACTTCATGATAGAGTTGTAGACAGTCTCATGGATACCGCAAGATTCCATGCCCAAGAAAGAGGGTTGGAAGAGGGCCTCGGGACAGCGGAAACGTTCATTGCCAATGGTGATCACTTGACCATCAGGCAATTCGTAAGACTTTTCCAAAGAGGTGGAGGCAGCAGCGGTAGCCATTTCCTGCTCAAAGTCCAAAGCAACATAGCATAATTTTTCCTTAATATCACGTACGATTTCGCGTTCAGCTGTGGTGGTGAAGGAGTAGCCACGTTCAGTCAAGATCTTCATCAAGTAGTCGGTCAAATCGCGGCCGGCCAAATCCAAACGTAAAATGGCATGAGGCAAGGCGAAACCTTCATAGATGGGCACTGTGTGCGAAACACCATCTCCAGAGTCCAACACAATACCGGTGGTACGACCGGAAGCATACAAAGACAACACGGCCTGAATGGCAACATACATGGCGGGCGAGTTAAAGGTTTCGAACATAATCTGGGTCATCTTCTCGCGATTGGCCTTTGGATTCAAGGGAGCCTCAGTTAATAATACTGGATGTTCTTCGGGGGCAACACGCAATTCATTGTAGAATGTGTGATGCCAGATCTTCTCCATATCATCCCAGTTGGTGATGATGCCATGTTCTATGGGATACTTTAATGTGAGAATACCACGTTTGCTCTGAGCTTCGTCACCCACGTAGGAGTCTTTTTGACCCATACCGACCATCACACCCTGGTGGCGTGGTCGACCAACAATTGAGGGGAACACAGCGCGGGGGGCGTCATCACCGGCAAAGCCAGCTTTGCACATACCCGAACCATTGTCAATGACTAAAGCACCAGCATCATCATCACACATTTTGGCAGTTTAGAGTGTCTGGAAGAGAGAAAAACAGTAAGAATTAGAGATAGAGAGAGAGGAAATGTAAGAGTTATCGGATAGCTGAGAGAGTGACGTGTAAATGATGAAACAGAATAAAGTCTGCAACTTCAGGAAAATCGCTGCCAAATTAATAAAGCTTATAATAACATCGACGGCAGTAACTTCAAACGCTCTCTAAATTTTGTTTTATTTTCGTTTGTGCTTATTTTTCTTTGTAGTTTTGTTTATAAAATGTATCCAATTTATTGAAAGTATGGTAACATTTTTGTGAGAATGAGTACTGATATGTGAGAGCATAAGAAAAAACGCTCACAAAATAAAATAGATTCTATGATCAAACAGAATTGTGGCATAAACACATTTTCCATATAAAATGACACAAAAAATTAGCCTCAGAAAGCAGTCGATAGATAGAATCTATTTTATTTTGAGAACGTTTTTTCTTATGCTCTCACATATAAATAAATATTCTCTCAAACATATTACCATACTTTCAATAAATTTCAAACATTTTGTGAACAAAACTACAAAGAAAAATAAGCACAAAAGAAAATAAAACAAAAATTAGAGAGCATTTGAAGTTACTGCCTTAGATTTTATTTGCGGACATATTCTGTTTGATCATTCTATCTAACAACTGGTTTCTGGGGCTGCTTTTTTGTGACAATTTTTATGAAAAATGTGTTTAAGCCGGTATTCTGTTTAATCATTAACCTTAAAGCTTAAATTAGACGGCTATGTCACGTAACGCCATAGCCATAATCATAACCAAACCAAAATTCAATTGGTTTCTATGGTGAGAGTTATGGCGAGTCTCTCTCACTCTCACCATAGAAATCAATTGAATTTTTGTTTGGTTATGGCTATGGCGTTATGGCTATGTCACGTTTAATTTAAACTTTTATCGTTTGTCTAATGAAATTAAACTTTCTGTGAAATTTGTGTTGAACCAATAACATTCTGATATTTTTTACTTCTTAGAGTAAATTTTTAAGAAGTGCAAAATTAAAGCTAGAACCCATTTTACATTTTTACTTATATGCTGCTTAGGTTACATTTCGAGCATGTAATGAATTCGAAATTTTATGATTAATTTTTTCATAGAACGTTTTAATCCCTTTGGGATACCTATTTGACTTCTTTATGGAAAAGTTACAATAAAGAGTCACCCTCCAAATCTTTTCAAAGTACGGAAACCAGTCGAAGAGTTAAAACGTTCTACGTTCTCATAGGATTGTGAATTGCAAATGTGAAAATTAACTCTTAAGGGCATTTCGAGTTTAGACTTATTTCTGCTGTTTGAGCTTAGTTCAGAACTTTGGTGTATTTAGAAACTCGTAGTAGAACTTTATGATGAATATTTTTTAGAATAGTTTAACCTACTATATGCCTTCTGAAGTAAACATTCTTGAACGATCCTACCATGATTAGATTTTTTTTATAAAATTGCAAAGTAAACAGTGCCACGCTCATTTAAAAATAGAATACAACTTCTGTTCAAGTACGCCTTATAAAAGCGACATGTGCAATTGGGTTCTATGAAAATAGAATTTTATGTGTGATAAAAGTGCTCAGAGCAATGCCCACAGGAAGTACTTTATTCATGTGTTATTTTGAAATAAAATAAATTGGCAGTGCCACACCCACACAAGAAATGTGTAATACTGTGCTTCAGTTAATTAATAATGCTTAGAATAGCATTCAGCATGCAATAAACCAATTTTTAGGATAAAAATTATTTTATTGTTAAAAAAGCAGATATTGCCACGTTAAGAAATATATAATATTGCACATTAGCAAATTTCTACTTCCTAGTATTATTTCCATTAATAAAACATTTTAAAATGAAATTCATTGTAGAAACAAAAATTTTTATTGAGAACCACAGCAAAAACTAGCTAGTTGTTTTTTTAAAAAATAAAATAAAAAAAAATTTTAAAAAATTAATTTTGCTTTCGTTTTATATAAAAGCAGACAATTTATTTAAACAATTTGGAAACTTCTAAGCAATTAATCCATTCAAATTATTTTTGTGTCCTTGTTTGTATCAAATATAAGTTTTCATTTCAAGGTTTGATTTCCGGTTTTTTGTACTGGGAGGAAATTTAAAAAAATTTAGTATTACATATTAAAATCTATTTTAATTTTTGGAAACTGCTTATACATCGAAATAATAATTTACTTTTTTCATTATTTTATTTATTGCTTTTAAATACATTTTGAATTTATTTTAAGTGTTTCCATTGCAAATTTTTCAAATAAAACTTTTCCCCGTGTAGTCGTCAATGAAATTTTGAATAATGGTTTCACTCAACTGTTTTCATTCCTTTTTTTAATATTTGGGATTTTGAAATGTTTGAGTTTTTAAAATTTTCGGCATTCTATATAAAAAAAAATTGCTAGAAAAAAATTCGATTTGGAGTAGTTAGTGAAATGTTTTCCAATTTTATACTTGAAAAATTTTAAACCGATTTTTCACACTTTTCCATTAATTGTATTTATTAAAAAATTTTGCTTAATTGAACTTAGAGACGTAAGTATCTGAAACTCAACGGTTATTAAAGAAAAATTTTAATAATTTTTCACACTTTTCTATTCTTCTTTTATTTAAAAAAATGTAAATTACATTTTCGATTCGGTTTTAAAAAATGAATTCCATATATAAATTTGTATTTCAAATTCAATTTTAAGGTTATAATTCGCACTTATTTAAAGGCATATTGCATAAGCCTCACAAATTTTTATTTTTTTTTTTGGTAATTTGACACTTTTATAGAATTTTTTAACGTTCAAACTCTTTTTATTTTCACTTTTCCTTTAGTTATCCGTTCACTCAATTATCCTTCATTATATTTTTTCTTAATTAATTTTTTTTTTTAGAAAAAAAAAGTTATTTAAATTTTTGTTCAATTCACCTTTTATCGGCCAACAAAAACAAATATAAATTGTTATAAAAATAAATGTACTTAAAATCGTTGGTTGGATCCTTGTTGGCGTCTAAACTCAACAACAAATGGATGTGTTGCCGTATTGTGTAGCCTTTATAAGAAACTTTTATGTAGCTTTCATATACACGCAAACATTGACATGCACCACTACTAATACACCAATACTAAGAAAATTTTATATTTTATTAGATTTTACGCGCCATTGCATTCTGATCAAAACAAATAAGCGCTCACACAGATACACACACACATAAGCAAACGTGCATCTAATTTACTAATATACATGCAGTTCATTAAATGAGCAAGACTATTCGGTGACATTCGGTTTTCTTTTATACATACATACATACATATGCACATATTAATAGCTGCATGACTATGTGTGTGTTTGGATGTGTTTATAAAATAATTGATTACATTTTTTTTTATTACAAATGTCGAACTTTTTTTATCTGCAATTAGAATCTATCCAAATATGTTCAACTTTTGTTGTTGTTAAAATATTTCAGAACTTGTGCCCTATTGTTGGTGTGGTTTGTAGTAGACTTCACAAGTGTCATTAGATCCCTTCTGGTTAGTTGGAGAAAATATTTATGTGATATTAAATGCTTTACCAAAATCTCATCTGAAAAGAAAAAAGCGCTGGTAAAAACCTATCGGTTGGAGACAATAAATGAATGTTCTTATGACCCAAAGTAAACTGCATATAACAATAATTATTTCTGTAAAAAAAAACGACTTCAATGCAAAGATCTGATAGAAGAAGATAAGAAGAGGTACGTGAAATATAAAATTAAATTTTAATGGGCGTGCTTCCGCCCATTTCTTAAATAAAATACTTTGTCTATCTTAGAGCTCAATTTGTGTGGTAAGTTTCGTAAAAATCGGTTAAGTAGAACCGCGTGAAATATTATAATAAATTTTAATAGGCGTAACTCCACCCATTTTTTTTAACTTTAAAATTGTTTAATTACATGAACCAAAGGTGTTTATAGGTTTCGCAGCAATCAAATAAGAATAATATCAAAAAATTATAAATGGGAACAATGGAAAGCTATACCCTCTCAAACAACAAAAATAATTTTACAATAAAAAAATAGAGACGAATTGTTAACCTCCTCATTTTTTGAAGTCGGTTAAAAATAATAATAAGGCAGTATTTCTATAAGTTAAACATATTTTCTCCATATATCCATACTTCCTCTATATAAATTAAATTACGGAAATGTTATACTTGATTTAGGACAGTAGCCTCAAAATTTATTGTCAGTGATGAAAAAATTACTGTAGCATGAAAATATTATTAAATGTGTTTAAAACAAGTAAAAGTGCTATATTCGGCTGTGCCGAATCTTATATACCCTTTACCAAAACATGAAATATGTTTAACCGAAAAACAAAATTATTTTTGGTTCTTATTTTACCCAAATTTTTTTTTAAATTTCCAACCCTGGAACCATAATCTAAATTACTTAAGTACTTCTCCCAACCCTGCAATCATCCTTTTAGATTTTTTTGGTTCTTTTACCAAAATTGTTCTTTATAAAATATATAAAATATGTTAAGCGAACAAAGAAGAAAAGAAATAAGTAAAACACTAGTTTTATTTAGTTACTTTAATATTAAGGTTTAAATTTTCCAGCTGTGGCGCTGTGGTTTTTATTTTTCTAAAATTCTATACCCAACTTTTCTTTCCAAAACATAAAATATATATAACTACATAAATTAAAATATAAAAAAATTATTAGTTAGACCTAGTTAATTTAATATATCACAAAAAGTGTAAGTTTCCCAACCCTGGAATAATAATTTAAAATTTTTCTGATTTCTTACACCAATATTTTTCTTTTAAGAATGTATCTTACATTTAAAATGTATAGATAAAAAGGCAAAATTAGTTTTAGTAGGTAATTTTTATATAACAAACAAGTTAAACTTCCCAACCCTGGAAACGCCTTTTCTACTTCTTTTATTTTTTATTTTTATTTTTAATACAAAATTTCACGGACATCGCTTATTCGTGTTCCGTATTCATAAGGAATATGAATAGAAAATATATTCCCTATTTATGGGTCGCATATGAATATCATGTAAATTACACACGGAATGACAAACCTACATACATATACCCTTCTCCATTTTTGGTAAAGGGTACAATAAAACAAAAAAAATTAATATTTGTTAGAGTAATAAATATCTCCTAAATATAAAACCGGCAGAGACTACCCAGCGGCGAAAATGTCGATTACAGAAGCGATGATTCGATGCACACATGTAAGATAGTAACGCACACCGCCTCATATACGTACATTTTCAAATGCATTGCCGCATTTGTGGAGTGAATGCCTTTCGCTTGCACACAAAGTAAGCGAGATACGGAAGTGTTCATCCAATCAACATAAAAGCTCAGTATTGCCTAACATACATTGTAAGTTGGCAGTGGGCAGTTCGAATACAATCTACCTTACTTTCGTACACTTTGTAAGCTAGCATTCATTGAACACAAAGTATGACAAACATCATTAAAGAGATGTAATGTGGTATGCAGTGTTCGCCGCTGGGTTGACTGAAATAATTTTCAATATTAAAATCCAGTGTGACCATTTACTAATAGCAGTTTAAAAGTTTTATTATTTATATATATTATTTATAAGATATTAATCCATTCTAGTTTGGCGTATTTTGGTCTTGGCAATAATAATTAGAAAATATGTAAGATCAGGGGGCAAATTAGTGCACTCGTTATCGAACGAAATTATGAAATATTTCAAAAGAGTTGATATGGAAACATTTTAAGATTTCGAAACGTGTCAAATGCCGTAAATATAAAGACAGAATAGTTCATTAAATCTATGGATATAATAAAATAATTAAAGAATGAAAAGGAAACATATTTATTATTATTATTTACTAAGCAAATCAACAAAATTCAAAAATGTACTAGCTATACAAACAACTCATTTAAAGTTATGATAAAAATTTAAACATTAGATTTTCAAGAGTAGATACGACCATTTTGTAAAATTTTTAAATATTGAAAAAAAATTATTTTGTTGTCGTTGTTGTTTTTAGACATTTTGAAAACTTATTAAGAAGATATTTTTTTAATAATATGTACATCTGCTGTTTTGAATATGATCATCATTTGGAATCCGATTTCCCAATTCAGCTTAGAATAATTTTAAAATGGATAGTCGGACAGTTTGCTAACGAAATATTAAAAATATATATCAAAAATTCTCCCAATTTTATAAAAACGACCTGGAGCTTAACAAATATAAGAAAATAAACTAAAATGTTCAGTTAAAATATAATTAAAAGTTATATGTTTATTTTTAGTCTGTTGGGTTAATTTTTTTTTTGTTCGTAAGCTCTAATTTTGAAAAAACCCGCTCAGAGAAAAAACGACTAAGTGACAAACTTAATATACATATATCAAACATATTAATATATTGTCATCAAAACAGCTTTTTTCAATTTAAAACGAAAAGTCTCAGGCTTAGATATTTTTAAAGATTTTTTCACTTGATCTGCTTACTTATAAGCTTAACTGCCTCACAAAGCATCTAGCATCTTCTTTAATTATGTCACTTAAAACGAAAACAAATATTGAAGTAATATGTAAATTGAAATGCTGATTGTCATAAGTTCAGTTCAAAATTTGAAAGGTCGCGATTATTAAATTTTTGGAAGGGGAAAAGGAGCTAGGCAAAATATTCTTATTATCTCTTGGTAACTTAGCGAAGAAACATCATATTATAATTACCTGTGCTTATAACCTGAAAATGAGAATTTTCTATCAAATAACTGTTAATTGTGTTGTTTGGTGAAATCTGAAATCGTGATATACTTTAATTTTAGTAGAGAAAGTTTTATTACTCTCTTTTTCTTTTCTTTACTCTACATACGCCGAATTCTGGCCGATTACCAACTTCTGGCTGAAGGCCGAAGCCGAAGCCGATTAATCGGTCGAACTCTAGCTCACAACCTAAGGAGATTTGAATAATATTTTCCCAAATTATTGCAATGTCTATGTTATCGTACATTTACGTATCTAGTTCGTCTTTATATACTTTATATATATTAAAAGTGTCTTTAATATGTACATAAATCATCAAAAAATCAATATTTTCTAGGTTTTAGCGTTGCTGAAGTAGACACTACGCTAACTACAGAGCCGAAGGTCCTGCGCTCGAGCCCGACCACCGGCAAACTCATTAAATAACTACACCACGCATTTTTTAATGTACATTATCGTCACTTGGTGTCAGTTGTTGTATGAAATTTGAAGTTAACTGTGCCGACTTCAGCGAATACTAATACTAATCTTACATCAGAGTACCCTCCTTCGTCGGTACTGTGTATCGGTAAGTAAAATAAGCAATAAAATGGCTACTTAGCATCAGAGGTGCTGCAACACTGCCTTGAAAATTTATAAAAAGCGTGCAAAGAAAACCGAGTTATAAAAGAATGAAGATTTCCTCGATCTCTTCTTTCACCACGTCTCTTCTATGTCACTTTCCCTCAGTGATGCCAACTTTTGAGACTCAAAAAGCGTAAAAATTTTTTAAAAAAGGGCAAAAAATTGCTAAACTGAAAAAATATACGTTTACCGCAACATTAAGTAAAATTTTTGAAAAAAGCGCGACAAGTTGCTAGTTTTAAACTCATCAGCACTAGTAATTTTACACAACAACTTTAAGCCTTTTTGGATTAGTTCTTGCTATTCTAGTCATTATACTTGTACGACCTGTCCCACGATGTCAGAAATCGTTCGATCGAATACTTATATTGAAAACAACAACAAATTATCTAATATTATTGTTGTTTGCAATACAAGTTTTCGATCGAACGATTTCTGGTGACATTGTGGGACAGGCCGGTAGCCTGTATATGTGTGTCTACAAGCTACCGGCTACATACATATGTAAGTAAGTAAATTTAAATTTGGTCGTTATTAAATAAAAATCTGTTTTTAGACTATACTGAGAATCTTTCAAAGCACGAAAATTTGGAAGAAAAAAACACTATACCTTGCTGTTTCTTCTTTTTTTAATTGGTAAAGCAAACTAACAAAACAATGCTGTCACGTTATTTCATAAGTCGATATTGCTAGATTAAAGGAAGAAAAAAGTTCGTAAAAATTTAAATGTAGACATATCGAGCAAAAAGTTAAAAGGGGCTAAAAGGGCTGAAAGATAATTTTAAAAAGAGCTAGATTAGCGCGTTTTTTAGTTTCGGGCCAACAATTTTTTTTCGCGTTTTTAGTGACTCAAAACGGGCTAAATCTAGCCCGAAAAGGGCTAAGTTGGCATCACTGCTTTCCCTTTCCTAAAGATGGTAACACCCACTAATAGTAGCAGGCATTCATTGCCTGAGTGTTACTTCTCTTTTTATAACAAAAAAATTATAATAATAATGTGCGTCCATTTATTGCCAAAATAAGCAAGTTCCACAAAAGCTTGACAAAATATTTTAATGCAGAATTTAAAAAAAAATTTCCACAAAAGCTGGCATGACATTAAAATAAGGAGCAAGATTGCACTTTAAGTGCACAATGGTAACATTGCTCCAGGATCGTTCTCTTTTTTAATGCTTGCAAATCAACAAACTAATTAATTTTCTATAACAACAATTGTTATCACTGCAAGCAATAACACACACGCAACATGTACGACTAAGTTTTTTCTTAAATCTAAGTGAAGAAAAGCAAAAACAATTAGCAAAATAAAAAAAAAGCTGAGTAAAAAATTAAAACAATCGTTTTCTTTAAATAGAAACAAACCTTAGAAGGACCGATTTGCACTTGATGTCGTTGTTCATACAAAACAAAAAAAAAATATTACATCCACACAAATAAAGAAAATCATAACAAAACAATCAAAGAAAAAATTTCCCATGTTCGTATTTTGACGACAACACGTATGTATGTAAGTATTTAGTATGAACTTATACTACGAGTGAGAGAAACAATAACAAAACAATGAATGCTGTTGGCAGGGGGGTGGGGGGTGGTGCACAAAGAGTGTGTGAGTAGATTGTGTGCTGTATGGGAATATGGGACTTTTTTGAATGCACTTTTGTAAATTAATGAGTGCGTGTGCATGTGTGTGTTTCGTGTAGTTTTCGTATAAAATAATAAATCAACATCAAGGTTGGCCTATTCCTACTCCCATAAGTATGATAATGATAAATATCCCTGAACATATCTAATTTTTTATTGTTATGTTGCTGGCTGTGAATTCGTGTTGGACATTATTTACACATTCACGCATATTTTGCTAAAACAAATTTCATATTTAGCAGTCGCTGTTATTAGCAGAAGTTGTGAAAGAATGTTGGACCACATCAGCACCATTTGCATTTGTTAGCAATTTTTCTTTCAAATAGAAACTATAAAATTTTTTTATATCATCGATGTTGTAATTGTTTTCACTTAGCACTCGTACAATTCAAACTTTACCATTTATGTATGTCTAATTGATGTGATTGTCTTTGTTATACCTAAATTTAGTTCACAAATTCTTTCAACAAATGTTTTGTTTATTTTGCATTTTATTTTTATTACGTTTCGTTGCCAATATAAAAATAGGTACGTGCATAGTTTGATCGTTTTATCGGAAGTGATTAATCGAAGGGGGTCGAAGACACGCAGACAAACTTCTGTGTATATTGGATTCCTTTTGGCCCTCCTGACCGCTTGGCAACACTTTACTTTTTGCAAATCAATTCCAATGCAATTGTTGTACATTAATTAGACGAGACAAATGCAAATCGATTTTTGTCAATTGAATAATTGGGATTTTGCTTAAACGCATTTAATAATTTCTGTACAATATTTGTGGTTTGAGTGCATAAATTAATACATACAAGTATATTGTTTTTTTTAACATGTTGAGTTAGAGGTGAAAAGGGGCATTTCATTTCAGGGTTAAATTGATCTCGATTTATCGCATAAATATAATACATACTAAGAACTCAGGCTGAGTACACATCTGACATTTATTGTGTTGTTATTTTGTCATGTCATAGTCATTCTCATTGTGTTTTTTATATGGAAATTAATGCCACAAAATGAAAGATAGCGGAAATGACAAACGTTGCCCCTGGTAAACACTATAGCGATGGCACAAAGTGCCATAAAGTGTACTGGCCATCAGAATTTATTTTTAGCAATGTCAAAAATAAATATATTTGTCATTATCAAATGTAAAATCTTTAGTAAATGATTATTTTAGCTGAAAATAGCAGCCGACTAATGAATTATATCTATTTTTATAAATTTGCTAAAAATAATTTATAAATTTTTTTTATAAAAATCGCATTTTTTAGATACTATTAGTGTTGATCTAAATAGATTAAATGAGATTGCGTTGTCATGCAATTATGGATAGGTTCTTGGTTGTAGTGATGTTAATACACAACTTTCTGCCCCTGGCGGTCGAATAACCACATTTGTAGATAGACGATAAGTATGTTTAGATAAAATCTTTGTATTGAACAAATATTGGAGCTTGGTCATACATTTGACTTCAATAGGTACACCCTAGGGGCAGTTAGAGCCCTGCGAGAAAATTTTATAAAAATGTCTCCTTTGTAATGGAGCACCCTTAAGCAGAGGAGTTAGGCGGTCTTTTTCTTACTTTTACTCTCAAGAGAATGAGGGGTCCTTGCAAATCGAAATCTCGATATTAAAGATTCTCATATAACACTATGCCATAGCTAATGTACATATGTACGTATAACAAAAATACTTTTAGGAAATTTATTATTCGGCATATTTTCATAAGTTTATTTAAATTGAAATTTATTTGCTGGAGGTTAAGAATTGTCTATATATTTCATTGGTGCTTAGCCAAATCATTAGTAGACTTCAAGCACATATTTTGAACAGTCACAAACCTCTTATCTTATGCGCAGACTTTCAAAAAAACTATTTGAGAATTCACAAATAATAATATTTTTGATAATCTCAAAAAATAGGCATATTAAGCTTAGAAACTGTAACAAAACCCAGCAAATAATTTATACTCTATATGAATCTATTTTAGGTTTGTGTCTGTTGAAAATATCTGGTTGAAGTATACTGATGATTTGGCTAAGCACCAATGAAATGTATGGACAATGCTTAAGCTCCAAACCAAATAAATTTCAATTTAAAAAAACTACTACTATAAAGAATTTATAGTTGAATTTAAATATAACAAAACACACTGATTTGGAAAATCAAGGAAAATAAAAAATCAACCAACTTTGGGATCATCTAAATAACAAATTAACTGCTTCTGATCAACCAATATAAGAATCGAAAATGTGGCTGGTGTTCTATCCTCTAATTTTATACTAATTAATTATTATTAAGTCATGAAAATAACATAATCGTTTATTTTTTGCATATATCTACATATGTATGTATGTACGTATGTACATTATTATGTTTTTACACACAAACATATATTTTTGCTTACAATTTACTCAGTGTTGTGAAATGAATTTATTTGCATTTCGCTTGGTATCGAGTGGCATCATCAGAAAATTTCTTGCTATCGGAGTTAATTTATATTCGAAAGCAATTTCGATCACGAGTGCAGGAATTATCCCCCAGATCTTGCGCGTGTTTTTTGGAATTTGCCATTTAACAGAAGCAATTGTACCATAGTTTCAATCGCCAGTTAATATTATAATAAGTTAATATGTAAAATTTTTCGAACGAGTTAATAAATATTTATAAAGATTTTTCACAAATTTGAACAGAGTACTATGCTTAACATAAAATAAGTGAAGAAAAAGAAAATATAAGTTTAAGATTTTTGGGCATAAGATTTTACTTATTTGTATTTTTCACTAGTTCTTGCTATTCTAGTAATTATAATAGCTAGTAGCTTATAGACATTTATCGCCTACTCTCCTGCAGGGTATGTAAATATGTACGTATAAAAAATACAAATATAAAGAATCTCTAGTTGCGTTTTTGTCAAAACACACTGATTTGGCAAAAAACTTTCTGCTCAACAGTTGGAAAATAAAACATCAACCAACTCTGGTACCATAAATAACAAATTAATACCCCTCTTAGACACGGAAAGTTTACTTTGCAAAGTCTTAATTCAGCCGTGTGAAAGACAGAGGAAGGAATACTCTCGTTTTGTCTTTCTCTCAGTTGAATTAAGACTTTGCAAAGTAAGCCTTCCGTGTCTAAAACGGGTATAGCTGATTCTGGCTAGTGTTTTATACTCTAATTTTATACCTATCAATTATTATTACGTAATTAATTAAATAAAAATTAAAACAACACCTCTTTTAGACACGGAAAGTTTACTATGCAAAGTTTTAATTCAGCTGTGTGAAAGACAGAGGTAAGAAGACTTTCTCTTTCTTTCTTTCTCCTAGCTTAATTAAGACTTTGCAAAGTAAACTTTCTGTGTGTGAAAAGGGTTTAACGTAATCGTTTCTTGTTTTTGCATATACCTACATATGTACGTACATACATATGTTTTTGCTTACACACATACATACATGCATACATACATACATACATACATATGGTTTTGCTTACAATTTATTCAAAAAAACAAAAACTCGATTCTCTTGGTATCAAATGACATCATCAGAAAATTTTTAGCTATCGAAATTAATTTTTATTCGAATGCAATTTCGAACACGAATTCAGGAATTATACCCCTTATGTTTCTGTTTACAAAAGTCGATCAATGTTGTATAGTTCTAAGCAATAAAAACAAACATTTTTTTCCGAAAAAGTAATATGGGCATCTCTTGTTATTTGTCAAATTTTTCCCGCAAAGTTTAGTTCTCAAAGTCTTAGTTCAGCTGTGTGAAAGACAGAGTTAGAAATACTTTCTCTTTCTGTCTTCCTACCAGCTGAATTAAGACTTTGCAAAGTAATCTTTCCGTGTGTAAAAGGGGTATAAGCTTAAGGAACGCAAAGTGTTAATACTTTGGGTACTAACTAAATCTGTTTTTTATATACATAGTTTATTTATATCTAAACTGTCGAAGGACCTGCAAACTGTTAATACCTCTTCTTTTACCCGCAGTTTTTAACTTAATAATTAAGTACGTAATTAGCTCATTTTTATTTAAAATTAAGTTGTAATTAAATACGATCTCATTTTTTCAGTGGTTAATTAAAGTTCTTATTAAATTACGTTGAAAGTACGGCACCACTGCAAAACTTCTAAAGAACAGCAGTTTAGTTCAAACAAAAAAGTTAGGTTATAAACATGTAGAAAATTAAAATTGCATAAAAACTCATTTTATTAAATCAAACGAACATTATAATACATTTTTCTATTACTTTATTCCATAATATGTAACTTTGTATTGCATATATTATATATTTATGAAATTTAAACGAAATTATTCTTAACCCAACCACATGATGTTTTCAACCCGACCACATGATGTCATGTGTATGTTTTCAATAAACACATACACGCATAAAAACATATGGTACGTTCATAAAACTTAAGTAGTATTTAATTACACAAGGTTGGGTATTTAATTATTATTTAATTATGCACTCAAAAACACAATTTCGTATTTAATTAGAACTTAAAAATAATTACAGTTTGATTAGCCAGTCAAAAACTGGGGGTTATTGCAGTACACAAACACGAGTTCTAGTTGAACCTTCATAGTGAACAGACGTTATAGCGGATTTTTTTTACATATGTACATACGAAACAAAAATAAAAAAATAAAAAACAACAAAATCAAAAATCATACAAAAAAATGTTCGTAATAAATATTCACCTTGATAAATAAGCTTATTGGCTTTACCAATATTTTTGTACATACCAAGAGACAACAAAAACAAAACAACCGCAAGCAAACACAAACAAAGTACCCTTGAGGAATACTGTATATGAGTACCTCAAAGGAAAAAAATTGTGAAGTGAGTTCTAACGGCAGGAATGCCTATTTTACTGTGAGTTCTAAAACTCTTAATGAAAACATTAAAAATAAAAAATCAAATGATAGCCTTTTTCTAACGAAAAAGCCACTTTTTCGTCAGCGATAAACTTCACTTTGTCCAATGCCAACTAGTGATAATACAGATAACAGTAGTTCAAAACCAAAGGTACAAGTAGAAATAGACAGATATATAAGTGTTTTAAAGCGCGGGCGAAGCCCAAATTCTAGTAAAATTGGATCTGCCCCAAAGATGTCTAGGGATAACAGCGCATCTTCTATCAATCGTCAAAATCGTTTTTCATTATTGCAAGACAAGAACGACAAGCCCGCTGCATCGTCGCAAAAGTCTTTTAATCCACCACCTATTTATCTGAGAGAAAAAAATTCTAGCGCGCTTTTAAAAAAACTACTGTCGACCATTGGTGAAAATACTTTTCACATCATTCCAATTAAACGACGTAATATTGATGTAACTAAAATTCAAATATATGATGAAAAAGATATCCGAAAAATTGTTAGTGAGTTTGAAAAAAATAAAACAAATTTTTCACATACCAACTTAAGAGTGCTAAAGGCCTACAGATAGTATTAAAGGGCATAGATTCATATGTTGAGCCCGAAGAAGTAAAATGTGCACTTATCGACCAAGGATTTAAGGTAAAAAATTTTACCAATATAATCAATAGAGAGAAGATTCCCCAGCCTCTATTTCGTGTTGAACTGGAGTCGAATGATATACAGTTGAAAAAAACGAGACGCACCCAATTTATAGTCTAAAATACCTCTTATACCGAAAAATTACAGTTGAAGAGCCACGTAAGCGTTCAGGTCCCGTACAGTGCCATAATCGCCAAGAATATATATTTTTTTTTTAATGCATGATTTTTATTTATTGTATCTTCATATATGAACTAACAATAAGTATTCAAATCTTAAATCTAAAAATATAATTAGGCCCGACCAGTGTCGGACATAAGCTTAGTAATAGTTATATATAATACATATGTAAG
Organism: Tachina lurida; assembly: GCA_944452675.1. Lineage (NCBI taxonomy): Eukaryota > Metazoa > Arthropoda > Insecta > Diptera > Tachinidae > Tachina > Tachina lurida. Next base: position 64,835,655 of record OX101752.1, on the reverse strand, counting down.
TAGTGATAATAAAAAGGGAAAAAATAAAAGTATTTTCAAGAAGTCCCATCTGGAGTGCTGTGAATAAGAGCCATTGTGTCCCTCTTTTTTAGGCGGATGTGTCCAGTAAAGTTCAAAATATTACGGGCAAGCGGATTAGGATGTGACTCAAGTTTTGTTAAATATTTGCCTGCGTAGTTTGCAATTTCTTCAGTCACTAGTAGCATATTTAAATCACGATGTATATTTGAATTTTTTATATACCATGGAGCCGATGTTATTAACCGTAAGATTTTGTTTTGCCTTCGTTGGATTCTCTCGACATTAGAAGCTGAAGCAGTACCCCAAAGCTGAATTCCGTAGCACCACATAGGTTTTAATATACAAGTATTAAAAGTTTACAATCTAAGGTGAGGGTTGAATTTCCACCAACCAGTCAATGTACCTGAGTTAATTTTAGTTTCATTTGTGTTAACTTAAAGTCAATGTGGTGTTTCAAAGTAAGCCATCGATCAAGGTGTATACCAAGATATTTTACATAAGTATGTTGAGGGATAATTTGATTGTTAATCCGAATGGGTGAACAAGTATCTCTTCGTAATGTATATGTTACTTGAACACAGTTTTGTTCGTTTACCTTAATTCTCCATAAGTTTAGCCATAGTTCCAGCTAGGTAATGTGTTCTTGAATATATCGGGATGCCTCGTAAGGATTTTCATGCATACTAAGGCAGGCTGTATCATCGGCAAATGTAGGTGTGTGAATGTTACTGCTCAATGGCATATCACAAGTATAAATCAAATATAAAACTGGCCCCAGTATACTCCCCTGTGGCACACCGGGTGAGATTATTTCAGGCGTACTCATAAAGTCTCCTTCCACAACAGTGAACTTCCGGGCAATAATGTAACTTTCCAAAAGACTTACAACGTTTATTGGACCATCAATTTGGTTTTAGAAGTTAGCATAGCACCATTGATCAAACTCATAGATTGGTCCAATTTATAAGAACAACATTTGAAGAAAAGAAGTATTGTTCTGCACTGTTTATCGACGTTTCTCAGGCATTTGATAAAGTGTGGCATTAAGGCCTAATTTTAAAATTAAAGACATACCTACCAATAAACGTTGTAAGTCTTTTGGAAAGTTACATTACTGCACGGAAGTTCACTGTTGTGGAAGGAGACTTTATGAGTATGCTTGCAACTATCTCATCCGGTGTGTCACAGGGGAGTATACTGGGGCCAGTTTTGTATTTGATTTATACTTGTAATATGCCTCTGAGCAGCAAAATCCACACTTCCACATTTGCTGATGATACAGCCTGTCTTAGTATGCATGAAAATCCTTACGAGGCATCCCGATATATTCAAGAACACATTACCCAGCTGAAACTATGGCTAAACTTATGGAGAATTAAGGTAAACGAACAAAAGTGTGTTCAAGTAACATATACATTACGAAGAGATACTTGTTCACCCATTCGGATTAACAATCAAGTTATCCCTCAACATACTTATTTGAAATATCTTGGTATACACCTTGATCGACGGCTTACTTGGAAACACCACATTGACTTTAAGTTAACACAAATGAAACTAAAATTAATTCAGGTACATTGGCTGATTGGTAGAAATTCAACCCTCAGTCTAGATTGCAAACTTTTGATTTACAAGTCACTTTTGCAACCTATATGGTGCTACGGAATTCAACTATGGCGCACTGCTTCAGCTTCCAATGTCGAGAGAATCCAACGAAGGCAAAATAAAATTTTGCGATTAATAACATCGGCTCCATGGTATATAAAAAATTCAAATATACATCGTGATTGAAGAAATTGCAAAATACGCAGGCAAATATTTAACAAAACTCGAGTTACATCCTAATCCGCTTACTCGTACTATTTTGAACTTTACTGGACACATCCGCCTAAAAAAGACACAAGGGCTCTTATTCACAACATTTCAGATGGGACTTCTTGAAAATACTTTTTATTTTATTTTTTTCTTCCTTTTGATTATAACTACTTATGTATTATTTATAACTATTTCTAAATTTATGTCCGACAGTGGTCGGGCCTAATAATTATATTTTAGATTTAAGATTTGAATACTTATTGTTAGTTCATATTTCAAGATACAATAAATAAAAATATGTATTAAAAAAAAGAACAAACCCGAGGCTTACTTTTCGCTCTCTAAAATACGTTTAAATGTGTCAGCTCAAGATGGACTGCCACTAAACTTCATTCAGACAATATATCTGTTCTCTATCAACCGTTATCATTAACGAAACAGATTTTGAGAGTATTTAATAAGAAAAAGGGAAATTCAAATATATTGGATAACTTAATTAATCATTCCTATCGTATCTATTTTATCCTTAGTTGTGGAGCAGAGTATTGAAACACCAGATGACTTTTTAGATTGAAGAACCAGATGATAAACTATATGGATTTGATGAACCACACAAAAAAACCTTCCAGCGAATTGTAATACGATGAATCAAAACAATTCACATATTCCATTTGCAACTGAGTATATAAAGCAGAAATCTACTTGTACATCAACTCACACCACACACTGTGGACCAAACACAAAGAACGCTGATGATGAAGGTGTAGTGGCCTTCGGAAATAGTTGTTCCGTTCTTCTACGTGTTTGTTAGAATATTTACAAGTAAATTTGGTGTTATTTGTTCACTAATAATTATCACATGTAATTTGGCTTGCAAAGCGATACAAACTTTATCTTAATCAAAATCATATATATAGAAACAGTTTTGTTTTCAAAATAATCACCTGTATTGCGTATGTCGAGTCGAATATTCGTCTACGAAAATTTTGTTCTAGATGAAAGGTACGTGTACAAGTTTTCTTTAAGCTAGGACAAAACTGTCGTAGACGAATATTCGACTTGACATACGCAATACGGGTGAATATCTTTATTTTCAAATCAAAACGCACAATTTTCATTTCGAAAATGTTTGTTTTTTTTATCAGTATTCATAAATATAATAATAATAATTATATTTATATATTATACTGTTTATGTTCAGCATTTAATTTTTAATTTCAAAACGTAGTTTTTTAATATGAAAACTGACATTTTCAATTGGAATACTTTTCATTTTATACTTCAATTATATAATAGTGTAATATAAATATGTGTAACTTTGTATAAATAATTAATAAAAAATTATTTTGGGAATAGCAATATTTTTAGTAAAACCCATAAATTTTAGCTTAAAAATTCACAAAATTAATTCTATTTCATCACAGTTTTATATATAAAATGAAGTTGCATTTTTGACTACTGTTTTAAGTTTGTTTATTTTTTAATAGACAGTATTTTAAACATGTTGCGATTAATCGTGTATAGAAACATTTTTGGTTGAGACCGCCTAAGGATATGCTATGAAATTTTAACATTATTATTTGCAAATAAAAGTTTTGCTCAACCAAGCAACCTGACGACTAAAATAAAAAGAAGTATGCATTGAAAATATGTACAACAGAATATAGAAAGTGGAAGCACAACTACAAATGAAAATAACATTTTAATAAAACAGCAAGTCATACATACAAAAGTTGTAAAACATATGCATATATGTATATGGATGTATGTATGTATGTCAGAAAAAATGCAGTAAACCGTAAAAAATATGGAAGAACCAGCAGCAGGTTTATTGTTGTTGTTTTTCTTTCATAATGAAAAAGAAAGGCAGAGTCTAATAGCAACAATTAAATATGAAAAAAAACTATCAAACCTGCTTTGAACGGTTTCTGCAAGAGAATGTTTTTAAAGAGGGTTTTGTTCAATACTATTGTATGTGCGCGAGTGTGTGTGTGTGAGCTTTCAAGCCCCAGCACTTAACAAGAACAGTGACGCAGTTTATTGTTGTTTTATTGTTGCCTTCTTCAACGGTGATCGTCATTACCGATGGGTACCAGTAAGTTTTATTTTTATATTTATTTTTTTTCTTTTGTTTGGCTTCGTGTGCTTTATTTGTGTGAGTATGAGTGCATGTGTGCTGTATGTTTGGCCCAATCGATCTTTTACTTCGTGCTTGCTCTTGCTTCTTCTACTGTTGGAGCTGACGACTGGCTGGTTTAATTTATGTATTTTTCTTTCTTTTTATTTTTTTTGCTATTGTATGCTTCAGCTTAAAGGGAGCGAGCTCTCTACGTAAGAATTGAGGTAAAAAGAAAGTGCAAGTGGACGCGGATGCTTAAGTATTCCAAAGAGGTTTTGCTTGTTTTTTTTTTTTGCTTTGTTGTATTGTCTTGTGTGTGTTTAGTTGTGTATCTATGTATATATGTATCTGTCCGCATGTCCATACATAGTATACTTATGATTGTTTATTATTTTAGAAACCAGTTGTCGGTTGCTGTCGACTGAGCAAAAAGAAGGCAGCAAATTTGACCCACATTTTGTTGCTGTTATACTGCTGATTGTACGTGTGTACAATCAGAATGTTTCATGCTTCGATTTTTTTCTCTTCAGCTTTTTTTGTTGTTGTTTTATTTTCTATTGTTGTTGTTGTTAGTACATATTGACTTTCGCGGCTTACGTGATACAAAACGAAATTTTGTGTGTAGCTCTGGGGGTGGACCGAAAAGTATTTTTAGAAATATTCATCGCTAATTTTGACTACAAAAGATATGTACCTATAGTAAATCGTTTGTGATTAGCATATTTCATTATTATAACTACATTGAGGAATAATCTCAGCCGGGCTTAAAGTTCGCTTTACAATTATTCTGCTTTTTGTAAGTTCTATGTGTTTAAATAAAGCAGTTGTATTATAAACCCTGCCAATCATATCCCTGTTAATTAAATTTCTTTCGGGAAATCCATTCTAAGGCAGATGTATTGTCTTAACTTAGTAAAATGTCTAGAGTTCTTTTTATACCATCAACGTACACAAGTACATACATACTCCTAAATAAAATAAACATCTTTCGGATGTTATTTGCACATACAAGATTTTTTTCTTTTTGTAATTTATTTGTTGAAATTTTAGGCCTTTAATTCGTATTTGAACAAGAATAAGCACAAGCAACATATTTTTTTCATACAATTATGCTAAACACTTTCCAATTTCTTTTCGTTTTTTTTTATTTTACGGCACTTTATTTAAAATATGTAAAACGAAACTTTTTTCGCATTGAGTATTTTTAAAAGTGAAGACTTTTTACGAATTCTAATTGTTGCCTTCGGTTAAATTATTATTCTGTATATAACGTTATGATGTTTCAATTTCTACTAATAATGTGTATTCTTCTGCCTTTTTTTTGAATAATTGAAAGTTGTTCATTAGAGGAAAGATAAAAACCATAATTACTGCCTTTCATGAAAGATGTACATATGTATGTACATATGTTGTATAAATGCATATGTACATATGAGTACAGAGTAAAAAAATCAAGTTTGTGATAAATTTGAGTCTGATTTAGGGCCAATATTATAACTTGCCATTATTTAAAGATAGAATTTTATTGGATGGATAAACACTTTTTCATTATTACAACTTCCCTTTAACCAAAAGTGAGCAATAAGTTAAAGGCAAGTTCACCCTACATTTACCTTTTATCGTGAGGTTTACTCATTTGGAGCTGCCACATTTTCATAAGTTGCCACACTTTCTATTTTATACATTACAGCCAAATTTATTTTAACAAAATATGACAAAAAACAAAAACAAAAACAATATAACACAAAACACATAATAACACAAAAAAAAACAAAAGAATTGAGAAAAATGGTTTCATTATGTTTGTAGTTTCGCAAATAAACAAAAGCAAGTTGCCACTAAGTGCTTTTTACAATCAATATCCACAGGTTCCACAGAAAAGTTGCCATCAAACAAAAATTGTAGTATTTATTTTATCGGACAGTTGTAATAATGGAAAAATTTAAAAGTCACTTTATAGTTCAGTATTGCTAAACTTAGGATTTACTATCTGCAACTTTATCGTGAAGTCATAATAATGGCCCTTAGTTTAATAATGCACACTTTTGCATATAGTATGTATGTACATATGTGTATATTTTTTAAATTTTTTAGCTTTAGTTACTTTTATTATTATTGTTCGAACTTCACTTCTTTCTATATTTATAAGTTGATTAGGCTAATGTTCGTATCGCTTTGCAAGCCATATTACATGTGATAATTATTAATGAACAAATAACACCAAAGTTAATTGTAAATATTCTGACAAACACTAGTGGAACGGAACAACTAGCTGTTTTTTTCGGAAGGCCACTACACCTTAATCCTCAGCGTTCTTTGTGTTTGGTCCTCTGTGTGTGGTGTCAGTTAATGTAGATTTCTGATTTATATACTCAGCCGTTATTGCAAATGGAATATGTTGAATTTTACCATCTCTTAATTTACAACAGTCTTGCCAGTGTCGGTTGTTCTTTTGATAATTATGCACATGTTATTTAATTTACTTACCTTTGTTCTACTTAAGACAAACATTTTTGGTTTGCTGCTATTAAGTATATCTTTATTTTATTTTTTGCCACAATCCCATAGCTATTAATTTTAATCAGTTTTATTATTATTGTTCGAACTTCAGTTGTTTCTATATTTATAATTTCATTAGGCTAAAGTTTGTATTGCTTTTTTATTGGTTTAAAAATATGAATTTACATGTAATGTTACTCTTTTGAACATCATAGAATCTAACTCCTTGGGAAGATAGCTCAAGCCAATAGTCCACAGGAGATGAGACGAAATTTCCTCTGTAGAGTTCACCTATTTGCCTGCATGTTATTACCCTTTTGGTCAGCAATTTCCTTACTAGGCTTATTAGCTACTGCTGGATACTCAGTATTTATAGAGCATGTGTGATAATGAACTTACATTTTCAAAAGAGTTTTCTCTAACTAGGAGAGCTATCAAAGCATATTCCTTATCAGCTATACCGTTGAAAATTTTCAAAAAGGGGCACAAAATAGGGATTTAAAACAAATAGCACAAAAGAGCATTTCTAAGAAGAAAAAATGGTACAACCTTAAAATCAAAAAAAAAAAAAAAAAAAAATAAGAAAACAGCTATTTTTATTAAGTAATTTTTATAAAAAAAAAACAAAGACGGACAATAAAATCAAACTACTCATGTATAATAAGTACAAAAATAGTCATGTTATGAAAACTCATATGTATGTACATATATAGCCTACGACTTATTTGCAAGTAAAAACTCTAACTTACTTACTCATGAAAACAATTACTGATTACTGGGGATGAGAAGAATTATATATGTATGTATGTATACAGAAAAAGGCTCATTGTATGATATTCTCAGCTTTATAGTTGCTTATTTGACGACTGTGAATATATTTCTATAATACCGGCTAGTTGAGTATTTGCAAAAACAGTTTTTATTTATATTATATTTATATTTTATTTTTATTTATTTTATAGATAGCTATTAAATATATAAAAAAAATCATAAAATATATGATAATAATAACACAGTGGTCAAATTGCGGCATTTGATATCGAACGAAATTCCAATAGAAATTAAATGGAAATTTCATAAGGTATCGAATGCTGTAATTTGCCCCAGTACTTAGGACTTACAATTTAGTGGTTGTGGCAGTAGATGAGAACAAGGATGGGCTTATACTCCTTGCATCGTGCTATATGCCACACGCTGATGATGCAACCCCAGCGGAGTTCCAACGGCTCGTTAAAGAAGCCTATGGCAAGAAGCTAAAACTGGTAATAGGCACAGACTCAAACGCGCACCATACAGTATGGGGAAGGACATCAATGATAGAGGTGAGTCACTTATTCAATTCATACTTCAAACTAACCTTATGATTGTGAACAGAGGTGAGGAGCCTACTTATATAGGTCCTACCTCATCTAACGTCTTGGACTTAACACTTGTTAATAATGAAGAAATTTTTGTAAATGACTGGAAGGTGCTTAGACGGCCGTCCTTCTCTGATCATTGCTATATAGCGTTTAAAATTTTGTCTAAAGTTTCAAAGCTTAGGAAATTGTATAGAAACCCACGTAATACCAGGTGGGAGTGCTATACTAAGGACATTGAAAACAACTTATATCAGGCTAAACCAATTAGGACTGAAGCTGATATTGAAAAATCTGTTAACTGCTTAACGAAAGTTATAACCAGGTCATATGAATCAGCTTGTCCCCTTTCGTGCATTAAACGTAAGTCTAAACCTCCATGGTGGAGTAGTAAATTAGACGTTCGGAGACGTGAACTGCGTGAATTCTTCAGATTGGCTAAATACATAGAACAAACTGAGTGCTGGAGGGACTACAAAAAAGCACTTAAATCTTTTAAGAAAGAGGTGAGAAAGGCCAAAAGAAATTCATGGAAGAATTTTTGTGGTAACATGGAAAAAACTACAGATACGGCTAGAATGAGGAAGCTGTTGTCTAGCAACCCATCTTTGCCTAGCACGATCTGTAAAGTGAATGGTGATTGGACTAGTTGCAGCCGGGAAACGTTGGAGGTTCTCTTGAACATACATTTCCCAGGTTGCACGGAGATCTCCTCTCGCTCTGAAACTACAAATGAACTGGATACTGAGAACTGTGACGTCATTTTCATTAGTAAAGTGGAATGGGCCATTAATTCTTTCGAACCTTATAAATCACCAGGGCCAGATGGCATCTTTCCGGGCCTACTTCAATATGGCGGACATAGGATAATTCTCATTGTCATGGAGGACAGCTAAGGTTGTGTTCATACCAAAAGCAGGTAGGAGTACCCATACGTATCCAAAAGACTTTAGGCCTATCAGTCTAACATCCTTTCTGTTGAAAACACTAGAGAGAATCTTGGATATACACATAAAAGAAAATTTATAACCAAATATTCTGTCTTCTAAACAACATGCCTATACAAAGGGTAAATCAGTAGAAACAGCACTCCATAATGTTGTCGAGCTGATTGAAAAATCGTTACACTATAAAGACTATGCTATGGGGGTCTTCCTAGACATTGAAGGCGCTTTCAATAATGTCTCTACGGACGCAATTATGGAAAGCGTTAATCGGTCTGGTGCTCACATATTAGTCAAGAAATGGATTGGCAATCTCTTAAGATTTAGAATTATATCTGCAGAATTAGGCAGTGCCACTATAAACAAGGAAGCTCATAGAGGAACTCCACAAGGAAGAGTTCTTTCACCTCTTCTTTGGACGCTTGTCGTGAATGACATTCTCATGGAATTCGAGGGTAAAGCAGCTAGGATTACGGCATATGCGGACGACATAGCCATTATCATAACTGGTAAGTTCCTCGACACAATTAGCTCCATTATGGAGTCCTCCTTAAAGGATATTCATAGATGGGCAGCCAGGGTAGGTCTGAACTTGAACCCTGAAAAAACAGATCTCGTACTTTTTACCAGAAGGAAAGTTACGGAATGGAGAACACCAAAATTGGACGGTATATCACTCTCGCCCAAAACACAGACAAAGTACCTGGGAGTTATTTTGGATAGTAAACTGACGTGGAAACCCAATATAGAGGATAGAGTCAAAAAGGCCACCACTGCTCTGTACGCATGTAAAAAGATGCTGGGAAAGACATGGGGACTTTCGCCTAATCTTATATATTGGACCTACACAGCGGTATCTAGACCAATTCTACTCTACGGAATACTTGTATGGCGGAGGGCGACTGAGACGAAAGCATACCTAAAAAAGTTAGAAAACACCCAGAGACTATCAGAACTCTGCATCACTGGAGCTCTGAAAAGTACACCTACTGCAGCCTTAGATGTTATGTTGGACCTTAAACCAATAAAACTAATCCGTAATCCGACTGAGAATAACAGAACAGATGTCGTACAAACCATTTGGTCACGGTAAATTGCTGGAAGACATGGAGTGTAACTCGGACTACATCATTCCAGAAATTAACTTTCTTGAAAAACCACAGATCACTATAAGGGAAGAAGGCTATCTCGAAGGTCTTAACTATAGGGGACATAGTTTCAATTTATTCACTGATGGTTCAAAGATGGAGGAAGGGGTAGGAGCTGCGGTTTACTGCCCAGAGCTCAGTATAGAGGAATCTTATAAACTTCCTGATTACTATAGCATATTCCAGGCGGAAATCTATGCAGCCAAAATGGCTGCAGAATTAGCTTTTACCCCTCAAACCATGAATGCGCGTGTGAATATATATATATAGACAGTCAAGCAGCAGTTAAGGCTATTTCAGCAGACTGTAACTACTCCTCGGTTGTGCTCATGTGTAGGAACACCCTAAATAGGCTATATGCTAACAGACAAGTACATGTTTTTTGGGTACGAGGACACATGGGGATTGAGGGAAACGAAATGGCAGATACACTGGCCAAAAGGGGAATCCAATTACCTGTGGAAGAAATGGTATATGTTAGGAACCCAATTCAACACTTGAAAGGGATCTTAGACTCTAAGATGAAGGAAGAAGCGGAGGAAAGTTGGCGTGCGACGAAAACTTGTAAAACTTCTAAAATCATGTGGAGTTCCTATGATCCTAAATCGACTAAATTCCTTTTATCACTAATCACTTGTCATTTTTTTGGGTATCGCTAAGGATCAATCTTGGTCTATGCGAGGTCCTTTGACCACCCAGACTAACCTAACCTAACCTAGGACTTACAAAAAAATTTGAGATTGTAAAAGCATAAATATATAATTATGGGACATTGTTTATATCACTTATTTACTTAAAACTCAGCATAACTCACAAAATTTACTTTAAGGAAAAACTATTTAAAGTTTTGATTAAAATTTGGAAATTCTATTTTGAAGAGTATCATATAGTTCTGATACTCTTTCAATGCATTATGCATAGTTATTAAATACCTTAAATAGCTATTTTTTTTAATTGTACATCTGTATTTATTAATAAGTTCTTTACTTGGAATCCAATCTTCCAAATCAAGTTTAAAGCAGACAGCATGGACTGACAAGTGTCTACTTTCAGCTTATTTAACAATTTTTCAGCAATGCTAGCTTATGTTTTTTTTTTGTAAATTTTATTTAGTAAAGATGAAGAAATAAGGTGTAATTCACCAAATTTGCAACCGCAGAATCTGGATAAATTTTTGCATTTAATTCGGCAAATTTATCCATTGAATTAAACGAGTAGTTGCAACTTCATTTCAGCAATAGATAGCAGCTTTCCTCCGTAAAAATTTAAAATTGTGTTAATTAAAAAATAAAATGTGTGGTTATTCTGAAAACAATTACATTTTATGTAAGTGTATGAAGTTGCGTTTAGCAAGTAAAAAATTACATTATTAAGAAAGGTGCCGTCTCCTGGAAAAATGTGAATGCAATATTTTTTGAACTGTTCCTTAACTTAGTGGAAATTTATGGAAATGCACCACTTGTTCGTAAGCGGCTACAAAAGTTTTTCGTTACCACTTCTTGATGGAGGACGGTAAGAATTTATTTTCCTTGCCACCGTCTCCCATGTACACGCCGTAGAAGAACTGCGGATTTCCTGTGGCCAAATGAGAAAACTCTTCCATGCAGGCGACCAATTGTTCAAACTGCATAGCTGTTGTCATTTTGATGCTGAATAATCAAATTTATTTTTAATATGAAAGTACACTTAATTTTATTTTATGGTATATACTATGTACATTAGACCGTATCAGAAAAAAAGTTCTCCGTACACCAGCGAATATAAAGTATTGTTCCAAGGACATTTTCATAAATTTTTTTTTGCCGAAAGTAGGGGTCGCCTTTTTAGTTTTTTCGTTATATCTTCCATATTTACAGTCCGATCTTACAGTTTGATGTAGCGAATTTTTTTGTCTCAGGGAGGCCAATATTTTTACTCTGAGATCCATTGACCTCAAGTGTACCGATCTAGTACTTACCCCCAAAACTCATTTCCTACCATCCTAATGTGACACCCTAATGTTAGAAACTTATAGCTCGCAAAAAATCATAAAACGTTTGCTAAGAAAGTATTTCGATAATTACAGCACAACTATTTAAAAAATGCTTTTATAAATTCATTGTTGCAGACCGTAGGGATCACCTTTTTAAATTTGTCATAGCTACAATATTTACATTAAGATATTAAAGTATAATATATCGATGAGTTTGTCTGAGGCAGACCAATTTTTTTAATTCAAAACTCTTTGACCTCAAGTAACCTTTACATTATACCTCAAATTATACAACAAGGAATAAGCAACAAAAAGCAAAGTAAAATAATAGAAATTTTAATCGATGATATATCGACGAAATTCAAGTTGGCTATATTTTTGACGGCTCTCGAGTTTAGAAAAAATGTGGCCAATGCGTTGCTCGTCGGTGACCGCCATGGCAGATTCATGTACTACATGAACAAAACGCTCGGTGTTGTGAGAACGAGTTGGATAAGCAGTGAAAATAATTAGGTTTAGCAAGGAAAACTATGAAATTAAGATATTTTGCTTCGGCTTACCTGGTAATTCGATTACATTTTGCGAACATTGTAATGCTTCCAGATGCTATTGGGTATAGTTAGAACTGCAAGCATGGCGGCTCTGTCAATTCTAACTTATTCCAATTGATCATATCGAAGTATGAGTCACTTTCGAAGTTTATAAAATTAACAACTTGTGGACCGAACATTTGACGAATACATCCAGTTGCATCATTACGGGCTAATAAAATTTTAGTATAGCCATCTGAACGCCCTATCGCATCTTTGTCTGTTATCATCGATAACAAAACATTCTCATGGTGGAAAAAGTACGAGTTATTTTGGATAACAGGACGGAGAGTCTGTTGAACGTCTTCCGGGTTGATACTATAGACGTACTTGCACCTATGTATTTATTTCATTTTGAGATCATTTTAAGCCAACAACAACAAAACGATTTTTTCCTGATTTACCTTCTTCGCGTTTTTATTTTTTGATGCCTTGGCAACACTATCCGGCAGTTACATACAAATAAAAGAAATAGAATTTATTGCTTTGCCATTTTTGTCATTCGAGTTACTCTAACTCTAAGAAAATTAATAATTTTCAAGTTAAATTTTTGAATATCACAAAATTTCTTTTCAGGTCACGTTCTATATACACAAGTCTTTCTAAATAAATCCCACGAGTCGCAGCTGCTGGCCAAGAAAATTCTCTTTAAATTGAATTAATTTGAAAACTAAAAACCTTTAAACAAATTTCCGCTAAAAAAAACATATAATAAGACATTCCCAAAAACAAACAAAAAAATACAAAATAAATAAGCTCTGATAGCAACAAAAATAAAAAAGCAACAACTTTCGATTGTAGGCCTTTTCAAACCGTGTTTTTTTCTATAAGAAGAAAACGAAAAAGAATCATTTAAGATTCTTTGTAAACGTCGTAATTCAATTTTTGTACTTTTTTAAATTTTATTTCGTTTATCTCTTTGTTAGCTAGACCTCAATTCTTATTCTTTTTTTTTTCTTTTTTTTTGGAAGAGCTCTTAATAGTTCTGTATGCTTTTTTTAATGTTTTTTTTTTTTTTGTTGGATAAATAAGAAATTGGGTCACATGTTGGAAAAATCTTTTTAAATTTTTGTGATCTTTTCTTTTTTTGGTCTTTTAATACTTTTTAACATTTTGATTTAGTTTTATACGTCTTCCCTGCTGTTGCTTTTGGCTAGTTAATGGAGTTTGTTTTAAAGTGAAGTTAGAATTTGTAAAAGTATTTGAGATTGGTGAATAGAAAATGTTTGTAATTTGGCTTAACGTCAGATTGTGTTCCCTTATTGTTTTTTTTTAGATTATTTTCACAGAAAAATTTTTTTCTTGTTAAAAAGAAAGCATAAATGTTCTTAATTTGCCTAGAAAGATGTATAAAATTTCTTAATAAAAAGAGTGTCAATAAATCTTTTTTTTTTTTTTGAAGTTTGAATGATGTGATTATTGTATGCAATAAGGGAATAAAATGATTGTTTAAAAGTTAAAGAGGACAAAGGTTGTATTTTTAAATGTACACCCAGGGAAAAAACAGTTTAAAATCTATAAAAACCATATTGAATTAATAAAAAACATTAACGAAAGTCTAGTCATGTTAAAATTTCTTATTTCAATATCGAAAAATGTTAATTTACAGTATTAATTCATTAATTTTTTTTTATTTTTAAGTATATCACCATACATTTTCTATTATATTGAAAATCATTGAATTAATGTGACGCGTTCGTATTTTAAATTGCCGCTTTTCCCTGAGTGTATATATCATATGAAAGCTGTCTTTACACTTGGCTGAGTTCTTAGCCAAATCTAAGCATTTGACAATGACCATTCAAATTAAATATTGTTTTTCAATGTTTTTAACTCAGCTCAGATGAAAAACAACGATAAAATGTTAAATTGTTAAAAATGACAGTGAAAATCTGATTTTAATAAAATAATTTAATTTTTTCGGAACATCAAAACATGTCATTGATATTTGAAACTATTTCAGGCACAATGGCTGTTTATACGAAGCACATTCTGGACGTCAAATTTAGTGCCTCTTTTTCGAGCATTGCTGGCCGTATCTGTTGAATGACACGAATAATGTTGGTGGCCAAGACGTCAACATGAACCAGTAACTTCATGTGGCCGCATTAGAACAAATTAACTTTTTCAATTATAATTGCTTTCAAACTTATATATATAAGAATACTGAAGAATATTTATTTATTCAGGTCATTGATTTTGGAGCGTAAACGAAAATATTTTAAATTTTGTAAAATTCTACGTTGGTTTCTTTCCATGTCAATATATTTAATTACAAAATATATTATTTCTCATAACAAAAATTAAATACAGGTATGTGATGGAAATCGGTTCGAGTTGAAATGAAATCGTAAGCTTAAAACGTAGAAAATAGTTTTTCGTGTGACAGAATACGATTCGATTTCATATTCAAACTTTAGATTTCATATTCAGTTGGTTACAAAAAATCCTTTATATTTTTTTTTTTTTTTGCTGCTAACTGAAATTGAAGCCAATAATGCTGAGGCCGGCTGTAGGTTGCCAAACATATTTTCGGCGACGAAGAAATGGAAATCGTTGGATCGCGGTGTGCTGAGATAATTGTTGCAATAATGTCAAATTTTTTCTTAATTTCAAACACGGATTTTTTGATGCGTAAACATCTATACGTTGGGGGGTAAAAATCTTTTTCACAATACAATCACAAATTTTGAATAAGATGTGCGATGGGTTATCAAATCGGTGTGAGCTATGTATGAGTGTATTAGTGTAATCATACGGACAACAAGAAGTACAGAGAAACTTAACAGCTGCATAGAAATACACTCAACCGAATTTTAAAGCATACCTTCAGGAACAATGTTATTTTAATAGGAATTGCTTGTGAAGTGTAATAGTGATGCCAGTGGGGATAATTTTGTTAAAAAGTTGAAAAATATAAACTTTAAAATAAATATTTTAATATTCTTTATTGTTTATAAAGAATTTATAATATTATATTATAACATATCTTCATTACTTACTGTTGCCTTACACTGAGCAATTCTCCACAAACCCCCACAACTAATAATTCCACTAATATAGATGCAGTTTTCCATAGATTTTTAAATACAGTAGAGTCAAAAATGTATATATCTTATTTCAGTTACCATGAGCCAATACTAAAAAAATTTCATTACTAGGTGTTTACACATCTCCCCTGTGATCGGACTCACATTGCTTTTTTTTAATGAAAAAACTTTTATTTTTAAAACCATGGAAAAGTCATGCAAAAAAATTGGCCGCGTCGACGGCTAGACGCCGGTGTTTAAAATACATGCCGGCGGCAGATTTTAGATGATCACCTTCAACCTACATACGATTAAATTGTTTTAAACAAAAATAAATTTGTTTAAAAAATTATTTTTATTGTGGTATCATCTGTCTTTAATTATTTTAAAGAATGTTACTTACATTTTCACACAAGTTACTCGATTTAAAAACGCAAAAAAAAAAACACAAATTACGTTTTCCATCACATCTTTTATTTCTAATATTTTCATAGAACAAGATCATAGAACAAGATAAGAAATGAAATCGATTTCGATTTAAAATAAAACCAGAATGAAATCGAAATACGTTTTTACGTTTTTCAATAGAATTTTAATCGAAAACAGCTCCCATCACATAAGTACCTCATAAATATATTTTCAAACTCAAATTTTATTTTATTATGGAAATTTGGACTCAGCGGCGTTAATTAAGGTCCCATAATAACTTATTGAGTCTTTCTGAAACTTAGTACGTTCAATATTTCAGTGTGGGAGTAAAATCTTATTATGAACATACATATATATGTATGTACATATGTATGTATCATAGCTTTATGCCGAATTTACATCTGGCATTTCATGTGTTGTCATTTTGTGGTGTGATTTCCATATGTTTGCAGTACCGTTCCCATCAAATTTTTCGATGACACACAATTTTGTTGTGTCATTGTGACACGAAAAAGTCCCATCCCTAAAAAATGGCAATACGGTATCATTGTCTACATCAGAAACTATTTTTGACATAATGACATTTAGTGTCATTTGCTTTATCATTGTGAGACTTTGTTTTGCGTATTGTTTGTTAATTAATATTCATACAAATCGATAATCGCTAATTTGTGCAATTGGCTAGTGCCACTGTGTGTTCATCAATGATAAGAACAAAATTAAGAAAATCTAAAAAAACGAAAGTGGAAAGTGGTGGAAAAGACCAGGGCTTAATGTATACTCTGCATTCCAGTTTATGGAAGCAGTATTCAAGTTGGTTTAAAAATTTCGTGCACATGAAGACCTAATTCAAACGAAATTTCTCCCCATGCACTTTTACTTGCATTTGTATACTTATAAATGCTACACAGATATATAATTCCACACAGCCTCACGAACCTCCAAAACTGAATTAGCTGTGTCGTTGTGTCATGCCTCCTTTTCTCACACTATTCTATGCTTTTCCACTTTCTTTTTAACTTTACATACTTTTTATTTTTATACCCACACACATTTAAAATTCTTTCGGTAATTTGGTCAAAATGCCAACACGCTGATATTTTCTTTTTGTGTTTCCAATGCAGCCAACTTATTCTCACAGCTGTTTACATCAGATGTGCAAATAGTTTATGTGGTAGTGCCACACAACGAAAAATATCGCAAATGACAAACTTTGCCACCAGTTCCCACTTTTATTTTTGCCCAATATACATATGTCACAAAATGCCAGAGTGTGCACTCGGCCTTACAGCATGTTTATAGAACCCAATATGTCTAAAATACGCGTATAAAACCTGACGTGTGTCAAGTTTGGGGTTGTATAACGCGAATGTCATTTTATTTTTGTAAAAAACGTAACAAGTGACAGTTTGTTTGGGTTTGTATAACGCGTTTTCTGCTGTCAAAACAAAAAAAAGTGCACGAATGCAAAATTACATTCGTCGGAGGAAAAAATTAAAAATTTTATATGAAATAAATAAAATAAAATTGATATATCCGCAAAAAAGTGAATGTTGCTACAAATAGTACATTTTTATTTGTTTTTTTATTATTGTAAGTGGCAATTAAAGCATAAAGTTGACAACAGCCGTGCAGGTATTATTTTTGAAAACTCATTTTCTTATTTCTTGCAAGATAATAGCTCATTTTATGCTATTTCATTATTTGTATATGTGTATAAAGCTAAAGATTTCTTTTTTAAATGAAAACTTTTCATTTACATAAATACTTCCATGTTGCCGTCAAAAAGGGTTACCTTTTTTAATGACAAAAATACAAATTTTATATGACAAAATGTAAACAAATAAAAGTTATTTACAGAATGGCAACACTGTGATTTGGCACTAAATTGCTAAGAGCGCCACACGACGTAAGACGGACGAAAAAAAATGAACGTGTTCTACAAATGCAAATTCTTACGTATTCGTGCGTGTGCCATTCGTGCGTGTCTTGATTGTGACGTGTTCTATAAACATGCTGTTAGTCTAGGTACTCGTAGATTGTTTCTTGGACTATTATAAAAATGTCGAATAATATATACATATGTACATACATATAGCACACTAAATCATAAAGAGTCACAACTCAAAAAAATCCAAATTCTGAGTAGTTGCAAACAACTGTTGATACTGTACGAATGACGCAAGTATGTAACATAAAAACAAACATAACGATATTTTATTGCAAAAGAAATTGTTGCGATCGTTAGAGATTTGTTCAATTAACTGGTTTATAAAAAAACAAAACCATATTGAGTGTTGACTGTTTATGATTTAGTGTGCGATATGTACATATTTGCTATTAGCAATAATATCAATATCGCTAATATATATGTGTATTTAATGTTATCAAAAAGCTCACAAGCACATAAATAAAAAAAAAGGTCAAATTCTTATCCAAAATTTCACAATTGCAATCTTCAAGGTCTCATATCATTTCTAGGCAACCTGCTTACTTCACCACATTATTTTTCCCTCCATAAGGAAATAAAGAGATATCAGCTATTACCGTCTGTATTATAAGGGTAGAAATATTGGTAAGTATGCAGGTTCCATAGAAATGATATGACGATTACAAATTATCACATGTATGTTTTACATTTTGTTTTTCTTATGAATTGAACAGGCTAATGTTCGTATCGCTTTTTAAGCCAAATCACATGTGATAATTATTAATGAACAAATAACATCAAAGTTAGTTGTACATATTCTGACAACGGAACAGCTAGCCGTTTTAGAAGGCCACTAAACCTTCATCATCAGCGTTCTTCTGTGTTTTGTCCACTGTGTGTGGTGTCAGTTGATGTAGATTTCTGCCTTATATACGAAACTTTTTATTGCAAATGGAATATGTGAACTGGTTTGATTTCAATGATGTTTTTTGTAATGAAGGCTCAAAGTTACCATCTCTAAATTTAAAACAGTCTTACCATTGTCGTTTGTTCTTTACTAATTATGCACATGTTAGTTAATTTGCTTATTTTTGTTCTACTTAAGACAGAATTTTTTGGTTTGTTACTATTAAGTATATTTTTATTTAATTTTTGCCACAAGCCAATGACTATTAATTTTAGTTAATTTAATTACTAAAATATAACTTGGACGGGAGCACTACCGTGAGTCTAGATACTAATTTTTTCACCATTGCAGCAAAATTAATGCAATAATATATACGGCACACATTTTTTTGTCGCATCTTAATGTCCACCAATATTGGTGAAACATATATAGTTTGAAAGGTATTTTTGTGTAGATATGAACAATAATATGTAAATGTTTTTTCAAATTTCTTGGCTGAAAAGTAGTAAAAAACTATTTAAATTTGCTTGAAAAAATACGACTTTCTTCTTTGTTTTCGCTTTGTAAATATGTGCTTATAACAAATAGGTGTCAAGTGGTCTAATTACACCACCGGGTGATCCTAGTACTTTTAAAACGAATACAATTTAATGAACGTTTTCATATGACATTTACTGCCTATTTATATTGAAAGCAAAAACAAAGCACTCAAAATTTGTTTTTGTCGTTTGAAAACGATTGGTACTGTTTTATAAAATACATAAATACATTGTTTTACGTAAGATAAAAATTTTGTTTTCATATCCCAGCAAAAAATTTTCGAAATTTTGTAATGGGTAGTACTCTTTTAATGGCTTACAAAGTAACGAGTGGTACTTATTTATCTAATTATTTTATTTGCATAACAATGACTGTCATGTAATTAACAAGTAAGAGTGCTATATTCGGCTGTGCCGAATCTTATATTCCCTTTACCAACGTACGTACATACATATATATAGTATACAGACACATACATACATATTTGTTTCCATCTTGGGAGCTTTAATTTTCATTTTTCAAATTTCATACGCTAAACTTTTCTTTCAGAAGCATAAAATATATTCAATTTATAAAGAAAACGAAAAAAAATTTTAGACCTATTTATTTTTACATAACACAAAAAGTGTGAGTTTTCCAACCCTGGAGTCATAATTTTGGATTTTTCTGATTATTGATACCAATCTAGTTCTTTAAAAAATACATAAAATATGTTAATTGAACAAAGCAAAAACGAAATAAGGAAAAACTTAGTTTCATTTAATTCCTTTAATATTAAAAAATTCAGTAAAGTGCGACTTTGAATCGCGCACGATTCAGGCAGGCTATTTTGCTTTTCCGAAAATTTTTTCAGTTTAAACGATTTTTTCAGTGTTGTCGCTTTTTTCTCGTTTCGGCGATTTTTTTCTGTTTTTGGAGGTTTTTTTCTTTTTGGCGATTTTTTTCTGTTTTTGGGCTTTTCTTCATTTTGGAGATTTTTTTTCAGTTTGGAGATTTTTTTTTTCAGTTTGGCGATTTTTTTTCAGTTTTTGGGTTTCTTTTATATAAGCAATTTTTTTGGTTTTTTTCATTTTGGCGATTTTTTTCTGTTTTTTGGGGTTTTTTTCGGTTGGCGATTTTTTTCATTTTGGCGATTTTTTTTTTCATTTTGGCGATTTTTTCTGTTTTTTAGGTTTATTTTTCGTTTTGGCATTTTTTTCCATTTTGGCGATTTTTTTTCATTTTGGCGATTTTTTTTCATTTTGCCGATTTTTTTTCATTTTAGCAATTTTTCCGTTTTATGCGATTTATTTTAGTCTTAGAAATTTTTTTTAATTTGGTGCTTTTTTTCGTTTTGGCGATTTTTTTTTGTTTTTGGCGATTTTTTTCAGTTTGGCGATTTTATAATTTTTTGATTTTTTAGTTTTACCGTTTTTGAAAATTTCAAGAGTTTTGCTCTTATGGTTTCCAAGATACAGCAAGTTGTCAAAATTGCATAGTCAAAAGTGCATTAACTGATGGAACACCCTTTAATTTAAATTTTTTGAAATTTTAGTGTTAATTTTTGTAGTCTGTATAAAAATACACTAACCTTACAAATTTCAAGTGTATATACATATAATTGTATGTATATTACATGGGATTTTAGAATTTTTCGTTGCTCGTTTTGGAACACCCTTTAATTTCCAATTCTCATGTATTTGTTGTTGTAGCGGCCAAAGGTCTACACACTGTGTCCAAATTTCAGGTCTGTAGCTCGTACGGTTCTCGAGAAAATACTAATATAGTTTTCGACATAGTTAATTTTACATAACACAAAAAGTTACAGTTTTCCAACCCTGGAAACGTTTTTTTAATTTTTTTATATTTTTTTAATTTAAAATACCAGTTGTAATCGTACTGATGTGTAAAATAAGTTTATTTATTAAAAAAAAATAAAAATTTGTTTTCGGTAGTTACTTTTATATGGCAAAATATAGTTTACGTTTTCCAGCTCTGCAATCGTCTGCCCGATTTTGCTGAATTTCAATACCAATCTAAGTTGGACCATTTCTGATACATCAGTCTAAGAACGAAGTCTCTAGCTTTTCTAGGAGCTTCGGAAAACCGATTTCACGTACACCGGACGGACGGACGGACGGACGGACAGACGGACATCGCTTATTCGTCATCGCTATTCATAAGGACCCAGAATATATATATTTTTTTGGTCGCAAATTAAAATTATGGAAATTGCACACGGAATGACAAACCTATATATACCCTTTTCCATTTTTGGTGAAGGGTATAATTAGAGAGCATTTGAAGTTACTGCCGTAGTTTTTATTATGGGCTTTGTTAATTTGACAGCGATTTTTCCTGAAATTGCGGACTTATTCTGTTTAATCATTAAAAGTTGCTCAAAACTATTTTTTTTTTCATTAATAATTTTATATTATATTTTATTGGATTTAAAGGTAGGTTTTTCAATGTAGAAAAAGGCAAAAACATAATTATAAATATTATTTATTCGTAATTTTCCACAGTATTGTCTTCATTTTCAATATTAACGTTACAAATGTCATTTTCGTCAAGTAAATTTTCGACTTAGTTTTCCTCATTCCTGTCAGAAGAGGGTCTGATGTCAAAATCAACCTGTTTAGTACATCTTTGTTGCATTCTATTCTTGAAAATTTTCGAGAATAATCCAGCCTGCATGTCCGAACATGTTTATTACGGGCTTCTGCCGCTTCTTCAGAGAGTTGACCGATTGGCAGAATCGCCTCTCTTATTCCAGCTGCTCCATAGCGTAACACCTTGTCGGTGGCATAGGATAAAATTTACAAAGGGAAACATATAATTCAGCAATTTCCTTACAATAAGCCTCGAACTTTTCTGTGTTAATTTTAATACCAGAGCATCTAGTATTATTTTTAACCGGTAGATTAAATTTTTGTCAATCCCAGTTATCTCTCCTGATCTTTCGTTTTTTAAAAAGCGGGGACTGGTATTCCCATCATTAGTGTTCCCTTAGGTACAATGTCCAGCAATAAACCCAGTTGGTCTCGAACTTTTGTTTGTATTTCCTTTTTTTTTTTGACATTAGATCCTTCTCCTCGGCGGATAGGCGAGCATTCCACTTCCTTACTTTCTCTCAAAAAAAAAAAATACCTTCTTTTGGAAGCGATATTGTCCCATTAAGCCACTCTTTATTGTTTTCTAGGAATCTGGGCTTTGTGTTTCGGGTATTTGACCATTTCTGCTTAAATTCATGTCGTACAATCGACAATTTATGTTTCACTACAACAATGTTTGGGTCATGTTCGGAATAATGAGTGAGAACCTCTGGCTCCATAAATTTCAAATTTTCGTTGAAATTTTTAGCATCTGAGCGTTTCATAATGGCACATAAGTCTTTTCCGGTTAAAACCCTCATTCCAGAAGAGCCTTTAATAAAAAAAATTGCATTTAATTGAAATTCTTGCTTAACCGAGTTTTCAAAGCCCATGTATTAAAAAAATCGCTAAAAATTTAGGGGTGGATTGGGGTGGCTGTTTTAAGCTTTTTTAATTTTTGGAGAGTCTATTCTACAAAATACTATAAAATTTTAAGCTCGGCAATTGACAGAAATAGTTTTAAACCTTTGTGATATGTGAAGATATGTGTTTTTTTTTTCATTTTTAGAGCTTAATGGTTAAACAAAGGGCAAACAAAACTAGTAAATAATTAGAATCAATGTAAAACTTAAGTTTTAGATAAAGCACATACCTGGTTGTAAACAATTCATGATAGAAACTAACAAAAAATCCACTTTATCACCATAAAATAAATATTTGAAGACATTAAAGTTTTGAGGGTATCGAACAATTACTTACTGACTTCATGCAGCTGGTGAAAGGTTCAAGCGCACCATGTTGGTTCTACTGTTTGGAGGGGTTATCTGACTTTTGAAAAAAAAAAACAGTAAAAAGGGTGTAGAGCTATAATAAAAAAATTGCATTTTGAGCGACTTTTAGGGCCAAATACCTGTCTGTGCGTCGTAGTCGAAGTCGAAATACGACACTCGTAATAAGGCCCAGTATCTCTGGTAGTTCTAAGAGTTTGTGTACAGGTTCCTATATTATATGCTTTAATCTAATAAACATAAAGATAGCATGAAGTGTGTATATAAAGCCTACAGACAAAGTTATGTGAACCAGTGTTACCACAATAGCAATTTTAGCAAAATAGTCTAACATAAGAAAATGTTATTGTAATATTCGTATACTAGAGATCGACCGAAGGCGTTTTTTTTTTTGCCGAAGCCGAAGCCGAACTTTGGCTAAAATCATAAACTTCGGCCAAAACCGAAGCCGAAGCCGAATGTTTTAAATTTTAAAAATGATACTTGTTTTATATGAACTAAGAATAAAGTTTGCTTTTTTGAGATCACTGAAATAGCTGTAATATCTATTGGATACATAACAAGAAAAATAAAACTATTTTGCAATTTCTAGACTGCTTTTTCATATGATCACTCACAAGAACATCCAAGTAAAAGAAAATAGAAAGCAACTGGGTTGTATTTCAAAGCAACCCTTTCAAAACGTTAAACACAATAGAAACTGTCGGCGAGCAACGACCTAAAATAATGTTATTTTTCAAGCTTGGATGAAAAATATTCGGCTTCGGCTAATCGGCCGATTTTTGCCATAGGCCGAATGTTGGCCGATTACCAATTTTTGGCCGAAGGCCGAAGCCGAAGCCGATTAATCGGTCGAACTCTATCGTATACTCGTTAACTTAGTATTCTCTTCCAAAATAAATAATTTTTAGAATAAAAATATTTGATTTATATATTCAATTGCATGCTCCAAAATTTTATTCAGTCTCCTCTTTTTTAATTAAAAAAAATCCTGCTTGTTGCAAATTCAAAACTACCCAGGCTACAGGCGAAAATAAAATGAAGAAAAAATTTAATTATATGTTATTCTAAAAGTGTGCTGCTAGTTTTCTGCTACATTTTCAGTGTCTTCTTTAAAATTTATTATTTTGCCTATTGCTTCGTTAATAATTTTCAAAACCATACATTTTAAATTTGTAATAATAAAAATTTAAATACCCTGTGCAAGAATTCAAAAAATTTTCCAAAATTTTTATAGATTTTCGTAGAGAAGACAAAAAAAAAAGATTTATGTGACGACGTTTTGAGCACATCGAAATTTTCTTTTCAAGCAAGTATATTGATCTTCCAAATCCCTTTTATAACGGTAATTTTTGGCCTCATTCTAGGAAATCGTCAAAAAAGACTTAAAAATAGGGAGAGCGAGAATGAAATATGTATTTCATAACCAGGGCTAATACTTTCATGCAAATTCATATTTGTCGTCATAAAATCAAAATTAATCTGGATAACATAGTTTTCCGAATTGAAGAATTTGCAACAAATGCATATTTTTGCATATTTTATAATAAATACATATTTCAGATGCATATTTTTTTATAAAATTTTTTTGTTTTTATTTTAAATGTAGTGCAGTGTAGTTAAGTAAAACCACATAGCGACAAATAGTTGGCAAAGCCTCCAATCAATTAATTCAAAATTGCCAGCACAAGGTAGATTGTCAATTCACACGTTTGTATAATATTTTTCAGAAAATTTTACAATTTATTGCCAGACGTTTGTATGACAGTAAATTCATCTTATAAAGTCGTCAATCGAAAACTTATCAGTTGTCAGCATTTGTTAGAAATTGTTAAATATCAATCGTTTGTGGTTGTGTCAAATGAAAAAAGTAAAAATATAAATTATCTATTATGAACCATAAAGAAGCCATTGCAATGATTTTGTCTGCATATATTTTATTCTATATTTTTTCTTTAAAATCAAGCGTGTACAGTGTTGCCCATAGAAAGAATTCTCTTGCAATGACGCCAGTGTCAGATGCATAAACTTAAAATAAAAATGTCTGAGAAAAATCTGGCAATAATTTTACAATGTGTTCACACGATTGTAAGATGTCTGACAATTTGTCTTGAAATGGACTCACAATGTTTTTTCTGGCAACGATGGCAGACAAAACTTGCAGTTCACACGGTTATAAGAAATTTTTAACACATTTTACTGACAATATTGTAAGATCTGACAACCGTCTTTACATAGGTTAATGCAGGTGATTGCACTACGGTCTGTGTAGTTGAACTAATTTCTGCCCAACTGCCAAAAACTATATGAAAACATTGAAAATAATAACAACTTAAATTAATTAATTTAAATTTTATATATAGAGTTTGAGAATTGAACAGAATAATATCTTGTAGTTATATTAGTTATGAATTCACTTATCTAATGCGTTTGAAAATAAACATTAAAAGTTAGAATTTCATTTGATTTACTTTTACTTTTGATTTTAGTGCATATTTTAGGTTTTACTGCGCATGTTTTATAAGCATAACTTAGATTTTATAGTACATGAAAATAATAGGCCTAGTCAAGACACACCACCTTGTGCAACAGTTAAAAATTAAAAAAAAAAATTAAATGTGTTGTCAGAATATTTACATGTAACTTTGATGTTATTTGTTCATTAATAATTATCATTAGTAATTTGGCTTAAAAGGTGATACGCACATTAGCCTGTTCAATTCATAAGAATATAGAAACAAATGCAGGGGCCCGTTTCTCAAAACTACGAATTACAAATCCACAAGTAAAATACACACAAAACAACAATAAAATTTGTTAAAGTGTTGTTGTTTTGTGTGTATTTTGCTTGTAGATTTGTAATTTGTATTTTTGAGAAACGGGCCTCAGTTCGAAAAATAATAATTAAATTAACTTAAATAAAATAGTTTAATTGTTAAATTGTTGTAGTGAGAAAATCAAAAATATTTGCTGCAGAAGCCGTACAAAAGAGTGGCGAAATATTGAACAGTTAAAGTTAAAGTTAACGAAATTTTTTATCGACAATAAGTGAGTTGAAGTTTTCTTAATCTAATATAGATAATAAATTACAAAATAAAGTCGAAAATACACATACAGAAAATTGTATCTATTAAATTTAATTAACAAATTCCATTTCGTTTCTGCTTAGGAGTCTAATCAGTATACTTCAACCAAAAACTCTTTGGAATAAAAAAAGTATACGCTTATATAAAGACTCTCGATATAAAATTGGGAACAACCTACAAATATATCATAAGCTTATGAAATTCAAATAAAAAACTTTACACAACAAATATTTTATTCGATTTCGAGCCCCTTTTTACATTTTGCATAAACTTCTTACAATTAGTTGCCACATTGGGCAACATTGAAGCTTTGAAACTTATTATAGCTTTGTACTTAATTCTCAATATTATATGTGACACGGAAAGTTAAAAGGCACCTATGCTCAGAAAATAAGTTTGAAGTTCTTCTTCTTTTGTTCTTACTAATTTTTTATCAAAAGTGTATTTTGAAGCCAAGTTTTGGCAAATTAAATGCGGTTAGAAAATCCTACCTTTAGCTAATGGCAAGTTGTGAAAATGGCCCTTAGTCTCTTTTAGTTTATTTGAAAAATCTTTTGGTTGAAATCTACTGATGAGATTTCTAGGCAGAATGGAAACGCGAATAGACGTCGCTTAAGCAAGCAAACAAACATAAGTTTCTAATATATTAAAGACTAACTGAATTTTTCGTAAAGAATAATTTTGCTTATTAACAGATTTTGTATGAAAAACTGTTTTATAAACCTCTTAAAATTACATAAAAATTTGCTATCCAAATATTATAAAAAAAAATTTCATTTGTGTTGCACTTTTTGTTTGACTGCACAGAAAACGGTAACACCGTATTGCATTCAATAAACAAAAGATTTAAGACACAAACTTGAAAACGTTAATTTTGTTTTTTTGTTTTCTTATTTGTATAGTTGTTAAAGCAACAAAAATTCAAGAAGCAGCAATGCTACAAAAAGAAAAAAAAGAAGAAGAAGCAGAAAAACAAACTTTACTTGACTAAAACGAGTCATATCGAGAGATTGAGATGCTCGACCAAGACGATAGTGTGGCCACATAATGATAATAATGACGATGGCGATGATGATTATCATCTACGTCTTAATGTTAATGATGATGATTAATATCAACATGTAAATAAAAGCAACGTTACAAAAATACAAACAAAAAGAAACAAAAACTAAAACATTTTCACTTTTCAACAAAAAATAAAAATAAGAAATAAAAATAAAAAATAAAAGAAGAAGCAAGAGAATATGTCTGGATGTTTGGATGTTTAAATAAAATGAGATTTTTTTGTTGAACCACCCAAAAAAGAAATTTGGTTAATTCTCATTATAAAAATTAAGACAAAAAAAGGCAAATCATTACCTTTATTTGTGAAATACATGACTGTAAAGAAAGAATGAAATAATTTTTACCCAAACGAAAATTAAACAAGAAACTAAAATACTAAGAATATGCAAATGAACGCATGTTATAAATATTTCCTGTACTAGAAATATCACTCAAAAAAAAATAAGAACTGTGTCAGTAGGTCACACGCAAAGTATGACATAAAATTTGGTTAACAAAGCAAATGCTTTTAGAAATGTTTATTTTAATTGGCACTCTTACGTCCCTTTTCACAATGTGTGAGTAATAGTTAACGTGAACTTTAACTGCAAGTTTTTCATACAAAGCTTGCGGTTAAAGTCCCTATAAGGTTTTAATTGTACATTGTGAAAAGGGCCATTAATGTATTAACTTTTGCAATCCAATATACATATTTGCGCAGTATTTTGTCTCACAATTTTTGCTGACAGCCTTTCTCAACTGAGTTAAAGTATATTTAAAATTTTCACAATAGATAAAAGTATCTATGTATGTACATATAATAAAAATTTGTTTTTCAATCAAGGAATAATTTCTTAATCGATCTCACGTTCATTATTTCTCAATTCGACTTAGAATAAAATATTTATTGTAACTAAATTAAATAATTATTTGTAATTAATTAATGTGATTTTCTATAGAAAGCAAGAGAAGTTAAATATGACCTAGCTGAATACTGAACTTGAGTCACATTAATAAATTATTTCTTGATTAAAAATTCATTAGAGTTCAATTAAAATAATAAAATATGTATGTGTCAAAAATGTTTTCGTCATGTTTATTATTTTATTTCAACTATTTTTTAAACATATGTACATACATGTCGAACCTTATTTTCGATTTAATCGTAAGCGACAAAAATTAACGTTTTCAGGACAAGTTTTTTTATAGTATTCAAATAAGTTTTACATACGTAAATTTTCGCTCAAAATATGTGTGCGCCCATTTCAAGAAAAAAGTAAATTTTTTACTACATGTCGCTTACTACTAAATTGAAAATAGGGCTCGATATCTTACTATTCAGCTTAATTTTTGTTTTATTTTAACGGTATTAAACAAAATTAAAGTTAAAAAATAAGTTTTATCGAATAAAGGCTATTTGATTTTTCGAATAATTCTCTTTCTATGACTCGAACCTAAATTTTTATTCACTATTTACTGCAATAATCAAATGTATTAATGTATTCGATTACTCGAATAAGCTTATTTTATTTTTTAATGACTCCAAAAAAGGAGGAATGCTTTACAACTCCTTTTTCTGCCAAAAACTGGATAGGGGTAGGTTCACTAAGGGCCACTATTACAATTTAAAGTTAGTTAAAAGTAGGATTTTATCGGACGTATAAAAAGTTTTCCATCAGTACAATTTTAACTTAACCTAAAATGAGCTCTAAGTTAAAGGCAAATGTATCCTTCCTGCTAATTTAAATTAAATTTATAATAATGAATAGCGTTTTATACGTCCGACAAAGTCCTACTTTTAACTAACTTTAAGTTGTAGTAATGGCCCTAAATATTTTTCTTTGATTTTATGATGTTTTATTTATTCGATTGGGCTCTTATTATGACATAATCTCAAAGTTTAAACAATGGGCAGAATCATCCCCACTAAAATTTTATATTGTACTTCATGTGCTGTTTTTAGTCGAATCTTTCGAAACTAAGCAAAAAACCTGAGTTCTGAAAAACACCAAATTTTGCGTTAAAAACTGGTCGGGGCCACGCCCGTGAAATGTTAGTATTAAGCTATAGAAATTTCTGCTTATCAGACTCCCACAAAACCTGTTAAATACTTTCGGCTGTTATGATGACATTCCCTACATATTGACGGCCTAATATTATATTTCACATGGTTCAAGTTGACTGATTTTTACGAAACTTTGAGTTGCATTATAGGTAACTCACATAAAAATATTTTATTTAACTGAATATTAATTATTTTTAACTTTTAACTCCTTATTTTTAAGGTCGGTTCAATAATTTTTTAAGTTTTATATTCAAGCAATAAAACAAAATCCATCCCATGACTCTAATATAGCTGTTGCAATGTTTTAATCGTTTCTAAGATAATTGTATCTTCATCGTTTATTAGAAAAAAAAAACTTTTTATTTGTCTCTGAAAAAATCGTGCTTTAATCTGTTAATATTTTTAATTTTAATGCAAACAATAACTCCCTTATTCATAAAAAGTATTTATATTTTGTAAGAGATTTATAAAATAAATTTTCTACGGAAATTTGATTAACAAACCTTTTATAAAACTAATATATTTTTTTATGAATTAGGCCGTAAAAGTATAAGATCTGATGATAGTTATTTTTTAACGGCAAAACCACTTTTTCGTGAGCAATAAAATTGGCTTACTCCAATGCCAACTAGTGATTCGATAAAATTCTCGTAGAATAGTACATCTTCATTTAAGTCAACGCCATTATCCGCTCCGGGATCGTGTTCATCAAGCTATCACCATAGATAACAGTAGTCCAAAATCTAGGGTACATGTCGGAATGGACAGATATATTGAAAATGCCAAGCGCGGTCGAAGCTTCGGTTCCCAAGATATTCAGGGATAACGACGCCGCCTTAGCTAACCATCAAAACCATTTTAAAATATTGCAAGATGATAACGACAAACCCAATGTATCCTCGAACAAAACCTCCAAACCACCACCAATAATCTATCTGAGAGAGAAAAAAAATTCAAACGCCCTTATTAAAATATTTGTCTCCTTCATTGATGAAAATACAATTCACATTGTTCCAATATAACGTGGCAACATACATACCACCTTAGCGGCCCTCTTCACAATGTACAATTAAAAGATAACAAGGACTTTAACGGCAAGTTTTGTATGAAGAACTGTCAGTTAAAGTTCACGTTAACATTGTGAAAAGGGACGTAAGAGTGCTAAAGGCATGCATATCGCATTGAAGGGCATATATTATTATATTATTAAAAAAAAGAGGGTATCTTTTCAGTTCAAAATTTAAAATATTCCTTATACCGAAAAATCACAGTTGAAGAATCACATACAAAAACTTACTGTAATTTACCTACTGTTTGTGTTGTGTGAGGTAAATTACACGGTACTACTAGTTGCAATAAGCCAAAAGATCAAAATAATAAAAAATTAAGTATTTGTGGAGGTAATCACACTACTAACTGCAGAGGATGTCCTGTGTACTCTTTCGTTAAACAGGTTATGAATCAAAAACTTAAAGTAACCCCAGCTCAAACAGGAAAAACGCACTCCACCAATTATTCTCAACTGACCCAACCAATTACTACACATGTATCGTGTTCTGACGCTGTGAAGATCAATCCTATTCCTGTGCAAAAAGTGTTTCA
This sequence comes from Tachina lurida, assembly GCA_944452675.1. Classification (NCBI taxonomy): domain Eukaryota; kingdom Metazoa; phylum Arthropoda; class Insecta; order Diptera; family Tachinidae; genus Tachina; species Tachina lurida. The sequence goes on along the minus strand of OX101752.1, from coordinate 64,804,695 downwards.
GTCGTCTTAAAGCCACTTTTGATAACCTGGTGTAAACTAGAAATTATTTTATAACAAATATGACTAGCTTGATGCAAAAAATTCTGCCAATGCGGAATACTCTGCTTCAAGCAATAGTATTTAAATAGGCAATGAACATGTTACAAATATGTTTATATAACGCGAACGGCATTCGCCAACATAAAAATTAACTTCAGCACTTCCTCACCAACAAAAATATTGATCTCTGGAACTCATTTGACTTCGAAAAGCCTTTTAAAGTCAATGGTTACACCCTATATGACCCTAGAAAAAAGAGCATACAGTGGCTTGGCAGTTCCAATAAAGTCAAGACTCAAGCACTATATTCTTGACAACATGTGTGCAGAGCATCTAGCAACAAATACTTGCATTGAAAATTGTTGTACAAATTTCGTGATATCATCAATTTACTCCCCTTCCAGATTCCCAATCATTGATGATCAATACGAGGATTCCTGCACATCGCCTGGACCTTGTTTCGTAGCAGCTGGGGACTACAATGCAAAACATACGTTCTGGAGTTCACGTCTTATTACACCTAGAGGTCCAGTGTTGTTCAACGCAGTTTCAAAAATGGTCTTGGACGTCATTTCGATTTACTTGTCTAATGACATACAACAGATTCCGGATGTTATAAATTTTGGCGTCATGAAAAATATTTCTAGATATCTAATTCATGTTGAAGCTTCGAATATCATTTTTCCCCGATCGTTACAAACTGTAGTCCACTCATAAGTGACTTATGCTAGGAACACAATTGGGACGAACGATGAATTTCGTCCACGTCGACGAATTCGTCGATAAGAGTTCGCTGCATAAAATCGTCGTGTGAAGCACGACAACGACGAATTTACGCAGCAAATTCCTCTCTTATATTTGATAAAGTTGTTTGTTGTGTGTATAAAGACAGAGAGTGAAATAGAGAAATTTGTTTTTTCGTCGTTCGTCGGCGTACAAATAAGAAATAAATCTATCTCAGAATTTGTCACGCACGACGAATTTCGTTGTACGGCGGTGTTGTGTTCATTTTCATATCCACATATTTGTTTTATTTTTTATGACGAAAGTTCGCACCGAAAAATTCGTCGTTCGTCCCAATTGTATTCCTTGCATTACCCCATCCATATGTGAAGAATATCAATCGTGTTAATTGGTTGGGATTCAAAAATAATTCAGTAGTCGTTTTACGGAAAACATAAAGCTAGGAACATCCGACTATATTGAATTTAACATTGCCTATCTTAACGAATATTTTAAATATGCTGCTGAGCATACCTCTCATCTACAGACTGGTCTTAATAGAATTTTTTCTACGGAAATTGAACGTATCGTATGTGAAAAAATAAGAGGTAGAAGGAAATGGCCACAGCAGAGCTCATCCTAATATAAATTCAGCTTCAAGGAGTGCACTAAACGACCTCAAGAGTTGCTGGCATCGGAAAAAATTGTATCTCTTAAAAATTATCTGGAAAATCTCAATGTCACCCCAGCATCTAATTTCTCCTTGTGGTGCACTGAGAGAAAGCTTAAAGCACTCAAATTCATGTACTGGTGTTGCTGGTCTGCCGGGTGTAGTCTGTTTACCCCCTCGACCCTTACAGTTTAAGATGCGTGATGTACAGAAACTAATTGCTGAGTTCAACCCGAAGAAAGTCTAGGTCTTGATAGAACTAGTAACAAGATGCTGATGAATTTTTCTGGTATTGCAAATAGACTCCATTTATTCATTTTTAATGCCATATTACGACTAGAGTATTATCCCTTATTACTGGAAGCTAGCAAAAATCAAAATGATTCCAAGGAATTTCAAAGATTTTAACAAGGCTGAGTCATACAGGCCAATAATTCTACTATCAATAATATCAAAGCTTTTCAAAAGACTACTCATGACAAAATTGTCCCCAATTCTAACTGATAGTGGGTGCATGCCGGACCACCAATTAGGTTTTAGAAGTCAACATAGCACCATTAAACAAAAGCATAGATTGGTTAAATATAAAAGAAGAACATTTAAAGAAAAAAAGTACTGTTCTTTATTGAACGTCTAGTTTAAAAATTGAGAACATATCTAAACATAAACATTCCAAAGCTTTCAGAAAGTTATATTCTAGGTCGGAAGTTCAGTGTTGTGGAAGGAGACTTCATAAGTGTATCCGAGTCTTTTTCATCCAGTGTGCCACAGTTGAGTATACTGGGACGAGTTATGTATTTTATTTATACTTACGATGCACTTTTGAGCAGTAAAATCCACACATCTACATTTGCGAATGATACCGCTTGCCTTTGTATGCACGAAAACCCACACGAGGCATCCCGATATCTTCAGGAACATATTAACCTCCTGGAACTATGGTTGAGTTTATGGAGAACAAATCTACATTGGCTGATAGGTATAAATTCAGCTCCATGGTACATAAAAAATTCAAATTTTCATCACGATTTAAATATTTAACAAAACTCGAGTCCTATCCAAATTTCCATGCTCGTAACATCTTAAACTTTACTGGACACATCCGGTTAAAAAGGAGGCTAGGTCTACTTGCGACTACTTGCATAATGAATGTAAAACAATAAGGAAAACAAAAGTATTCAATAATATGTTTATGAAAATTCCTTATATTCCCCACCTACAAATAAAAAATAAACTGAAGTAGTGTGTAGTAGTAGTATTTTTACAAACTTTATTGGATTGTTTTAAAATAAATTTTACTAGTAGAAAGTAAAATATCAAGTTCTTTATTTTGACATTGCGTTTGCTTTCTTGACAACTCATTCAAATTAGTGGCATTAAATTACGTCTTAAAGTCCTGCACAAGACTATTTATAAGACCTTTCAAGACATGCGACATTTTTTAAACGCTTTACTACAGCGAAATATTCTTAAACAAACGCTAAAAAACACTGTTGGCAAGACAAATAACTCAAAAATAATTCTTGCCAACAGTGTTGTTTAGCGTTTGTTTTAGAATATTTCCATGTAGTAAAGCGTTTAAAAAATGTCGCATGTCTTGAAAGGTCTTATAAATAGTCTTGTGCAGGTCTATATTACGTCTACTTGCGACTTGACATTGGAGTCAAAGTTCGTACAGAAGTAAGATAGAGAAATGAAAGTCAGTTTTCTTTCGCTTAGAATGTGCATGAAGACATTCTGTCAAAATAGTGGAAGAGGCAGTAAATATATTTATATATATATATATAGTAGTATATATGAAATACTTCTAAATCTCCAACTTATCGAAAACTTCCACAAAAAATTAACATTTTGATATAAACCTTCAAATTGAATCAACCAAATAAATTTTTTAAAATAACTCATGTGAAGCATTTAAAAAAATTTAAAAGAAAAAGATTTTTGTTGTTATGTTAAAATAAAACTACATACAATCAGCAATCAATAAATATTTTTAAGATACCCACTGTAACGTAGTATCAGGTAATGCAATTTTAATGCAATGAAAGATTTTTGCTGTCTATCGTAACTTCATCCGGACTTTCTCTATGTTGGGAATCGAGTTCTTATTAGAATGCATTTCTATCAGTATTTATGGTATTTTAATATTAAAATTAAAATTAAAATTAAAATAAAAATGAAAATTAAACTTAAAATTAAAATTAAGATTAAAATTAAAATTAAAATTAAAATTAAAATTAAAATTAAAATTAAAATTAAAATTAAAATTAAAATTAAAATTAAAATTAAAATTAAAATTAAAATTAAAATTAAAATTAAAATTAAAATTAAAATTAAAATTAAAATTAAAATTAAAATTAAAATTAAAATTAAAATTAAAATTAAAATTAAAATTAAAATTAAAATTAAAATTAAAATTAAAATTAAAATTAAAATTAAAATTAAAATTAAAATTAAAATTAAAATTAAAATTAAAATTAAAATTAAAATTAAAATTAAGGTTAAAATTAAAATTAAAATTAAAATTAAAATTAAAATTAAAATTAAAATTAAAATTAAATTTAAAATTAATATTAAAATTAAAATTAAAATTAAAATTAAAATTAAAATTAAAATTAAAATCAAAATTAAAATTAAAATTAAAATTAAAATTTAAATTAAAATTAAAATTAAAATTAAAATTAAAATTAAAATTAAAGTTAAAGTTAAAATTAAAATTAAAATTAAAATTAAAATTAAAATTAAAATTAATATTAAAATTAAAAATAAAGTTAAAGTTAAAATTAAAATTAAAATTAAAATTAAAATTAAAATTAAAATTAAAATTAAAATTAATATTAAAATTAAAAATAAAGTTAAAGTTAAAATTAAAATTAAAATTAAAATTAAAATTAAAATTAAAATTAAAATTAAAATTAAAATTAAAATTAAAATTAAAATTAAAATTAAAATTAAAATTAAAATTAAAATTAAAATTAAAATTAAAATTAAAATTAAAATTAAAATTAAAATTAAAATTAAAACTAAAATTAAAATTAAAATGGATATTAAAGTTAATATTAAAATTAATATTAAAATTAAAAGTAATATTAATTTTAAGAGGGATATAACTTCGTTTTGAAGGGAAGAACAGGAAATGAATAGTTTTACTAACAAATGCATTTACCAACGGAACAACAATAATTGTACAAACAATTTAATCATTTCTTATATTCCATTTCATTAAAACTTCGTGTTAAATAGTTGATGGTAATATCAACCGAAAAATGCCAGTATTTCTCATCTTCTTTAGAAAATATTATTAATTAATAAAATATTTCATTATAAAAGAATTGAAAATACTAAACTTGATACTGATTAAGAATATATTTCTGATTAAATTTAAAATTAAAATTTAAGTTTAAATGAACCTTAAGGTAATAAAATATCACAGCCTCATTTATAAAATTTATTAGGGCTTTATAAAGGTGTTTTAAAACCAATTTTCATAAAAAACTTTTCTTAAAAAGATTTTATAAAGCCATAATTATTTTTACAAATAAGGTTGTTAATATTAAGTTTGGAAAACGAAATAATAAATTTGAATAATTCAATATAAATCAGTATTTCGAAACAGTAAAAATTCTTACAAAATATCACCGAACCAAACTCAAACGATGAAAACAGTTAAACAACATTTTAAATATTATATGATGTTACTATTACCACAATAACCAGGCAGAAGTATTATGAAAAAAAAAACAAAACAGATCGCGTCTATAATAATGAAATAAATAAAATTAAATGTATATAAGTATGTATTCATAAAGATGTGTGTATGTATAGGTATAGAGAAATAAAATAAAAGGAAAAAGCAAAACTTTCACCCTGTAATTTTAAACAACAGCGCAGCGCCACTGTGCCACACACTGTTGGTTGAAGTGAACCGAAAGACTTGCTCGCTTGCTCTTGGTGATCGTCATGATCACTTTCAACATTATGATCATCGTTACACCAACTTTAGAGTTGAAAATATAAAAGAAAGAAAAAACTTTTTATAGAACTCCACTATCAGCTTGACTTCAAGCCACAAAATGTCTGCTACTATGAAATACTACAGCATTGAAACTTAAAAACTGAATTGTATTGCACAGAAAGAAAGATGTTTCTTCTTTCATCTTGCATTTTCCTTAGCCATAAAACTTGAAGTCTTCAATTAAAAATAAAAAACTAAAAAGAGATAATAAAAATTCACATAAAGAAAATGCTCTTTTTTTAAGAAAATTACAACAACATCCAAGGTTTTTGTTTTTCTTATACAGAAAAAGAAACAAAATCAACAAACCTTGGCTAAAAAGTTTGAAGAAAAAACTACAACTTGCAACTAGGACTTTAAGAACGGCAGCTATTTGAAGAACTTCGATAGGATATAAAAAATGTCTGGTTTTAAAATAAAATAAATAAATAAGATTAAAATATCATATTTTATATTACATATATATATACATACATATACATATAGTAGTATAGAAACAATAATTTTTACAATATTTGCAATTATATTTTCTTTAAAAAAAAGGCATCAGTGTTTTTCCTTTGGAAAAAAAAGAAAAACAACAGCTATAACTCGGTACCTACTCGTACTAGACTTTGGCATTACACCAATATAACAACTAGGCATTCTCAAATACATATACACGCCTGTACACACTTGTACATAAAACAATTTAATATTTTATTTGTAGTTTTCTTCTTGCAGCCAAAATGATAATGCGGTTGATGTTTAAGAAAAAGAAAATCTTTGCTATTTTTTTCTCCTCTAAAAACAAACACTATTAAAACAACAATAACAACACACACACACACACACACACACAAAAACAACATCAAACGAACTTCTTATTTACAATAGAAAGTTTAAGGCAACATAATAATAAAAAAAACTTAAATAAATGATAAAATAAAACCAAAAGATATAAAAATGTACTAACAAAATTGATTGTTATATGAAGTGAAAGAGTATTTGACTGACGGTAATGTGTAGAAATGTATAAAGATAAGAAATGTAATAAAAAAAATGTACATATTTACCACAAGAAAGACTTGCTTACTGCTTTACGCTTAGTTTTGTTGTTATTCTTTTTTTTTTTGCTTTTTTTAGAGGCCTATTTTTAATTTTTACCTTTACTCGCATTCAAGCTACAACAAACAAAGCATAAAAGTAATTACAACAACAACAACAATAAAAACAATAAAAGCAGTTGCGGTAATTATAAGAGTATTCAAATATTTCAAAGAAACTATGCGGGTCGTTTGTTCGACAAGGAGACGGGAGTAGTGGAGTAGTGGGCATGGAGTTAGAAAGATTTTTTTTGATTAAACGTTCTATTTCATTTGCAAACGTCACAAAAAAAAAATAAGTTTCTTTAGCTTTTAACCGTTATGTGCCTTAACAAAAGACACAAGTGGGCACTTAAGGCAGAAGAAATTTAGCAAAAAAAAAAAATAAAAAAAAATTATGAAGTTTAAAGGTTGTGTTAAAAATGTTTCATGTTACTTGCGAAGAAAAAACTTGAATGACTATTTCAGGTTTGTCCCTTAAGTCTTTTGTTTTCATACACACAAAAGTTTTATTTATATTTACTTCATTGTAAAAAAAAATTGGTTGGGTCTAGCTCCCACTAAAATTTGTTATATAGTTTTATGTTGTCCTACCCAGCTGATTTCTATGAATATTGGCATACACCTTTGGCGTCAAAAGAATTGTTAAAGTTTGCAAACTTCCTCTTGTTCGATTCCAAGGACATTTGGAACACACCTTGTGCCCTGTAAAATTTCTATAATATTTATTCTTACTTTTGCCCATAAGATTCCTACAAAATGTGCCACACGCCTTACATCTTCGAGTTACACAATGTTGTGCCTGGCAAACACTATTCGTTGTTTATTGTCAAATATTGCTGAGCACGGGAGATTGTCCACATGCCGCTCACTAACCTCGAACTTAATCAATTACTTGAACCTAGAAGATGTTGCAAGTAACTCAAATCACTCATATCAACAACATGTATAGTAGCTTAGCATCAGTGGAACTAATTTTGAAGGATGCGTCGCATTCAGTGGCATTGATAATAAGTAAAATAGTCGTTTTTTTTTGGAACAAAAAATCTCAAGTAAATGCTAATTCATTAGCAAGTAACTAGTAAAACTTGGAACAGAATTTTAAAATTTGTCTTAGAGAGAATACTAAACTATCATCGCAAAACTTGTATATGCAAGATTAGTGGTTGATTATGTCTTACCGCGAAAAAGGTTAGAAAAGTTACTTTTTTCAATAAGATGCTGTACGATGCCATATGAGAAGTCAATCAGTCAGATCTGCAGATATTATCTCTCCTTTTTGTGGTATAATTTTAAAAATAAATATATATCGAAAAAGCGTCAGACCATTAACTAAGTCAAGGCAGATATTCGTATTGAAATCATCACTATACGATATGCGATGCTCGAAAAATTTATGAAAAATTAAGCATAACACTGTGATACAAAAAAAAAAAAAAAATATTCAGGGATTCTAATGTACCAATTCAATTTTGTTGGAGTCCATGGATGACGAAAATACCGTTGGTTTTTTTAGGTCACTTCATAAAGTGATTTTATAACGGTAAATGTAGTGAAAAACGGGGTTTCAGTTTTAAACAGGTGTAACTTCTTTGTTTCCTAACGGATTTCTTTTAACTTTCCGTTGGTGTAAAGGACCGAATATTATCTTTCAACCAAGATATATTTTTTGAAAATCGACCCACAAATGGCTAAGTTACAGTCGTTGAAGTGTAGAAAAAACCCATTAAAAAAGTATTCTTTTGTAACTCATAAGCAACTTATGGCCTGAGGAAAACAAAAGAATACTTTTTCAATGGGTTTTTTCTACACTTCAACGACTGTAACTTAGCCATTTGTGGGTCGATTTTCAAAAAATATATCTTGGTTGAAAGATAATATTCGGTCCTTTACACCAACGGAAAGTTAAAAGAAATCCGTTAGGAAACAAAGAAGTTACACCTGTTTAAAACTGAAACCCCGTTTTTCACTACATTTACCGTTATAAAATCACTTTATGAAGTGACCTAAAAAAACCAACGGTATTTTCGTCATCCATGGACTCCAAGAAAATCGAATTGGTACATTAGAATCCCTGAATATTTTTTTTTTTTTTTTTGTATCATAGTGTAATTAGCACTCGCGGTCTATAGAAAAAATAGTCAAAATAAATTTAAAGAGCCCAAATTAAATTTATGAAAATATAACACACATACATATGAAAATTGGTTCTTTTTTTTAAGACGGCATGCATTTTCTTATGTAAAGTTTGCTTTGCAATGTCTTAAATTTGAGATGGCAAAAGCGCTCCCTTTCTCTTTTCTCTTCTCATCTGCAAAATTGAAATTTTGAACCTTGCGCATGTAAAAACCATCTTTAACTTACTCAATATACGAGTACATCCAATAATATAAAAGATACTGAGTCTTCTATTATTATCGAGTATTGTGAAAGACTTTGCATGCGAAGTTTCTTTCTTTCAATAGGGAACTTATGTGCTCAGACCACGTGATGAAAACGCTGTTTTGTCTTCCCATTTATTAATTCACTGCTACTTAACAAGGCTTGAGGAATTAAAACTTTTCAGAGACAAACTTCATCTTAATAGAACTTAATTATTGTATCTATCTATCTGCAGTCCTTGAATTCCTAGGCCGTAACAAATGCTTTCCCTAGAATCTTATTATCCGATATTTTCTTTAAATCACTTCACGAAACATTTTCTTTTAGAATTACGTTTTCTATTTGGTTCCAGCTCCAAGTTGGCAGATCTGACATATGAAAATTGGTTCTTTTTTTTAAGACGGCATGCATTTTCTTATGTAAAGTTTGCTTTGCAATGTCTTAAATTTGAGATGGCAAAAGCGCTCCCTTTCTCTATTCTCTTCTCATCTGCAAAATTGAAATTTTGAACCTTGCGCATGTAAAAACCATCTTTAACTTACTCAATATACGAGTACATCCAATAATATAAAAGATACTGAGTCTTCTATTATTATCGAGTATTGTGAAAGACTTTGCATGGGAAGTTTCTTTCTTTCAATAAGGGAACTTATGTGCTCAGACCACGTGATGAAAACGCTGTTTTGTCTTCCCATTTATTAATTTACTGCTACTTAACAAGGCTTGAGGAATTAAAACTTTTCAGAGACAAACTTCATCTTAATAGAACTTAATTATTGTATCTATCTATCTGCAGTCCTTGAATTCCTAGGCCGTAACAAATGCTTTCCCTAGAATCTTATTATCCGATATTTTCTTTAAATCACTTCACGAAACATTTTCTTTTAGAATTACGTTTTCTATTTGGTTCCAGCTCCAAGTTGGCAGATCTGTCAGGTCTTCTGACATCTGTCTGATGATGTCATTGACAGCTTTTCTCATTATGTGCTCCAGCCATTTAAATTTGCTCTAATGCTGGAGTATTTCTGGTATATGTCCAAGACAACGGTTAACAAACGTTTGTAAGTTCTGATTTTCTCATTTAGGCAAATTTCATTTATCGCAACCAAAAAGAAGTATTGATTTGATACTCGTATTAAAAAATGCTTCTTTTCTTTATTAAGCATATTATATGCTTAATAAAGAAAATATGGTTACGCCCAGCATTTTTGATTTAAATTGATTGGGGTACTTTTTGGGCTTCTGTTCAAGAAAACGTTCAATGTCTTAAGCGGAATGCAAGCCATCAGCTTTGCGAATAATATTACTGAGTCTACAAAAGCCAAACGTATTGGTTAACCAATTGTCTTATTTTAAAATTAAATGCATGAAACTTTCCTTATTTTTGAATGCGAGAGATGTGTTAGCGAATCAGTGCCTCATTTATGCAACTTGTAAAAAGTTCTCAAATCGATAAAAAATTAAGTAACTATATTGCTTGTCCTGTTTTTACACAAGATTATTCATATAAAAACTTGAAAATGTTTGATTCTTATTCACCCTGTTTTTCATAGGATGATAACAATTTTTTCAATTCAAAAATACTCACATTCATTACAGAAACGAGGCATATAGAAAAAAATTGCCAAATATACTTCAGAGATTCATATAACGTCAACTTCAAGTGTGAATTCAAATTCACACTTTTCTCCAGCATATTACATATATATATATATATATATATATATGTATGTATTTATATACAACCTAAGCCAATTCGGCTCTGAAAAGTTTTCATTTCTCAAGCCTTGTTATGAAGCAGGAGATTAATAACTGCATTTTCATCGCGTGGTTTGAGCATACTTGCACTATTCCTCAGCAACGAGCAATTTCTTCCTTTATTGAAAGGAAGAACTCAGTATTTTTTATATTTTTGGATGTACGAGGGCGGTTCGGAAACTTCTTAGCCTAGCACAATAAGCACGGTATAAACATAAAAAAGTTAAGTGTTTTGGTAACTTCCATCTCTGCTATGAACACATGTTAAATTTTGTTTCGATCTGGCAACTCCTTCATATAGAAACATGTGTTCACAAAAGACGCATCCGCGATTTTTTAACAATGGAAAAATTAGAAATGCGTGGTGTCATTAAATATTTACATAAAAAAGGTTTATCGGGACAAGAAATTCATAATGATATGGTGAATGTGTTAGGTGAAAGTGCTCCTTCATATGCAACAGTAAAAATTGGGTTGCTGAATTTAAACGTGGTCGTACAAGCATTGAAGATGAACCACGTAGTGGACGTCCAAAAACAGCAACAACAACAGAAATTGTAGCCAAAGTGCATAATATGGTATTAAATGATCGACGAATAAAAGTGCGTGAAATAGCTAATATCATGGGCATCTCAAATGATCGAGTCCATTTAATTTTGCATGAAGAACTACAGATGAAAAAGCTTTCTGCAAGATGGGTGCCGCATTTGTTAACAGTCGACCAAAAACGCATAAGAATGAACATTTCTCAAGCTTGTTTGGATCGTTTTAAGCGAAATAAAATGGATTTTAAGCGTCGTTTCATAACTGTTGATGAGACATGTATCCACCACTATACTCCAGAGACAAAAGAACAATCCAAACAATGGACTGAAGCTGGAGGAAGTGCCCCAAGGAAGGTAAAAACAATTCAATCGGCTGGTAAGGTTATGGCAACGGTTTTTTGGGATTTCAAAGGTATTTTATTGATTGACTATCTGCAAAAGGGAAAACAATAAATTCAGAGTACTATTGCAACCTTTTGGATCAATTAAATGTACAAATTCGAGAAAAACGTCCTGGCTTACAACACAAAAAAATTATTTTTCATCAAGACAACGCACCAGCGCACAAGAGTGTTTTAAGAATGGCTAAAATCAACGAATTAAAGTACGAGTTGCTTGACCACCCACCTTATTCTCCTGATTTGGCTCCCAGTGACTTTTGCCTGTTCCCTTGCTGGAAAACGTTTTACCTCAAATGAAGATGCAATTACAGTTGTAAACCACTATTTTGAAGACTTTGAGGAAAACTATTTTAATCAAGGGATAGAATTGCTAGAAAAGCGTTGGACTAAGTGTATTGAAGTTTCAGGAGATTATATTGAAAAATAAAAATATTTTTGAAAAACTAACTATTCTCTTTCATTGATAGGCTAAGAAGTTTCCGAACCTCCCTCGTATATTGAGTAAGTTAAAGACGGTTTTTGCATACGCAAGGTTAACTTTGCTTAGTTTCAATTCTGTAGCTGAGAAGAGAAAGGGAGCACTTTCCCCATCCCAAATCTAAGCAAACTTTACGTGTGCAAATGCCGTCTTAAGAAATAGAACCAATTTCCATATGTGTGTTATATTTTCATAAATTTAATTTGGTCTTTTTAAATTTATTTTGACTATTTTCTAAAAGAAACCAGATGACCACCAGTGCTAATTGTATTGAATTTTTTATAAATTTTTCAAGCATCGCAGACCATATAATGATAATTTCAATACGAATGTCTGCCTTGATTTAGTTAATGGTCAAACGTTTTTTCTATATATATTTAATTATAAAATTACCCCACAAAAAAGTACGCGGAGATCATATCTGCAGATCTGTGTGATTGATTTATTGTATGGCATCGTACATCATCTTATTGACAAAAGTAACTTTCCGAACCTATTCCGCAGTAGGATATAATGAACCAACATCTGCCAATATACATGCATCCCACAATAGGGAAGTATGCAATGAATGTAAAAAAACGGAAAAAGATTTGAAAAGCTTAAAAATTAATGGAAATTCAAACAAATTTACATTTAATAGTAAAAATATATAAAATTTGTGTTTTAAATTAAATAACGAATATTCATAGGCAAAACTAAGTAAACTTTTAAAATTTTAAAACCAGTATAAATATTCAAATTATTCTTAAAGTGTACTTTGTTTTGATAATGCGTACATGCCAATATTTTTCCGTGTAGAAATATGTTTTTAAATATTTTAGATGCAATGTGAAAAAGATCCTTAATATATCAGCGCCATAAAATTTAATATATCTGACCAAAAGATGTTCATACTCCATTCGTAAAGGTGATGCAGGAAATTATAATTAGCAATCGTGAAGTTTACTTACTGAAATATAAATATTTATATCTTATAATATTTAATTGAAAGTAAAATATTTAAATTGTGCGATCTATTAATTTAGTTCGCCTGCAAAAAAAAAAAAAATTTAAACATCCACGCCAAAAATATTATTCAAAATAAGGGGAAGCAAAAAAACATGTTTTAGGGGAAACTTATTTACGGTTGAAATTTGGTGAAAAGAAAAATTTTTCGAGGGAAAAACTTTTAACGATAGGGGTGATTATCACTATAGTCAGATTATCGCTATAGTACTGTTTTCTTAATTAACAAATCGAAGGACCATATGATTTAACAAAAGCTATTTGACTGCTATTTTCCAAAACATTTGACATAACAAAGTGTGTAAGGTCAGCTAGTTAACAAATAAAAAATATTTCATGTAAGATATTTAACGAAATCTAATTGAGAATTTTATTGTGTAAATTCGACATTGTTTAAGGTTTATAAAATAAATTTCCATACACAATCTCTCCCAAAATCCAAAATATCTTGTTAAGAATATTACTAGTAGCAAGTACTACTTCCCTTATCACTGGTATCATTTTGATACAATGAAGGCTAGAAAAGGACATCTCTTGTAAGTATATGAAATAATATTTCAGCGACAGAAAATTCAAGTAACAAAATGGAAAATATAAAAATTGATATTTCCATGAAATATTTGAGGGTATGATTGAGTTTACCTAGCAAGATTGTGTTCTTGTTTTACCAAAGTTTGTTTGCAACACAAATATATTTTTTGATATCACTCAAATTCAATCTAATTTATAGAGCAGAGTCAATTCAATGTAACCTAATTATTTTAATAAAAATTTTAAAACATAAAATGTATGCTCTAGATATAAAAAAAATCGAAACTGATGATTTTCGATTTTTTTTTTGTGAAATATTAATTTTGTATCAAGTGCAGGTATAGTTATTTTAATTCAAGCATCCCGAAACCACCACACACTCTCAAAAAAAATTTTAATTGTGCATACAAGTTATACATAACATTTGTACACTGAAAGAATTTTCGGCATAAATTCTATGATTTTCGACATTAATCTAATGAAAAATTCATTAAAATTCAACCAACGACACGCTTCGTTGGATTAATGAAACCAGTTTCGTCAAAACAATTTTATTTTAAGCCTCATCAAATTTATTTAACAGTGTAATTAATGCAGTGCTATAACTTCATCGAAACAATAAAATAATTTCATGAAAAGAATGAAATAACTTAAATATAAATAAATAAATAAAACATTCTTACGAAACCAGAATACCAAGGAAGCAATTCTAATGAAATTCTTTCACAATATTCATGAAATTTTCATTGGATTAGTGAAATTATCATTAGATTTATGAAGAAATGTTAATGAAATTGTTTCATTGGACTTATGAAGCAAAATTATTTCGGTGTACAGAACCATTTCAGTGCGTTGCTTGAAATTCATTGGCAAATGCATTGATTTCTAGCAGGAACTTGAATGGTTTGTTTCTCTAAACTAAACGCTACGGAGTAGTAAAAGGCAGTAAATTAGTAAAGAAAAAAATATATTACAATTACAAACAAAATGCCATCTTATAAAGTATATAGATAATGCTTATGACGGAATTTTAAAAAAAAAATATTAATAGTTCTCCGCTCGTGTTGCCTCGATAACTAACTTTCCCTTCTTGGGCTTTACTAATTTAACACATTTGTAACAAAAATTTTACTTTCCCAATAAAACTATTTAAAAACATTATCGAAGAAAAATCTATTTCGAAAAAAATTACGTAAAATAATAAATTAAAAAGAGTTTATTAAAAACTTATTGAAATGAAATTATATACTTTTTCAGGTTTCTGTTTTAAGTCTTTTGATTTACAAAGAAAATGTCACATATCTATTTCGAGTTCGTAGCTTAAATCTTTAGTTAAGGCGATTGTTGTAACGTAACATTTTTTTTTGTTTCAATATATTTTTAGCATTTAAATGATTATTATTTCGAAACTGATTCATAAAATAAACGAAAACTTTGCTCCCCCTGCCAAAAAAACTTGAGTTTCCTTTTTTTTACAGCAAAACCACGAAAAGCATAATTTACCACAATGTCATTAAAAATTTTAAATATCTTTACACAGAAAGAAGAAAGTTGAATTCTGATGACGAAATTACAAAAAAAAAATCATACAAAATTACTAAACAACCAACTAAACTAGAAAAATGAAATGAAATTATAATTTTATTTTAATCTCATGAAAAGTAAAACCATTTTTTTTTTTACTTTTGTCAAGTCGGTTGCTTCTTGACGTTGAAGAAGACTCAGAAATACAAGTTTTTTTTCGTAGCTACTTGTTGTTGTTCGTAAGTTAGTTTTGTTTAAATTATATAATTATTAACATTTATGTAAAGAAAAAAAATTTAATTATTTAAAAAGTCATTAAGTTTTGGTAGAAAGGAAAAATAAAAACAAAACCCCATACACACACACACACACACACACACACTCATACACGCACTAATTTATCAAACTATGAAAGAAAGTGTTTGAAAGAAATGATACTGAATTGAAACAAAGATTAAACCAAAGCGACTTCTTAAGTCGCTTGTATTTCGCCCCTCACTTTCAACTGTTCGCTTGAATATGCGCCGAACTGTATGTTTTTCTTTGCGTTGGGAAAGCAATTTAAATTTACTTCCAGCACAAATTTGAAAATACAGTGAAAGCTTTAAAGCGAAACAATTTAGTGGATAATGAGAATGCAGTGAGAATTGAAACTGGTGGAAGACACATTCACATTCTTAAAAGATTCACTTTAATGGTTGATGTTTGATGGTTCAAAAATAAATTATATGAAACAAAATAATAACTGATTTTACAGGGTAGGCAAGAGTGAAGTCAACTTGCAAAAAAAACGCTAACAAGCAAAAAAAAAATAATAATTAAAAATGTTCTCTTAAAAACACGCTCTATTTTCTTCATAAAAGTTCATACATACGTATTTTAGAACAAAAAACTTAAGAAACCACCGTCCAAAATTAAAGTATTAGTACAATAATTAAAATTAAAAAAATATTCAAAACTAAAACTTTTTATCACAAATATAATTTTATTTAATCAAAATGTTACGTTTTTATAATAAAAATGCTGTTGAGCAAGAGTAAGATAAAGTGAACTTCTTATCAAATAATTTACTTTTCCTTAAAAAATGGTTTTGTTTTTGTACAAAAGGTTTCTCTTAGCGATACTCATTTTCAAAAAAAAGGAATTTTTATTAAAGGTACTTTTCGATCAAAAATTTACTTTTCATCAAAAAGGTGTTTTTATCAGAACGATGCTTTCTATCAGTCATAATTATATTGATTTATTTATTATTATACATTTGTTATTAAAGAAAGTACTTTTGAGCAAAAAAAAAAGGATTTAAAAAAGGTACCTTTTATCAGAATGTACTTTTTAATATAAGGGCACAAACTGTTCAAAATGTACTTCTATTGAAAAAAGTGGTATTTTTTTTGTAAGAGGTACTTTAAATCAAGTAAGGTATGTTTTATCCATAAACATTTATTTATAACAATAATAAATTTTTTCACCAAAATACTTTTCTCTGGTAAGGTTACTTTTGTAAAAATTCAATTTTTATCCAAAAAGATACTTTTTATCACAAGCAAATAAATTTTGTCACAGAGGCAATTCTTTCCAATAAGGTACCTTTTATCGAAAAAGTTGTTTTTTTATCAAAAATTTAGTTTTTATCAAAAATTTACTAATTGTCAAAATTCTACTTTTTTTGTTAGCAATTACATTTCAATATCACAATTTTTTTGTTATCAAAACAGTAACTTTTTTATTAAGCAGCTAATTTTTGCCAAAAAGATACTTTAAAATAAAAAAAGTACTTAATAAAAAAATTTATTTTAAATAGAAAAAATATTAAAAATTACACACTTTATATCAAAAAAGGTACAGTTTTCAATAAAAGTTATTTTTTATCAAACAAGGTACTTTGTATCAAATAAGGTACTTTCTATCAAAAAAAGGTACTTTTTAACAAAAAATTTTGTTTTACAATATACATATTTGTTTGTCAAAAAGCCATTTCTTTAGATAGCTTTTATAAAAAGTTTATTTTTTTTTTTTGTCAAAAATTTTGTAAGGTTATTTTTAACACAAATTTACCTGTGGTGAGGTATTATTATCAAAAAGGCACTTTTTATTAAAAGTTTAAAATTTGTATCCATAATATGCTTCTCATCGAAAAAGGAACTTTTTATCAAAAATTGTACATGTTATAAAAAATCCTGCTTTTAATAAAAAGGGTAACTTGCATTAAAAAATTTACTTTTATAAGATACTTTTTGTCAAAATTCTATTTTTATCCAAAATATAGTCTGTCTAAAAAGATAATTTTTATGCAAAAGTACTTTTTGTCAAATATGTTTCAAAAAATTTTTTAAGACAAGTAACACTCAGGCATTGAATGCCTACTACTATTACTAAGTGTTACCTTGTTTAGGAAAAAGATAGTGATAGAGAAGACAGGCGGTGCAGGAAGCGACAGATAAAAGCTTAATTCTCCTAAAACTCTGCTTTTTGCAGTGTAGCAGCGCCTCTGATGTTAAATGAGGCGTATTAATTTTGTTTTAAAAAAACGTACTTGTGGTGAGAAAATGTTTTTATCAATTACATACTTTCATTCAATTGGGTGATATTATTAAAAATGTGCAGCCTTATTTATAAAACTTATTAGGACTTTATGAAGGGTTTTTAAAACAAGTTTTCAAAACAAATTTTTTCTGTAAAAAGCCTTTATAAAGCATTAATAGTTTTTATAAATAAGGCCGTTACTTTTTATTATATATTTACCTTTATTTATATTTATATTTTATTCAAAATATGCTTTGTTTCAAAAACTTACTTTATATAAAAAACTTTTTTAGCAAACAATTTAGGTACTTTTTATTCGAAAGCCAATTGCGTCAAAAGCATAGTCTGTTGTGAGACAGAAAGTGGAAAAGCTCTGAAGCATGTGAGGGTCCTGGATCCTTGAGATGACGACACATTGAATCATATATGTAGCATTTATAGGAATATAAATGCAAAGCAAACTGCATGGGCAGAAATTTCGGTGGAATTAGGGTTTCATGCACACAATATTTTTAAACCAACTTGAATCCTACTCCCGTAAACTTGAATGCAGAGCACAAAAGAATAATTTTGTGAAGCGGATATTACTCGTAAGCCCTGGTCTTTCCCAGTGCTTTCTTTTCCGTTTTTCAGGATAGTCTTGATTTTTTTCTTATTTCTGCTAAACCGTGGCACTATCTAATTAAATATTATTGCGATTGTCTCTTTTTATAAATATTAATTAACAAACAGTACGAAAAACCGAGTCTCTCAATTGCTAAAACAATTGTCATTACATCAAAATTAATTCTTAATGTAAACAATATTGCCGTGTTGCCATTATTTAGGGATGGGACACTTTTCTGTCACAATGACGCTACAAAACTGTGAGTTATCGAAAAATTTGATGGGAAAGGCATTGCACACATTTGAAAGTGACACCAAAATATGACAACACAAGAAATGCCGGATGTAAGCTCAGCCTAAGTTCTATAAAAAACTTCACTTAAAAACTCTCTTGTAAAACCATACATGTGTGCGTCTGTGGCTGAGTTGTAGCGATGCCAGGCTGTCAGTCCAAAGATAAATTAATGCAATTGGTGGCAAATGAAGTGTAAGAATATTTCCATAGTATTTAAATATAAATACTTTTAAATTTCGTTTTGACTTCAAAACGAAATTTTTTAAGAAATTTTCTTATTATTATTTAGTCCTAATTTACACTATACCAGAGCTGTTAAATTTCGATTACGATTAGAAATCAAGTAGATTACATTTTAAAAAGAATCGTAATGATTATATAATTGCCTTTAAAAGAATTGCTGATAAATGATTGATTACGATTACTAATAATCGAAAAGTAATCTGAATTACTTAAAATTACTAAAAATAATCAAAAAAAATCAAAAGTAGTCAAAAAATAATCCGATTACTTCTACTTTTGATTCTTTTTGATTATTTATTAAGGATCGAAAGTAATCCTTGAAAGTAGTCGGATTACTTTTTGATTAGTTTTGATTCTTTTTGATTATTTTTAGTAATTTTAAGTAATTCAGATTACTTTCCATTATTAGTAATCGTAATCACAATTACAATCATTACGATTAGTAATCATTGCTTAACAGCTGTGCACTATACAAGTATTATTGCTAAGCTGATTAGTTTTTTAGGAGGGAAATACGAGGGGAAAAGAAACGTTTCTGTTCCCCTCGGCTCTCACTCATAACAAACTAATCAGCTTAGCAATAAGACTTGTATAGTGTAAACTAGGACTTCTTTATTAATTTATTTTGTTTAAAGGAATGATACGTTTTAGATTAGCTGATATTCTGTAACAAGTAATAATATTAGCGTTGAATTATCTCTTACACACAAAAGTGATAACTTGCTTTGAAAAAATATTTAATCTTAGTTTCTAAACATTACATTAGAAAACACACACATGTATTTCTTTCAAAAGTCTTCTGTTTTGATTACACACAAGTCAATAAAAAACGCCAAACTGTTTTTCTTTTTCTATTTTAAAAGAGAAAGAAAGCATTTCTCTCAACATCAACTACAAAGAGATTCGTAATGGAAGCAGCAACAAACCAAAATACACAATAACGTGTTGTATACCAAAGCTTTGAGAAATAAAAGAAATATTCACACACTTACTCAAATCAAGCACACACACACACACATATACTCACACACATACATGCACAAATTCTTCTTATTGACTTCTTGCTACTTGTTGCTTTTGCTGTAAGTAAATTGATGATTTTTAAGCTGTATTTCTTGCAAGTTTCTTCTTTCATTTTAAGCTGGCATTATTTGTTTGGGGAGTTTGCGTGCTGTTGTTTTTGTAGTTTATTTTTGTTGTTGCTGTTGTTTTTGTAAAATGTAACCAAGCGAAAGCCTTCACACTGGTCTAGTCTGGTCTTGAAGAAACATTATGAAATTGGAATGAAATGCAAACTAGTTGTATGTGTGTGTGTGTGTGTGTGTGTGTGTGTGTGTGTGTGTGTAGTGCGCTTTGCTATCACATTGTGTGTTTGTTGAAATGTGTATCTTCAAGCTGAGCTGGTGGTAACTGAAAGTGTTCATCCAAGTTTAAATGTTGTCTTGTTGAGGATAAGCATGGTTTTCACTGTCGCACGCAAAACAGACGTACCACGAGTGTCGAGCCAAACGTTACGTTTAAATTTTGGTGTTCTCCAATAAACTAAATTCAGCACATGCAAGAAAAATAAAAAAAGAAATTTACAAATAATACGAAAGACCAGAATTAGAAATAAACGCAAAAATAAAACAAATTCAAAAAAAAATTTTTAACTAAAAGTGAAATTTTCTACAACTCCAAAAATATATTATACAATAAAATAAATGGAATATTTTGAATTGGATAAGATATGAATTGAATTTTCTCTGTAGAACCCACTGAAAAAATATATAAAAACCAGCAAAATGTGTGTGACTAAACATTTTAGGATTTTATGAAACCATTTAAAAACAACAAAAACAAAATTTATGTATAAAAAAAAATTTAATACTAAAAAAGAAATTTATACGCAAGTAAAAGTAAAAGTGAAAGTGTTAAAGAAAACGTGTCGCAAGCAGCAGCAGAATTTTTTATCACAATTTGAACTCAATTGGAATTATAATTCAAGCAACAGCAACAAATACAACTTCATTCACACCAGGATTAATCGCTTCATCTTTGAACATTTTTTGGATTATTTCAATTTAACTTTGGAAAAAACAACAAACAGTCACATTTATTTCTCTTACACAAACAATCTCTTTTATTTTTCCTTTAAACATTTTATTCGTCTTCATCCAACCCTAATAAAACTTCTTTTTCCGGCTTGAGGAAAAGAAGTTTTAAACATCCAAAATCATCAACATTTTGCCTTTACATATGGATACAAAGTTTTCACCATCAACGATGGATATGGCATCAGCCAATGACATTTTGGCACCCGGTAGTGTCAATGCCAATTGCCAATATTCAACAAGATATTGCTGTAAGTGAAATAAGTATAGTTTTTTTTAAGAAAAATGCTAATTTAGAAAGGAAATTAAAGCTTTAAAAAATTTTTGAAAAACAGTTCTAGTGAAACATGGAAAAAGTATTAAATTTAAAAATTTAGTCCAAGAAAATATTCAGGAACTGTTTTTAATAGTAAGTGTTTGTTGGCTAAAAAGCAGAAACACTTCAAATAAAAGAACTGTAATGGCAATTTTTTTACTAACAACTGGCGATTTTCCAGCACATATTGTCATAAAGCTTTTGGGGTTCCAAAGCTTTATAATATAGCAAAAAAAAAACTGTGTGAACTCAGAAGGCCAAAACGATCAAGGAATATTTAGTTATTATACAAACACTAGCAGAACGGAGCAACCCGAATTTTTACAAAGGTTTTCTTGATTTAAAAATGACAATTACTCAGTATTTAAAAAGTGAAAATAGATTGCTCCCAAAATTAAAAATTTCTTAGTTTCTGATAATTCATGTTATTTTCTTAAATTGTTTTGTGATTTCGTGAATGAGTAAATAAATATTTATAACCACACAAACATTTTATATCAAAAATTTTATTTTTTTTCTCAGTCAACTTTTTGTAAACATTTTATTTCAAAGAAAATTTGCATAGAATTTTGAATTTGAAAATTACCTAGCAAACATTTAATTTATATTATTCGAGTTTTTTGCTGAATATGCTCTTTTGTAACTTACAGAACTAAATACTTACAAAAATATATATAACTCAACAAACCCTTCGGGAGCCTCGGTATTTTTTTTATTTAAACCACTTCGGAAGCTTCAGTAATTTTTTTAAATTTAAGCCAAATTAACCAAGAAAAATAATATATTTTTTTCTCGAAAACTTCTAAAAAATATACTTTTTGATTTTCCAGAGATATTGAAAAAATTATTTTCACCCAAAATATGTTTGTTGGGTAACTAGAATTTAAGATTAAAAATTTTTAAGAATTTTCCTTACTGAAGCAAACAAATTTTCTTTAAGGTTTTCTCCCCAGAAAATAGAATTATTGCATTTTTTAAACTGTTCGATAAACATATGTTTGCTGGGAAATTTTAATTTTTAAAACAACTACATGACGTGGCTTAAAATTACTTTCATATACGATGCCTAAAATGAAGTTTAAAGTAAGAAGAAAAATTATTTTTAGAACAATGTAAATGTACACATATATATATTTTAATTTGTTTGCTGGGAAATTTCAATACACATATTGTTGAAATATTATGATTGCACAAAATAAAAATAACTTTTTAGTTTTTAAGCATACTTATATCTTTCGTTTATGGAAAATTCCAGATAAAAGAAGCTTTAAGCATTTAAAAGCTTTTTACATTAAAAAAGCTTGTGTAAATAAGACTTGACTCTAGCACTTTCTTGAATAAAACTCTGCACTAAAGAAATAGCTTAGATAGTACAAATTGGAACCTTGAATTGCATTAATTGGGAGCTCAGGAAGCTTTTTTTTAAAGCAATTAGTATGAAATAAAAATGCAGGTGGTATTTTTTGGAAAGATTTTTAAAAATTATTTTAAATTTGATCACATAAGATTTGATTAAGCTAAAATTCGTATCGCTTTGTACACCAAATTAAGGGCCTGTTTCACAATAACGAAGCGAAACTTTCGACTGAAAATTTATATTGAAAACAAAAACAAATTTTCAAATTTTATTGCTGTTTTCAATATAAATTTTCAGTCGAAAGTTTCGTTTCGTTATTGTGAAACAGGCCATACATGTGAAAATTATTAATGAACATATAACACTAAATTTAAATATAATTTTAATTTTAAAGTTTACTTTTTCCTTTATTTTTATTTTCTACTCTTTCGTTTATTTTAACTTCTTTAAAAGAAAATACTTCCACTTTGTTTTCAATACAATCTTTACAACAAATAACTATTATTTAAATAGGGACAGCGAATGGGCATTAACAATTTACATAACAAAGAAAAGTACTCGGGAAATATTTTTGTATTACTTTTTTTTTTGCAATTTAAATTTTGCAGTATGGCGAAGGAACACATTTCTCTTGAAAACCCCATATTAATCGATCTTTTCGAATTTATTACGATTTTAAACCATTTCAATTAAATATTTAACTATTAAGCAACGGGATACTTTAGTTTTAATTTATTTAGCTTTTAACTTTCTTTACTTTTAATTTAATTTAATTGGGAACCGTTGCGTTTCAGCCCAATTGCGATCAAGTCATCTGCACAATGTGCGAGCTTTTACAAAAGAGATTTATGCTTTCACAACATCCAATCAGATCTCGACGACAACAGTGTTTTCTGCTTACCTTACAAAGAAACAAGAAATTGTTATCCGATATCGTGCAAATACCAGGTTTTCAGGACACCTATCTTATAGCCCTTGCTCTAAAAGAGCAGCTTGATTGCCCTCTTGGCTGGTGGGCACCATACTAGTCAAATAAACGGAGGGTGGCAGGCTCAATTCCTGCCGAAAAATCTACTATAGGTGTTTCTACAGATAAGCTAAAGTAGCTTCGCAGCTTGTGTTGTTTAAAAAAATAAATAAATAAAAAAACCACTCAGCTATCAGGATACCAATAATTCTCCGGTTTATACGTAAATAGTTCAAATGCCACCAGGTGAGGCCTTGGCCACAATATCCTCGATATCTTGCAATTCTTCTTGAAACCCTCTGGAAACCTGCTATGAAAATTGATTTTTTATTATATTTGCGCTTTGAGCTTTTGCGGGTCGATTCTGTGTGTTTTTAGGATAGGAAATCTTCAAACATTATTGGCAGCCAATATGCACGATTGGCAGAAAGACTTACTCATTCACTTGCCAATGTCCCTATCTACTAAAACATTTCGCTAAGTTTTACCTCGAGAGGTGGTGATTCAGTGAATGCTGTTTTCTACTAGACTAGATCTCTCTTTTTCTAATATTCTCCGCTGCACTTAGACTTCATTTCAATAAGATTGTCTGCGATCGGATGGCTCTTTTCAGGAAGCTTCTCTGTGTAGTTATACTTGAAAATATATGCTCTGTAGCATAAGTGTCCCGTTAACAACTAGGCTAGGTGAAAGTGAACCTGTCCGTGCTTCTTGTCTGCCCCATCCGCTATTTTAGAGTCTTTTGGTCCATCTTCCTTTTGTAAAAGTGGTTCAATCGTGTTGCCATCTTTCCATTGCATTGTTCTATCCCAGTTATCTTTGCAGTATGTTACTGCTTTTCCTTATCCGCTACCAGCCTCAGTGGCATCATTCCCTCAATCAATCTATTTATGTGTGTGCATGTGTGTGTGTTGTAAAGTTTTCACAACTTTAAATCAGTTCAAAGGATCGAAAAATTTGCCGCATTCGAAAAACGTTGATTGAGCTCACTTAGATATCATGTAAGATAGTGAATCGATTCGGCTCCTTAGATTTTAAACTACTAAGCTTTTAACCTCAAAAATACACGTTCAATACATGTAATTTGACTTTAATCGGGTGAAAAATATCGTTTGCGAAAAATATCGAGAAAATCGTTTTTTTAATCGTCTTTAGACTGTAGCCTTGCCTGCAAGCTCAGCCGATTCTCCAATTTTTTGTTTACTCCCTAATAGGAAGTTTTTAAGGCGGTTTGAGGAGAGTAAGTATATTCTTCGGGTGGAAGTAAGAAAATAAGCAACATATTCAATTAAAGTAATATTATATTTTTTTGCTAGTTTAATTATTATAGTTTGAAGTTTATTTGTTATTATATTTATGATTCAATTTTGCTAAAGTTCGTATTGCCCAGTAAACCATATTACATGTGATAATTTCTAAAGAAGAAATAACACAAAAGTTAATGCAATTATTC
The DNA here is from genome assembly GCA_944452675.1 of Tachina lurida. Lineage (NCBI taxonomy): Eukaryota > Metazoa > Arthropoda > Insecta > Diptera > Tachinidae > Tachina > Tachina lurida. Next base: position 64,779,686 of record OX101752.1, on the reverse strand, counting down.
TGTAGAACGGAACAACTAGCTGTTTTTGAAGACCGCCACACCCTGATCATCAACGTTTTTGTGTTTGTTCCACTGTGTGTGGTGTCAGTTGATGCACATTTCGGCTTTATATACTCAGTTTTTAGTACAAATGGAATATGTGAATTGTTTTGATTCATCGTATTAAAATTTGCTGAAAGCTTTTTTTTTGTAATGAAAGCTAAATTTTACCATCTCTAAATGTACAACAGCCTTTCCATTGTCGTTTGATCTCTACTAATTATGCACATATTTGGGTTGTTACTTTTAAGTTTATTTTATTTAATTTTTTCCATTATTATATTATTATTATTATTATTAAAGTCTATTCAACGATTTAAGAAAATAAAGGATTCTAGGTTTTTTAAACTTTTATTTCAGCTTGCACCGTATTTTCTACTAAGTCTTCCAAATTTGTACTAAGTCCTCGTAAGCATTATGAAGCCTTGGCGGCAAAGCTTTTGAGCTTAGTGATGCAAGAGAAAAGACGAATGGAAAAGGGTGCTTTGTTTCATATTGATTTTGTCAAAAACTGAAAAGGAGAAAAAATAGGAAGGAATGCATAAAAATAATCGAATTGCAAAATAAAAACCTCATTCCATTGACATGATTACAAAGAGTTTCACAGAAGAGCTTAAATAATTTTTCAAAAGAACTTAAAAAATTTTGTTTGTTGTTGCTGCTTTTTTTTATTTTTCTCTACCTTTTGTTATTACTTAAAGTATTTAAAAAAAAACCATACTCATGAAATATTTCAATACTTATTGGAATTTCTTCACGTAAAAGGGTAGTAGAAAAAAGATACAGGCTGAGAGAGTGGCGTTGGCTGAAGTAGTTAGCACGTTGAATACAAAACCGAAGTTCCTGGGTTCGAGCCCGGTAACCAATTGCCATTAAATAACAACAACACACATTTTTCTGATGTGCATTTATGTCAGTTGTTGTAGGAAAGTTCATGTGATGAAGACATAGTCATTGGTCACTGAACTATACCATCGACTTCAGCAGATACTAATATTAATGTAACATCAGCGTGCCCTCCTTCGCTGTGTAGCAGAATCATCGATAAAGTAAAATAACCAATAAAATAGCTACTAAGCACAGCTTCAAAAAAAAACTTTAATACGCTTAATTAAACACCAGAGGGGCTGCAATACTGCATTATAAAAAACGTGCAAAAAAATTAAGCTTTCCTCTAGTCTTCACTATCACTATCGCTTTCTTTAAGAAGGTAACACCTAGTCGTAGGCATTCATTGTCTGCGTCTTACTTTTCTTAAAAAAAAACATTGTTTGTTGTTCTTTTAAAAAAATTTCTTTGCCTCCTATGCTTGTATAGTATATACATAATTCTCAATAATTTATTGGGAATTTGTCTATAAGCATTGGCATTTCGTCAGCTTTTTCGAGTTTTAGCTGAAATCTAATGATGTATTGTCCAAGCAGCAACGAAATGCATATGAACAAGCAATTTGTTTAGGTTCATATTCCTTTTGACATACATTAATTAAATATAAAAAATTACAACTGTCTGAACTTTAGTTTTTTTTTTAAATTCAAAAACAAATTTTATTTCAAGTTCGAAAATTTACTTTCTATCAAATTAAATAGTTTTCAAGTTCCTCTAACGGTTATTTTTCCGTTACTGAAAATATAAAAACTTAACCTTTGCAACAGAAAACGAGCAAAAAAAAACTTGCCAAATGCAACATTGAAGCACTTTAAACTATGTGCAAAAAAAAGCACAAATCTTGCACAAAAACAAAGAGAGAAAAAACGACACTGATATATCATGATAGTCAAAAATTCAAAACTTTATATGTAAAATACATGAAGAGGCACTTACAAATGTAAAATTCCGTAAAGACTTTAAAAACTTTATCAATTCAAGCATAAATGTGGCATGTTGTATTGCCAACATGGTTGGTATTACAAGTAACATCGCCGCACACTTATGCTGCTGCTAAAACAAAGTCTCACCACTCGTTTGCCACATGTTTCTGTACGTACAACAAGTGGCTTGGAACAACATTTCTTTCTTATTATTATTTTATTTTGTTTTTTCTTACAGCCAAATTGAAGTTAATATAAAATCCGCTATTACTCGTGTGAAACTTTTTTTATTATTATTTTAGAAGGAAAGTTTTTATTTTTAAGTCTCTTGACTTTTTGCATGAGCATTTTTAACATACGATCCGTTTAACATTCAATTGCTAGCTGTTGATCGTAATTTTCCCTGTTTTCGGAACAGCGACATTTTTAATGCAGAAAAACAATTACTTGACTTGGAATCGAATTCCTAAAGTTTTGATAAAGCAAGTACGTTTGAAATACATCTTGGATTATTTGTTTAAATGCAATTGATTTTTTTAAAATCCATTACGAAAGATGTGACCCTTGTCATAAAACACACCCATTCGGGTATAGCCTGCATGTAATTGTTTCAAAATAGTTCATATTTCCCACGAATTGGTAGATATTATTCTTAATCAAAGTTTGAGTGACAAATTCATATTTTCTTCAAAATATGTCAAATTTTTTAAGTGAAGTCCTCTGATGAGATAAATATCCTTAAAAGGACTAATAATAATCAAAACGGTTCAAACTCCCTTGATTTTTTCTTTACTCCAAAAAAAACCGAATATTAATGACGCTACATTTTTTGAAGTACGTCAAGTAATCTGTCAGTTTTTACCTACTGATATAATTTTTTCGATTATTTTTTATAAATTCATATTTGTACTCAATTGCTAAATAAAATAATGAAAGAAATTTTTCAGTTTAAATGGTTGCCATTGTTTGGTAAAATTTTTATTGAATGTGAGTCTGAAAACCGAATATTAATGACACTAACTGTACACATAAACAGCTAATTCGTCGCTGCTTTAACTAACTGACCTAACTTACATTTTGTAAATTTTACAGGAGAGGAGCTTTTATGTTTGTTTTCTACATGTATTCTTATCGAAACGTCTGAAATATTTTTACTGTTATAGGCTCGACAGTTATGTTTACAGTCATAAAAATTGTGGGCAAGGTCTATTATGACTCATAAAGTCTAATAGTAGACTTAACTCATTTTTCAAAATAATGTCAGTTAGGTCAGTTATTTAGAACAGCGACGAATTAAGGGAAAGTTGGAATGTTGAATCAGTTGTTCACTCTATGGTATAGAGGTTTTGTTCTATAAGGCGTTTAAATTTAAGGGGAGTGAAGTAAAAAATATAATAGGATAGCATTGCTAATTTTGTGTGACATAAATCAAAAAGCTGTATAAATAGAAAACCATAAAAAATTCTTTAAAAAATTGGTCGAACTAAATTCTTTAAATCGTGTCCATTTAAATCTAACAAAATATTGCTAGGATATCAAAATGTAGATCTAAAATAAGAAAAATTAAGAAGAAAAATTAAATACAACACTGTGAAATGCATAAAACAACAGCTGGGAAAATGCCCTATAATCTTGTTTTACTAGTATAGTCGTCGCTTGGTAAGACTTTGCAACGCGTACACAATTGGGGGATTCAAACGGTAGTCTTAAGTGTCATAGTGTTTTAAATTATTTTAATATAATTGTTTCAACTTTTATTTTTTATTTTGTTTTTTGTTTTTTATTTTTGTTTTAACTTTTATTTATTATTTTAAACAGTTAAGACTGCCATTTGAATCCTCTAAATATTTCAATTGCTAGACTTTTGACGGATATGACTTGCATTGTAATGCTGGAAACACAACTGGTACGAACGACGCTTAAAGATTCGATGCATCGTAGTAAGCACAATACTACGAAAAATGTAGCAGCTGATAAGCTTTGTACAGACGGTTGTCAGTTTTACAAATATTGGCAGATCTGGCAATGTACTGACAATCGAAATTTGCCAGCATAAGGCAGATTGTCAGTTTACATATTTGTATCAAATTTGACAGAAAATATTGTTGTATGATGGTAAATTTATCTGACAAGTAACTACTTTCGCCGCTTGGTATTTCAATATCCGCTAGATCTCAACACACATTTTTCAGTGCATTTTTTTTTACATCAAAATTATAAAATTTCCCAGGCGAATTGAGCTGAGTACAACTTATCGATCCTTGTTTACAATATTATCGTAAACGAGAAAAATTAAAGTTTTCAGGAGAAGGTTTTTTTAAAATATTCAAATATGTTTTTATACGTAAATTGTCGCTTACGATAAAATTATGCAGCCTGTATCCTAAAAGTTATCAACAACTATGGCATTTTGATAATTCTAAACTATGGACAGGCCCATAAAATTTTGATTTCAAAAAAGTATATTTTCGATAACATGTTGCTTACAATAAAATTGAAAATAAAACTCGTTTTATGAATATACCTTTGCTTTACAATTAATCAAGCTTACTTTTTGTTCAAAAAAATAATTTTTTAAATTAATGAAAGAAATTAAAATTTTGTCAAAATCGCTGAAATAATAAATATTACGTTTAGAAGGTACTGATTTGTTTGTCGTTCGTCGGCATAAGAAAAATAATTAAATCTATTGCTGAGTTCGCCGCAAACAATTGTTCAGCTTTACCGTAGGTACAACAAATATTGGCAAATATTGTTAGCAAAAATATAGGAATCCCTTTAAGTTATTCTGAAAAAACTGAAAAAAAATATTTTCCTTTTCTTTTTGCACGAAGAAATATTTTTTATGGAATAAGATGTTAACAAAGTTTGCTCGGTAAGCTCTGAGGTACAATGCGGGTGTTTCAACATATCTGTGGCAATAAAGAACAAATAAGAGTGCTATATTCGGCTGTGCCGAACCTTATATACCCTTTACCAACGTACGTACATATACATATATAGTATACAGACACATACATACATATTTGTTTAATGAAAAAATTTATAATTTTTTTCTCGAAAGCAATTAATAGTAAGTGACCTTTCAGTATTTTTCGAGTAAAGAAATTGATTCAATTATTTTATTTTCGATACTAGCAATAGTTGAATATTTTACTCTACACTCTGTGGTAAAGATATATTTTACATTCACTCTTATTCCAGTCAACATCGACGTCACGTCAATACAATACCAAAAAATTGGGGCTTGTTTACTTGCTCTCTAGATGTTCAAGAACCGTGCTGCTATTTAATAACTCTAAAATAGTCTTAGTATTGCACCTCCATACCAAGTAAACTAACTTGTTTTATATTTTCCCGTATTTAATAATCATTGATGTTGCAAATCTGCTTAGTGTCTTGATTTAAATTTCCCATTGCAAATGGTATACATAGTGGTATTATGTAAACGTTTTATTCCTACAGGATTTTTTTGAAATTTGTTCAGCAGAAAGGAAAGGTATCAGGAAAATTAAACGAAACATGTCCTTTAATTTATCTTTATTTTAGTTTTATCTCCATTTACTAAAAATTAATAGTTATTATGCTGAGAGCATAATAAGCACAAACATTCGTTTATACTTTAATTAGATTAGATATCCATAAAAAATTAAACATGTATAAAAAATCTTCAGTAATGATTTTCCTAAAACATGAAATCTGTTTAACTGAAAATAAAATATTTTTGGTTATTTTTTTACCGAACATTTTTTTAAGCTCCAACCCTGGAACCATATTTCTGAGTTTCTTAATACTAATTTATTTCTTTATAAAATATAGAATATATTTAATTACCAAAGAAATAATAAGTTTATATACCAGAAAAAATTTAAGTTTTCCAGCTCTGTCTTTTATTTTTATAATTTCTATGTTAAACTATTTCATTCTAAGTCATAAAGTATATAAAACTTGTAAACAAAAAGAAAGAACTAACTTGACCTAGTTACTTTTGTAAAAAAAAAACAATAATGCCCTAATTCTGTTCGACGAATGTATCGTCTTGTCTATGGACGAAAAAAAGAAGCAGTTTTGATTCTTTAAAACGATTATTATTTATTGTCTATGCTAGAAGGTTCGTGTATTTGCTTTATGATTTTGTTCTAAACATTATATCCAACACATATTTTTTTAATGTTTTTTTCAAACTATTGTATAATGATTTAATTGAATTTTTATGTTTAAAAAACATGGCAATAATATTTATATTTTTCATTGTCAAAGACAACAACCATTTTTGAAGAAAATAATTTAGAGACTTCAAAGACAAAAACTCAGAAGCATTTTCAAACAAAAACGTCCTAAATCTTCTTACTGAATTAGGGCATAAATTTACTGAACCCTGGAATCAACCTTTTAGATTTTTCTGATTTAAAAAATTAATAAAGTGTGTTAAGTGAACAAAGAAATAAAAAAAATTAATTTTATACTTTAATATCAAAAAAAATCAAAGTTTCCATCTTTGGAGCTGTAATTTTCATTTTTCCAATTTTATACGCCAAACTTTTCTTTCAGAAGCATAAAATATATTCAATTTATAAAGGAAAAGAAACAAATTTATAGACCTATTTAATTTTACATAACACAAAAAGTGTAAGTTTCCAACCCTGGAGTCATAATTTTGGATTTTTCTGATTATTGATACCAATCTAGTTCTTTAAAAAATACATAAAATATGTTAAGTGAACAAAGCAAAAACGAAATAAGAAAAAACTTAGTTTCATTTAATTCCTTTAATATTAAAAAAAAACTCATTAAAGTACGACTTTGACTCGCACACATTCGGTTTTGAACATTTTTTAATGTGGCTTTTTTGTTATTTGAAGTTTTTTTCAGTTTAAACGATTTTTTCAATTTTGTCGCTTTTTTCGTTTTGGTGATTTTTAGGGTTCCGTACACCAAAGGTGAAAATGGAACCCTATTGTATTCGCTACGCTGTCCGTCTGTCCGTCTGTCCGTCTGTCCGTCCGTCCGTCTGTCCGTCACAGGGTATTTTCTCGAGAACCGTAAGAGCTACGGACCTGAAATTTGGACACAGTGTGTAGACCCTTGGCCGCTACAACAACAAATACATGAGAGTTGGAAATTAAAGGGTGTGCCAAAACGAGCAATGAAAAATGTTAAAATCCCATGTAATATACATACAATTGTATGTATGTATGTATATTACATGGGACCCTTGGCCGCTACAACAACAAATACATGAGAGTTGGAAATTAAAGGGTGTGCCAAAACGAGCAACGAAAAATTTTAAAATCCCATGTAATATACATACAATTGTATATATGTATATTACATGGGACCCTTGGCCGCTACAACAACAAATACATGAGAGTTGGAAATTAAAGGGTGTGCCAAAACGAGCAACGAAAAATGTTAAAATCCCATGTAATATACATACAATTGTATATATGTATATTACATGGGACCCTTGGCCGCTACAACAACAAATACATGAGAGTTGGAAATTAAAGGGTGTGCCAAAACGAGCAACGAAAAATTTTAAAATCCCATGTAATATACATACAATTGTATATATGTATATTACATGGGACCCTTGGCCGCTACAACAACAAATACATGAGAGTTGGAAATTAAAGGGTGTGCCAAAACGAGCAATGAAAAATTTTAAAATCCCATGTAATATACATACAATTGTATGTATGTATGTATATTACATGGGACCCTTGGCCGCTACAACAACAAATACATGAGAGTTGGAAATTAAAGGGTGTGCCAAAACGAGCAACGAAAAATGTTAAAATCCTATGTAATATACATACAATTGTATGTATATGCACTTGAAATTTGTAAAGTTCGTATATTTTTATACAGACTACAACAACTAATACTAAAATTTAAAAAAATTTAATTAAAGGGTGTACCATCAGTTAATGTAATTTCGACTATGTAATTTTGAAAACTTGCTGTATCTTGGAAACTGTAAGAGCAAACTTCCTGAAATTTTCAAAAACGGTAAAACAAAAAAATCTCGAAATTATAAAATCGCCAAACCGAAAAAAAATCGCCAAAATCAAAAAAAAAAATCGCAAAAACGAAAAAAAGCACCAAATTAAAAAAAATTTCTAAATCGAAAATAAATCGCGAAAAACCGAAAAAATCGCCAAAATGAAAAAATCGCCAAAATGAAAAAAAATCGCCTAAATGAAAAAATCGCCAAAATGAAAAAAAATCGCCAAAATGAAAAAAATCGCCAAAATTAAAAAAAAAATCGCCAAAATGAAAAAAACTGTTAAAATTAAAAAAAAATCGCCAAAATTAAAAAAAATCGCCAAAATTTAAAAAATCGTTAAAACGAGAAAAAAGAGAAAAATAATAAAAAAAAACACTGAAAAAACGTAAAAAACACTGTATTAAAAAATGCTCAAAGCCCAACGTACGGAACCCTTCGTGCGCGAGTCAAAGTCGCACTTTACTGAATTTATTTTCTGTTTTTGGAGGTTTTTTCTTTTTGGCAATTTTTCTCTGTATTTGGGGGCTTTTTTCATTTTGGCGATTTTTTTTCATTTTGGCGATTTTTTTTTCATTTTGGCAATTTTTTTTTCATTTTGACGATTTTTTCTGTTCTTGGGTATTTTTTTAATTTTGGCGATTTTTTTTCTGTTTTTTTGGGTTTTTTTTGTCTGAGGGATTTTGTTCATTTTGGCGATTTTTTTTTCATTTTGGCGATTTTCTTTCATTTTGGCGATTTTTTTTCGTTTTAGCAATTTTCCCGGTTTTTCGCAATTTATTTAAGTCTTAGAAATTTTTTTTTAATTTGGTGCTTTTTTTCGTTTTGGCGTTTTTTTTTGTTTTTGACGTTTTTTTTCGGTTTGGCGATTTTATAATTTTTTGATTTTTTAGTTTTACCGTTTTTGAAAATTTCAAGAGTTTTGCTTTTACGGTTTCCAAGATACAGCAAGTTGTCAAAATTGCATTAACTGATGGAACACCCTTTAATTAAAATTGTTTTTAATTTTAGTGTTAATTTTTCTAGTCTGTATAAAAATACACTAACCTTAGAAATTTCAAGTGTGTATACATACATACATACAATTGTATGTATATTACATGGGATTTTAAAATTTTTCGTTGCTCGTTTTGGAACACCCTTTAATTTCCAATTCTCATGTATTTGTTGTTGTAGCGGCCAAAGGTCTACATACTGTGTCCAAATTTCAGGTCAGTAGCTCTTACGGTTCTTGAGAAAATACCCTGTGACATAGGCATAGTTAATTTTACATAACACAAAATTTAAAGTTTTCCAACCCTGGAAACGTCTTTTTAATTTTTTTAATATTTTTTTAATTTAAAATACCAATTTTAGTCGTACTGAAGTTTGTTTATTAAACATAATAAAAATAATATATATGTTTTATGGGTCGCTTATTGATATTATAGAAATTACAAACGGAATGACAAACCTATATATACCCTTTTACCATTTTTTTGGTAAAGGGTATAAAAACATGCTTTAAAGGGTGAAATATGCAAAAATATGCACTAACAAATCGATGCCAAAATTCATAAAAAGTTCTGAAACGGATAAATATCTTGTTCCCGCATTCATTCGTCATTCAAGAAGAAAACATGCAATTGCATATTTGCGTTTTCCCTGCTCATGAGCTTATTACTACGTTTATACGCAGGGCTTATTTGCAAATAAAACAGGAAATTGTTGCCATATTATTGTCTTTATTTCGACTTACTAATTCAGAAAACTATTCACGATTAATAGTATGTTCACACGGACAGCAATTATCGAGGTTCGCTCTCCCATTCACGGTTCGCGGTCGAATCTTGATTGAATCAACATGGTTCGCCATACAAATTTTTGAGAGCGAACCAACTTGGTTCATTTTGAACCTAGCTGCGAACCATGAAGAAATTGCTATCATCGCTAGTTTTGATAATAAATTATCGCTAATTTATCTGAACTAGCTATCAAAACAAAATGAGTACATACATACACATACACATTTTTAAACAAAAAAACACACAAAAAATTATTGCGAGTATGAATTAATAATATTAGAACACATTTTATTAATTATTTTTGCTTAATTTGTTTATCTACTGTAAAAAAGCAAATAACACAGAATATAAAACGCGTATCAACTATTCACGTATATATGTATGCATGTATGTATATACATGAAAACAGTAATGCCAACTTTTGATACTCAAAGCGCGTAAAATTTTTTTGAAAAAGCGCTAAATTGAAAAAATATACATACATTTAGCGCAAAATAAAGTAAAATTTTTTGAATAAGCGCGAAAAGGAGCTAGTTTTAAAATGTTTCTGTCTTAAATCAAAACATCAAAAAATTTTGTTAAGTAATTTATTAAAAATTAATATGTACCTATCATAAGATCAATACATACATAAGTACATTAGCTCGAGATATTACATTTCATATTACATTTTAATAATAGTGTACCTACATATATACATAATAGAAGTATATATGCATATGTATGTATCCATGTTTACATAAGTACATACATACAAAATTTCAATATTTTGCTCTTTTAAAAACATACATTATCCTGTTTTTAGGCTATACTGAATATCTTTCAAATCACAAAAAAATCGAAGAAATAGAAGATTATTCTATATTATTCTTCTTGTTTAAATTGGTAAACTAACAAAATAAAATGAGTTAAAAGTCGATATTGCTAAATTAAAGGAAGACAAAGTTCACAAAGACTAAAATCTAGCCATATTGAACAAAACGTAAAAAGGGGCTAAAGGGCTGAAACGAAATTCGATCGAAATAATTTGATTTCCGTAATTAGGTTCTGCAGAAAACGAAAAACGAAGAATTTGCTCGATGAATAATACTCGGAATTGTAATTTTCTCTATGTGAAAGTACAAAAATCTGTTTTAAACAACTTTATTTCAACATAGAAATTTTTTTTCAACCATTTATTTAAAATATGTTTGTTTTATTTAATTTTTTTTCATATTTAAGATATTTTCTCAAGTCTTAAGGAAAAAATGCATCATCATAAAAACTGAAATATTCTATTCCTTCAAATAAAATTAAATAAAACTTTAACACATACACTACGTTTGGATATGAAAGTGGATCTGAAGCAGTTTTTCGGCAAAATCTTGACCGCTCTGGGCATCCAAAATTGCAGTTATTGCAATTCCAGACAATGAATGTATAATTTTTTTAATTTGGTTCACTTCAATAAAAAAATTGATCCTTGGTATTTTGTTGATCTTCTAATACGAGCAACAATGTGTTTTTTGTTGTATTGCCACATTTAAATTGAAAACTATCGAATTGACGTTTTTTCGGAATGAACAAATCGATCGAAATCTGAAGAAGGTAAAACGAAATCGATCGAAATGAAAATTCGTAATCAAAACAATTTCGAAACTGAAATGAAATGATTTCTGTGACAGGCCTGATAATTATAAAAATTGCTAGATTTTCGTGTTTTTTCCGCGTTTTGAGTGACTGAAAACGGATTAAATCCAGCACGAAAAGTTCTAAGTTGGCATCACTGCATCAAAAATAGTTGTCAAAATGAACCACGAATGGAGTCGTCTGAACACCAGGGTTCGCAATCGTGGTTCAGAGAGCGAACCAAGTGGTTCATGTTGCCGTCTGAACATAGCATAACGCACTATTTGCAAATAAAGTGCTTGAGGTTGCCACGCTTACAAATGTTTGATAACAAAAAACAATAAATGGATAAATATTGCAACAAAAAATATTGACAGAAAAAAATAATGACGATTAAAACAAACAATTATTTGATATTTTGTACATTTACACTATTTTTTTTGTCAAGTTTAAGTTTTCTATAAAAGTGTTACCAAGTTGGTGTACTTTTGCTATGCCGCACAGTGAGACAGCCCTATAGCAACCGCGGCAAAAAATGGTTTTTGGCGTGTCGTCCAATTTGGATGAAATTTTCACAGTATATTAACAGATATATGAGTCACAATTCCCTGAAATTTCAGCCTCATAACTTCATTACTTTTTGGTCTAGAGCAAGTCAAAGTTGAGGTATGCCAACGCGCTTGAAATATGTTAGTTCAATATGTAATATTCAAAAGCTTATTAATAAAAAAATACATAATAAATATAACTTTAAAGTATTTTGTTAATTAATTTAGTTGTTGTAGAATGAGTAGATGAAAGAAGAAATTTAAAAAAAACAAACAAAAAATTTCTTAACAACAGAATTGTGGTGTAAAAATTTAACATTTTGCATTTTCAATGCACTAGGAAATATAGAGCAGCCCCTCGCCCTAGGTGCAGACTTATATGAAATAAAAGATTGAAGTCTCAGCTTTCATTTGAAGTAAAGGACATATAGCAAAAGTTTGCAAAAGTAATTTAAACATACAAAATACTACAAGAAATACGCAACGCGCACATTCTGTCGCTATACGTATGTTAGCATGTTTACTTTACTTTTATTTTTTTTTTAAATTATTAATTATTTTTTTGTTGTTTATTATTATTAAAAAATTATTGACAGAATGAAAAAAATTGTTCTTTTTTATTTCATTTCAATGGCGTAATGGTGCGAGTGTTATTGTAATTTTTGCATGCAACATTACAGTAAATATCAAATTTGAAGGTTGAATTTTTTTTTTTAACTGGAATTGTCTCAAAAATAACCTGTGCAAAATTTCAAAGCTCTACAATGACTCCTTGCATTTAATGCCGGTGTTGTCTCACTGTGTGCCGTATAAACAGTGAGTTAATTTATTTGCAGATAATTTTATTTGGAAATAGTGCGCGTATAAACGTAGTATATGTCAACATTGTTTGGCGAGAAGAAACTGTATTAATATTAATAAAAATAAAATCACAAATACTAAAGTGACCTTAAGCAATTGATGCTGAGTGTATGCAAGGCCTAGTTTACACTATGCATGTCTTATTGCTGAGCGGATTAGTTTGTTAGGAGAGAGAGAGACGAGGGAAACGTTTCTGTTCCTAATCAATCTTAGCAATAAGACTTGCATAGTGTAAACTAGGACAAGCTAAGGAAGGCTTTATTTACAGTGAAGCCATTGCGTTTGTAACTGCTACAAGAAAAATATAAAATATAAATAAAGGTACATACGTATGTATGTATGTATATATTTATGTAGCTGCAGCTCGTAGCTTTTAAAGTAAAATATTTCTTACTTGTTTCTGAACATCCAACAGTCTTAGTCGCATTATTGCTTTTGTAAATGTATAGACAATTTACAATATTTTTTTTTTGCTGTAATACAAACAGATACACAGATTGTTAAGGTTTTTGTATTTCTATTATTTTATGAATGTATTTTATTTCTTTTCTTTACAAAAGAAAAAGAAAAGAAAGAAAGAAAGAAAAATACTTTTGCTAAACGTACGGCACGAAGAATATTAATGGGTGAAAGTTGTTGCTTACGAGCGTTCCGTATCACATGTACAGTAGAGAGTGTGTGAGTGCTAGAGTGTGTGTGTGTGTGTGTGTGTGTGTGTGTGTGTGTGTGTGCATGTTGGTTTGCAAGTATTTGTAGTTTTAACTATCAAATAAAAATACATAATTTACTCGTACTGTAGTAAAGCAAACATTTCTTATTTTTAAAGTTTTTTCTTTTGCCATTTGATTTGTTCACCAAATACTTTTGAGTAGAGGGTTTTTTCTTTAGTTTTCAAATCCCTTTTCTAACTTGAAATCTAACTTCTTGTTTGCAACTCATTTTTATTGCTGTTTTGTTTTATTTTATTTTGTCTGACTTTTGGTGTGGGAGTTTTTTTTTTAATCTAGCTGGTTTTTATTTTGTTATAGAAGTTGACATCCTGTTGCCTACACTTTCTTCTTGCCAGCATTTGTTTTGTTTTTTTTTTTACTTTTTCTTTCTTATTGCAACAACATGGATGGATGGCATGCATGGCTTTTGCTTTATTTATTTTTCCAATAAAAGTTTATCTTCTGCTGCTTTGACCTAGAAAAGCAGTTGAGAGTGGTATGTAAATGTTAAAGGCTCTTTTAACAATGGGAATTTTCCTTAAAAAATTTTTTTTGTTATGCATTAAACACATTCACCACAGCAGGCTACACGAACACACTACTTCAAATGCCACTAGCAGCATTTGTCGCCTCGTAGCCAGCTACTTAATTATTTTGGAGACGGCAGCAGCACCATCTGCAGCTGATATTCAAGTACAAATACATAGTTCAGTATTGCCACTTTCATATATTTTGCATTTATAAAAATTAATTTTTCTTTTAAAATGTACTTATTTCACATAAAAGTACAATAATGAATCAATTTATTCTTTACATTAATTTTTGGATATTGTTTCTAGTAAATAGAATGAAATAATTGTACGATATCATTCATTCACCATTTTGTATTATACTGGTAACACTGCATTTGCTCATTGTAGCCAGAGAAATAGAAATTAGTTTAAAGTTGGCGACAGCTACAACGGTGGCCGTGCAGTCATGTAGCCTGCTGTCGTTAAAATAATTGTTACCATAAGAATGTGTGTATTCTATTTTTGACAGATTGTAGCCCGTAGCCTGCTGTGTCGAATGTGTTTAATGCATTAAACGAAAATATGGGCCGCTATTTTAAAAAGATTTTTAAAAGATTTATATTTGAAAATGTAAAACAGTAGGCTACTAATTAAAAGAAATTCAGCATGCGTTTTACGTTGGGAGAAATTTCTATGTTATTTTAGCAAATGTTTGAAAAAAAAGGTATTAATTATGAATTCGTAGAAGAAAAAATTTTTTTTTGCACAAAAAAAATTTCTATTAAATTTTAAGTTTCTTGAAAGATCATAAAGAAGAAAGTATACTTTGCATAGATTTTATTTTCGCAATTTATTTGCAATAACTTGCAAATTATTGTGTTAATTGTTTATTTAGCCAAAGCAAAAAATTATTATTTATCTTTTAAAGGTGTTACAAATAAATTGTTAAAAAAAATAATGATAATAGAAGTGAGTTGAGAGTAAAAGCTATGAAAAGTTAATTAAGAAAGATTGAGACCTCAAAAAAAATTTTTGATAATATGTTTAAAAAAGATTTTTGTTTAAAAAAGACTTTTAAAAAAGATTTGCTGTCCAAGCCACTACAAAATATAGATAACATTTTTCTTGTGCTTCCTTTTCGATAGGAGAAATCTATTTAAGTTGTATTTAAATTCAAGATTTCTTTTCCTTACAGAAAAGTATTTGTTAACTTGGATATTTGGATGTTACATTTAGGACTCAAGATACATAAAATATATATTTCCTGTTACTACTTGTGTATATTATGCAAATGAATTTCTATATAAAAAGAACTTCTATCTTTAGATAGATATTACTTATGCCCAACAGTTCTTTTTGAACTAGTTCGTTCAGGTTGACACAAGTCCGGTCAAAAACGTCAATGTAAATTAAATGGGTTTGCAACAACTTTTGATTCAAATGCTCTCAAACTAGTTTAAAAAGAACTGTTGGACACAAGTCTACCTATCTTCTGGCCGATTTCTCTTAAAATTTCCATACAACTAGTTTGTTTTAATTACAAAAATAACCAAGCACTTTGAACTCTTGATAAAGTAGAATTAATATATGAATGATTCTAAAATTGGGCCATTCAATCGATCATTTTAAAACAAAACCTTGTGATGTAATTACATGGTTTTTACAACAGGTTTATGTCTAAGATCATCGAGTGAACGAGTCTAGATGATTCAACAAAATTCCCAAAATTGTGCATATATTATTCGAACTCTACAATTTTATATATTGGACGTTACTCAGGCTCCTTTTACATCTTTCATAATGTATCTTCAATATCATATTGCATATTTTGTAATTTTAAGCAAATTATCTACAATAATTTTGTCTCAACATAACGTTCAGCACAAAAACCACAAAAACTCTAACCGAACGCAATAAGTTCATAAGTTGTCCTCTCTGGTATTTTCAAAATATATGTTTTGTATAATAATACAAATAAATTCATAAATCATTTTGTATCTTTTAAAATTGTATATACAAAGACAATTGTTAATAAAATTTTGCAAAACAAAGACATTTTACAAATAACTTGTTTTTGCTTTGAGAAATTTTGAAGTAAATTTGCTTTTCAAATGCAATATTAAGCGACACTATGAAAATTGTGAGGCAAGCAAATCAATAAAACATAAAAAAAA